>OW388295.1:67545366-68136105 GCA_936450465.1 Gibbula magus
ATGAACTGTCAGTCAAGATCGGTCCCTCTTCAGATTGTTTTATTGTACGAGCCTGAATACTTGGTTGTGTAACTGTGTTTCCACTTTCCTTACATGATGTGTCCACAGCTTGGATTGTATTGTCTTTCTGTTGGTTACTTGTTTCTGTAAATGTTTCACCACTGTCACTGCTCTCACATGATCACCCTTCTGATTGACTCACGTGCGTTTCCGAGTTACTTTGTTCTGTAAACATACAAACATACATGATAGTTATTTCTGAATATATATAATACCTTTTAGAATAGACAGGACAATGAGACCAGATGGGTTTATGACATAGGCCGTCATCTGGCATCAGTTAACTTTTAGCATTCAACTTCTTTTCCAGAACCTCTACACAGCCCTGAAGCTGAAATTTTGTGGAGAAGTACCTTGCACCTCAGCGTCAAAGTTTGTTAATTTGTTCCTGACCTCCTCCTCAAATATAGGGGTGCCAGGCATAATCGTTTACCACTTTGACTCCTGCACCAATAAATATATATAGAAAGCTCAAATTTTCAGAATAACATCTTTGTTATATAAAGAAGGTCAAGGAAGATTTAAGATTCTGATTTGGTCAGGTCTTGATAGTGAATCTATTTGGAAAGGGTTATGGCAGTTCAGTCCTTTTTAATCACTTCTCACATTGAAGTTGCACCTACCTATAGGTCCTTTCCCAAATGGTTTGGAGCAGTTGTTTAAAGATTTTAGGGAAAATATCGGCCACGCCCATAATTGATGGGGTGTCA
The DNA here is from genome assembly GCA_936450465.1 of Gibbula magus. Lineage (NCBI taxonomy): Eukaryota > Metazoa > Mollusca > Gastropoda > Trochida > Trochidae > Gibbula > Gibbula magus. The sequence continues at coordinate 67,546,137 of OW388295.1, forward strand.
GGACCAAATGAACAAACTTTGATCCCCTAGGTACCTCCCAACAAAATTTCAAGGGGGAGCTGGTAGCAGTTTTGGAGAAGACGAAAAAGTGAAAAGCTTATGGTCAATGCAAAACAGACAACACCCAAGCCATATGCCCGGCAGAAAATGATTGAATGCAGCAATGATGATATAAGGACAACCAAGTGATAGATTTTATTTATATAATGAACCGCAAAAAGAACGTCACCATGTAGGTATATTATTACACCTTTTTTTCAAAACATTGTTTACAAGCTTTGAGACATGGAATAAAGATTAAACTTAGGATTTATGATAACCAAGGTTGAAATGTAATTGTCAGGTGTTCAAAATGAGAAACAACTCACTAGTCTAAGGAGTGGCCATCCCAAGCCAGTGCCTTGTGTGCTCGCCATGTGCATTGATAACTGCCATACTACATCAGTACATGGAAAGGATGGAACACACCAAGAAACGCACGCGCACGAGTCAAGCTGCAGTTATTGGCTTTGGTCGGACGTCATTCACCCCTCTTTGGATTTCATCCCACAGGTACGGCCTGTGACAGTGGAGGTTTCTGTTCACCAATTGTCTCCGCACTAATGCGTCCTTGGTTTGTTGCAATATCCTGATGAGCAGTTTTAGCAACAGAAATGAAACAATCTTGCAGAAGTTGTGGCATTGATCTGGTGACCCTAGGTCTTCCACTATGTGAACCACCATTAGTGTTAGTTGTGTGTTCCTGTTGCTTGAGTGTGTATTAGGGCTGGGACGGGTAGATATTTCCTAGCCGGGTACCCGACCATCTGTTACCCTACCCTACCCGGATACCCGTTTTTTCGATCTCCAACATCTAATTGTAAGCTTTTGTACTACTTTATTCAACTGGTTGGCTGGAATATGGGGCTAGAAGCCTAGCATAGAGACCCATGGCTATTTCAATCAAATTTATTATGTATGACAATAGATCATTTTAATATTATGTTAGAATCTTCAAATACATTGTAATCTTGAAATGAAAGAATAGCAAATTAAACTGTCTTATGATTAGTCACATGATAAAAATGGGTCCGGGTAATGTGATGGGTACCCGGGTCCTACTCAGTACCCAGCCGTCCCGGGTATCCGGGTTACCCGTCCCAGCCCTAGTGTGTATATGGTTTTTACATGGATTTGAACATTTGTTGGCAACATTATGGGCAGTTTGTTCAGCTTGTTATTTTCCAAGGTCCTGATGCTGAGGATTTCTTTTTAATCTTGGCATGTCATAGCCAAATTAAATAACGAATGAATCTTATCAATTCTTGAGGGATTTTTATAGGGCAAAATGTGGAGATGGTTGCTATGGCAGTTTCCATAATCCTTTCGAGTGATCAGGTTTTACTGCATCCTCGGTTACCCATGGTTTTATATATGCTCCGTTACTCTCTACTACCTATATCACCCATGGGAAACCTTATCATGGGGAATCAAATTACCCGCCCTTGGCCAGCGACGAAGTCAGTAACCAAAGAAAATGCTCAATAGGATAAGACTGAAATGGTCAAGGGAGAAAACTGGTGACGGATAGCTAACACAATGACCTCACGTGCTTTGCAACGAAGTGATATGAATTGTCATTGGCTTGCAGGTCCAAGCTGCGTAGCGGTTTGATTGGCTTACGCCGGCCGAGGGCGGGTAATTTGAGTACAGATTTCTCTGATGAAATTTCCCATGGGTGATATAGTGGAGAGTAACGGAGCATATATAAAACCCTGGGTAACCGAGGATGGTTTTACTGTCGCCTGCTTTGATTATCTTGACGAGGTACAGATAACTTTGACCAAAAACAGCAAGACTTTTCAATGACAACTTTTCATGTAATGTTACCCGAGGTGACGTTTCTTTTGCCATTCAGAATATTTAGTGTCAAGTAATGTTGATTATTTGCATAAACAATGAACAGCTTTTGACGACCTTTGTTATCAGTCATGGCAAGGGGTTTAGCTTGTGGAGGATTATTTAATGACTGTAGTCTTAAACATGATGTTACCCAGTAGATGTTTAAGTTGCACTAAATATAAATGTTTCTTTTCTGAGCTTGACATGATATGTGTGCTTAAATGTGTTCTGTATATTTAAATGAGATTTTTTTGGGACTACCAATATGGTGGTTACTGGTGCAAACTGGATCTATGTCATGTGCACCGGACATTTTTTTTAAATGAAACTTCCACTCAATCAGCAAGTATTATTTATTTATTCATTCAGATATCTTGCAACTGTGACATCTCATCTATACTCCATGAAATTGTGTATCATATACAGGTCAACATTGGAGTAACTTACTATTTCTTAAAAATAATGGAGCCAGGGACCAAGGGACTGAGTGAGTGAGTTAGGATTTAACGCCGCTTTCAAGAGTATTTCATTTATATCACGGCTGCTAGTATTATGGCAGGGAGAAAGCCCGCAACGCCATGTGGCTATGCATTGCGGTGAAACCTGCGAGCAACGGCTGACCAAGGGACTGAGATCCATTACTTTTTAAAGAATGGAAAGTTACAAGGACATGATCATCAACCTACTTAGATACGCAAAGAATTGCTGGGGCAGTACACGTCTCCTGAGATTAAGTTTAGATCAACGGATAAGAACACTGTAATGAAAATTTGATGAAACATGAAAAACAGTGTGACCAACATGACTGACATCTAACCTTGAACGTTCTCGATGACCATCAACTCTCCTGAATAACTCAAATTTGACGCTTGGTCTTCGAAGCACTGCATGGAATACTGCTCTGCACAAAGGGTCTGTGCTTGAAAATCACTGACAGATTTTTGTCCCTTTGACCACACTGTTGAATAGAGGCGAGTGAAAATCCCAATCTTGGCCTCAACATTTTCAACACACCAATGGATAAACTTTTTTGTTGATTGTTCATGATGCAGGTCTCCTGATTCCACAAGGAAAGCATGTGTGGGGTCCTTTTCCAGGTGTTGTTGATAAAAGATCTCAGCAACGCCCATTTCTGTTACTCAATCTAAAACATAACAAGATGTTTTTGTTAAACACTGATGCCAGTTGAATTTAACACTACAATATGCCACCACCCCTTAAAAATGTAATTACAATCATGAAAACATCTTAGATCTAATAACCATGAAAATTTGGTGACCTATCACTTCATATTAGATCTAGATCGACTGGGGGGTTCTGGTATTCCTTATGATGCATTTTGGTTTGGTCTTGTAAAGTAGAAATAATATATTTACACTTGTGGCTGCGCCACTCTTGAAATAAACATTTGTATTATATGACAAGCGATGAAATACCAGGAATTATCAGTGAAATAAACTGTCTATCAAGCTACAGTGAAAATAACTTATATTTTCACTGCGAACGGTGACTGATATAATATGACGTCATAAAACAATGGTCTCACGCGGCGAATCGGCTTATGACGTCACAGTGTTACTGTGATGATGAGCTGTTTCTAGCCGCCGCTCGGCGTGAAAACAACCATTTTTCGACGTAATTACATGGATAATATCATATAATAAATAGAATATCCGTCAATTCTTGACAAATACCATGTTTATCTCATCTCGTGAGGTAGAAAAGTTACATATTGTATAAAATTGTTATAAAATACAACCTTTCTACCTCACTCGATGAGATAAACATGGTATTAGTCAAGAAAAGACAGATATCCTCTATTTTATTATATGATTGCAGGTGAAATACCGCGATCTATCAATGAAAATAAACTGTGTTATCAGTCACTAGTGAAAATAACAATGGAACATGTAATCAGTCACTAGTGACTGATATAACAATGACCTGATGTCATAAAACAATGCTCTGACGTTATTACACGTTCATGACGTCACATTGTTGCTGAGGCAAAAGACTCATTCTGGAGCAGACTTAATGTAAATGCAAGTCCATTTCGGTGAATATGCAAGGATTTGGTGATATAATAAATGGAAAATTTGTTTTTTCTTGACAAATACCATGTTTATCTCATCTCGTGAGGTAGAAAGTTATTTATTTTCACTCATGTCTGCACCACTCGTGAAAATATAAACTTTCTACCTCACTCGATGAGATAATCATGGTATTAGTCAAGAAAAGACGAATATCCTCTAGCTATTTATTTTAACTGTGACCAGTGACTAATAATATCAAGAGTTCGTCATAAAACAATGGTCTGACGAAACGAATTATCACATGTCATATGACGTCAAGGGGTGTTCTAAACGCACTTCCACCAATCTTCAGTACTCACCGTGGACATTTGTTACTTTTGCTGTTGTGCAGAAGCCGAATAGCATAGGGCCATAACAAAAGATGTGCGAAGCACGAACAAGCAGAAGATAATCTCTGGGGGCACTTGATTTGCACTATCCCGGGCATAGCCCGCTATAGCCCGGTCCCGTGACCGGGCTATCCGGGTGATCCGAGCAGACGAACCAAATCAAGTTGATTCGGGTTATTGTTATGGCAACCATCAGAGCCATAATAATAATCGAACTTTCCTAAAGTGTTTGCGACAATGACAACGATATCTCGACAACAATAAACAATATTATTACTTCTGCTAGAAAAGTTTGCTACATTAGTCTTTCCCAAGAACAGTACTCTTATAAATAATTGTATTGTAAATGTTTAGATGGAAAGATATACGATATTTTCAAATTTGCAAAAACGAGTTTGGTCCGTATGCCGCCATTATCGCCCGCGATAGCCCGCTCATTTGAAACCGGGTCAACCGGGCTAACCCGGCGGGCGATATTAAACACCCGCCCGCCTGAATCAAGTGCGTCGCCGCTTCACAACCGGGTTGCGGGCGACCCGGGCGATAGCCCGGCTGGCAAATCAAGTCCCCCCTGTAACTAAATGGCGGCTAACGTTACCGTTCTGACAAGGGATAACTCAAATTACTAATCTGAAGAACGGCTTTGCACAAAACCGGTAAAGCAGGTTTCGGCTACGTATCTATAAGCGATAAAGGACCATTTATACCAGTAAAATATTACATATCTGCAAAACCTTTGTCATAATTAAAGATTATATTTCTTTTGGTAAAACTAATGTAGAATATTTGTTATGTGCACATAAGAAGGCGAACTGTTTGAAAACATATAATTTGTCTTTCACGTGTTTTGTAAATTTTGAATAGTTTGTCACCACTAAGTCTTGTGTCCCTCATCAGCAATTTAAATTGTTTTACCCTTTTTTTTTTTTACATAGGTGGTAATTAATATTATCCAAAATGTGACATCTTTTGCCTATTGAAACTATCGGCAGTTGTTATGAGCAGCAGTTATAAAAAAAATCAAACTAAATTTTAGGTGATTCTACGCATCCTTTTTTTCGGAATATTCAATACTACCTTCTGGATGTAGACTGCGAATTCCGACTTTTAGAACAAACAGGCAAACAGAACAAATTGGTCCCCCGTCTCCTTTATAATGCAAAAATGCAAAGTGATCAGTTTAGTCTTCGCGTTGATCGATGCTTCAAAGACATGCATGCCAATTTACACGATACTTGCACTGAAATACACCAGGAGGTTAACATAATGTTCGGCATGCAGCTGTATGGCTGCAGTGTTTGCACCTACAGTGACGTGTCAAAAGTATTGCAACAATCTCCGTTTTCCTCAAGGGTTCCATGTAAATTCAATTTTCAAAATATTTCATTGAAAATTTACATGGAAACAGGAAATCTACTCCGCAACAGGCACCAGATTTCTGATTTGGGATACAACGTTATATTTAACAAAATGTTTAAATTAATTATTACCGAGGTATATCCATTTTTTCAGCCCTTTAGGTCTGCTTACATAATGGTGGCAATGGGAAGGTGACGTTACTGTAAAAATACCCAGTCAATATTTTGCCGTTCTCCAAAACCATGTTAAAAATTAATGAATTTTAAAATTATTAACATAATGTCAAGACGTTAGATTACAATCATGTTGAATTTTATAAGGTTTTATTCACTGTCAGGATCATGAAAATTATTTATGCTACAATAAAATAACATGGGATCCTATGGGAAAACGGAGATTGTTGCTATACTTTTTGTACATCACCAGCCGCATAAGCCAACTTCTCAACTTAAATGTGATGTCTGTGGCAATACCTACGTGCCTGAATATTAGTATTTCCCGAGCGAGAGCGAGGTATATATAACGATATTCAGGCACGAGTGTCGTAAATGTAGTATGACATAGACACTTGCCCCCGTAGGTAATAAAAGACTACTTGTTTCAGATCAGTTATGAGTTTCATCTCATGTATGAGTGCAAGCTCAGTTTAATCTAAATAACTTTAGATCGACTGTCCTATATCATGGATATACAGATATCACTTTTACATTTTGTCCAATAACTTTGTTAATTTTCAACCGAATGTTTTCGTTTTCCTTTAAGTGACTATATGTCCATCTCAAGCCTAAAACATAAATCATCGTAAGAATTAAATCTAAAATCTAGGGCATCGTCTCCAGTCTCTGTAACATACTAATTCGTTCCAGTGGAATATGATCCTTTGTTAACCATGCCTTTCATGCTATGCCAATATTTATTCTCAGTACAGAAAAGGTTACAGGTCTTCAGTACATTTACAGATCATATGAGTATATTAGTCATTCTCATGTTATTTTCTATAACAATCTATATTCGTGAGGCCAGTCTCATCATTAATAACCTTTTATTTAAATCTGTAGCAAGGCATGTAATTTTAAACAGTACTTTATCGCTGTATAATGGAGGAATATATAAAAAATGGTATTCGACCTAATTCACCATAAATCATAGTATTACATTTGCTCGGTTTTACACCAAGAAGTTACCTTTGTATGCATACAGATGAATTCATTCAATGCTTTCTTGTTGCCTTAATCCAAATATTTAAGGACCATGCAAAGTTTTGTGCACCTATTGTATACATTTTTTGGAATAATGTGTAAAAGAACAGTTCAAACTCCCATTTAAACTCCAAAGGCTTACATATATGTATTGATGTTTGTTTCGTGTAACAGGGAAAGGCTACTGGAGAGATATACCCCGAGGTACTTAAAATCTTTTTAGGGTCTTTTTATGATACCACTATGATACCGACATTATATCAGTTTGGTTTTGTCTCTATTAACATTCAAGTTGTATTGTAAGTATATATCATATGGTCCTAGACGTAGTCGAATTCTTCCCTGCCGTTTGCGCCTTGGTTGTAGTGATCTAAATTCCCATTTGGTTTATAGATGTTTGTCTGAAAATCGTGACTGTTCTTGTGGAAACACTCAAGAAGATCCTTGTGTGTCTTCTATATGAAACATTCACATTCAGCAAATACTTATATCAAAACAATACAACTTGAATGATATTTCCTTCGGTTGAAGGATGAATTAGAAGGAAATTGCTTTCTCCAGGGTATGTAACTCTAGACAGTTAGTCGTCCACGCTCATAGGTGGCGTGGATAGATGGTATTTAAGGGTGGTGTGAGTTGTATTAGGTCATTCTCGCTTCACGTGCAGCTACGGCCAGTTCGTTACAAAATTAATAATGGAAGCCAAAATCGACTCCATCTTGGAAAAACTCGAATCCAGTCAACATAAGATACAGTCTGCTTTGGAATCAAAGATATCTTCACTCAGAGAGGATTTCAATCGAACGACTAACGATATCCAGAAGCTGAAAGCAGATAAAAGCAGATAAGGAATACATGGTCTAAGGAAGGCAACAAGATACAGTACAATTTCAACACCGAGACCATTCAATGTCTGCAGCATGTTGTGTCTTCGATTTGCAACGAGACTTATACTGATGCAGAGTCAATGATTGAAACCGAGTGCGAGAGACTGAAATTGCGAAACAAGCATATACGGATCGCCGATTCGTCCGAAGGTGGATGGGAGACAGTGAGACAATACGTTTCTAATGAACTTGCTGACAACTCTGATGATGATCGAGCGATTTTCCGTGCTAACACGAGAGCAGTGCGAAAGATACGTCAGAAGCGTGGAAGGTACTCGCCGTATGGAGGTCGAGGTACACGCAGGAGTGCTACTGTTACTCATCCCGTGCAGCAGGTGAGCAGCGGCTCTAACGGTCCCCAGCATGTACAGTCTTTCAACCAGCCCTTTCGTCCCCGAGGTCAGCGTACCGGAGCATGTTTCTCCTGTGGTGAGTTCACTCACTTTCGGAGAGAATGTCCCCTACACAAGTGCCGGAAGTCAGGGAGTGTCAGTCGGAAGCAGTGCAGGCCAGTCGAGCCAGTGATCAGAGAGAGTTGTCAGTTAAGTGTGATTTTCAAAATAGTCAATATACTGTAAATGATATTTACACTGAAAAGCTTATAATAATAATAATAATAGTCAATTTATATAGCGCATTATCCATGCTCAATAATGTGTAAGGAGTAATGAGATCGATCAAGTATTGGGGAGCATCTCCAGACAAGCACCGGTAGACTTGACACAGGATCTTGTATCTGATCCTCTGGCGAATGGGAAGCCAGTGTAGGTTACGCAGGATTGGGGTAATGTGGTCGAACTTCTTACACCCAGAGACAATCCTAGCGGCAGTGTTGTGGATGTGCTGCAACTTGTTGGTAAGTTTCTTCGGTGCACTGGCTAGCAGGCTGTTGCAGTAGTCCATCCTCGATATCACAAGGGAGAGGAGGAGGATGACAAGGGATTCTTTTGTGAGGTATCGTCGGATGTTTGCAATATTTCGCAGCTGGAAGAAGCAAGCTCTGGTGATGCTGTTGACGTGCTTTGCCATAGACAGTTCAGGATCCATCACTACACCAAGATTTTTCACTGATGACGAAAGGCTTATAGTAGAGCTACCAATCTTTAGGGAGACAAGTCCAGACTGGGAACATCTTGCTGCTGGGCCTACTAACATACACTCAGTCTTCTCATCATTGAGTTTGAGTCTGTTGATGTTCATCCAGCTCTTTGTCAGTGCAGCAGGTAGTAACTTCTGAGGCAGCGGTCTGTGCTGCTAACACATCGGGTTGAAGTATCTTCATCAGCTGACTGTCATCTGCATAACGATGTCGTGGCAACTTGTGCTGGTCGATAACTTGGCCCAGTTCCTTGGTATAGAGGGTGAATAGCACGGGCCCCAAGACAGAACCTTGCGGCATGCCACAAGTGAGATGAATAGGATCTGAGAACTGACCATCAATGAACACACGTTGAGTTCTCTGTGACAGGTAGGTTGTGAACCAGTCCAGGGCACAGCCGCTGACACCAAAGTCATCTCGGAGCCGATGTAGCAGTCTCTCGTGGTCAATGGTGTCAAAGGCTGCACTGAGATCCAGAAGAACCAACAGAGCAATGTTCCCAGAATCCACAGCACATCTAAGGTCATTGACAACTTTGAGCAGGGCTGTTTCTGTGCTGTGTCGAGGACGATAGGCAGACTGTAGGGGATCAAAAAGTGCATTTGCTTTCAAATGGTTGGACAGGCGTTCTGCAACTGCCCTTTCAATGAGTTTTGACAAGAACGACAGATTTGAAACGGGTCGATAACTTTTCATATTCTCAACATCCAAATTGGGCTTTTTGAGGAGAGGCTTAACGATGGCATTCCTGAGTGAAAGTTGCTTACTGATAGCTATTTTGAGTATGAACAGGGAATGTCCGAGATTTTGGTCAGGGGTAGGCTTAAGAACTGTTTAGCATTTTGGAAAGCTTTTGGTGCCTCCCAATTCGTGGTAGATATTGTAAAAAATGGATATAAAATTCCTTTTTTAACCAGACCTCCCAATATGTTTTTCAGAAACAACCAGTCAGCAATGCAGCACGCCAGTTTTGTGACAAAAGCTGTTGATGAACTTATCAAGAAGAACTTGATTAGTGAATGTGATTCGCCTCCTGATGTTGTTAATCCGCTCTCTGTATCAGTGCAGTCCTCAGGCAAAAAACGGTTGATCCTTGATTTATCAAAAGTGAATAACTATGTGTCGAAAATAAGTGTGAAATATAAGGACTGGAAGACAGCCTTGCTGTATATACGTCAGAATGATTATCTTGTGAAATTTGATATACATTCAGCTTATCATCACATTGATATGTTCATACAACACACGGAGTTTCTTGGTTTCTCTTGGCCAGATAGACATGGAAAGTTACACTTTTATAAGTTTTTGGTTTTGCCTTTTGGTTTAACTTCGGCACCTTATGTATTTACTAAGGTAACAAGACAGCTTGTCAAGAAGTGGAGGGCGGAAGGCTATAGAATCGTAACATTTCTAGATGATGGTGTTCTTGCAGGAGATTCGAACTCGGGCACTCTGACTATAGGTTCGGCAGTGAAAGATGATATCATTGCTTCTGGTTTCGTACCAAAGGTAGAGAAGTCGTTATGGTCTCCGTCACAGTCTCTGGAGTGGTTAGGTTTACATATCGACACAACAACGATGTTATTGAGTGTACCTAACAGAAAAGTTGACAAACTTATCAGAACAATACATCATGTACTGAGTTTGAGTTCAAAACCTTTACCAGTGAAGTGTGTAGCCTCAGTTGTAGGGCAGATTGTTTCAATGAAGTTGGTTGTGGGTGGCCTGGCCCAGTTAATGACGAGATCATTGAGTGTGGATATTGTCTCGGCTAGATCTTGGAGCAGTAAAATAACACTTTCTGACAGTAGTAGACTGCAGTTACAATTCTGGTTAGACAATATTGGTTGCTATGTTTCAAGAAGTTTGATTCAGTCAGCAGGTGCAAGGAAGCTGTTGTATTCAGATGCAAGTCACACTGGGTATGGTGGTTATTGTGTGGATGTGAACAAGGTTGTGTCACATGGTCAGTGGTCTGAGGAAGAGAGTAGCAATAGTTCCACATGGCGTGAGCTCCGAGCAGTAAACATGGTGTTAAAAAGTTTGGCACCAAGTTTGAAACAAGAAAGAGTCAAGTGGTTTACTGATAATCAAAATGTGGTCAATATTGTAGAGAAAGGTAGCATGAAAACACATCTTCAAGCTATTGCGCTACAAGTCTTTCAACTTTGTTTCGAGTGCAATATAGATTTGCATATGCAGTGGTTACCACGAAATGACATTGAACAAGCTGATTTTCTGAGTAGAATAGTGGACCATGACGATTGGGGTGTCAGCAGAGGGGTGTTTCAGAGTGTCGACAGAAAATGGGGACCACACGAGGTTGATCGATTTGCCTCATATTACAATGCTAAGCTGACAAATTATAACTCTCGCTACAGCAACCCAGGATGTGCAGCTGTAGACTGTTTCACTGTGAACAGGAAAGGAGTCATGAACTGGGTTGTTCCCCCTGTGTGTTTGATACCACGAGTTATCAGATATATGTCCGAATGTCAAGCAGTAGGTACACTTGTTGTTCCACAGTGGAAGTCGTCTGCTTTTTGGCCATTGCTGTGTCCACAGTCTCGGTTTATACCACAAGTGAAGGACTGTATGTATCTACCCACATCAAAGGAGGCATATGTTGCTAGTAGGATGAAGGGGGGTCTGTTTGGTGAACACGATTTGAATTTCAATATGTTAGCACTGTTGCTTGATTTTCATTAATGATTTTGTTCATGTTACAGGTGTGTTTAATGACGTGTATCGAGACGAAATTGATTGTCTCCCCTCCCATGTTCGGGATCTCGCATATGAGCTGCCTGGTTTGTTATCCCAGTCACGGGCTGAGTCTACGACAAAGAAGTACAGCACGGGTTATGCAACTTGGAAAAGGTGGGCGAAGAGTAATAGTATATCAGATGTTTTGCCTGTGTCACCTTTACATTGTGCAATTTACTTATTGTCCATAGTACAAGTTGAATGCTTTTTATAGTTTGAGACATGCCCATTATACTGTTGGTTTACCCAGTCCTACAGATAATACTTTAGTAAAAAATTATTTGGAGGCCGCAAAAAGAAAGCTTGCTCGGAAAGCAGTAAATAAAAAAGAGCCACTTACCGTTTCTGTTTTAGAGCAGTTATATGATGCAAAAGGTGAAACTGGTTCTTTAATGGATTTGAGAATAGTAGCAATGTCTTTGATTGGTTATGCAGGATTTCTGAGATCTGCTGAATTATTTAGTATCACTAGAGCTGATATTGTGTTTTGCCAGTCTCATATGATGATGTTTATCGAAAAATCTAAGACTGATATCTATAGGGATGGTGCCTGGCTTGTCATTGGTCGTACAAATACAAAATTGTGTCATGTAACCTGTCTAGAACGATATTTGCTTCTTGCTGAAATTGATCCTACATCTGACTGTTTTGTCTTCAGAAATATGTCTAAATGTGCCAATGGTTACAAACTGAGAAAAGCTAATGTGCCTATGTCTTACAATAGACTAAGGGAAATATTTATAGAAACATTCAGTCCTTTTGTTGATGACATCAAGAAATATGGTCTGCACAGTCTGCGAAGTGGCGGTGCAACTGCTGCCGCTAACAACAGAATCCCGGATCGGATGTTCAAGAGGCATGGTCGTTGGCGAAGTGAGAAAGCTAAGGATGGATATATTAAAGACAGTTTAGATAGCAGATTGAAAGTGTCGCTCTCGCTCGGACTCTGACTTTCTTTGTATCTCTCGGCCGTGTAGTGCACCAGCGTGCCCTATGTTATATGTGACAATGTGTTTTGTTGTCTGTAAGAGTTTGTTGCCTGTGTGACAGCTGAAGAGCCATGAGAATACTGGTCACCTATCATGGTGTGTCATCGTGCTGAAGAGCCGTTAAAATACTGCACGTAAATATAATTATATAGCTGTTATGGCTAATTGGACTTCATGTTAAGTTGTATAATTTGGCTGAAGAGCCATTATAATACAGTGTTGATAACGAATGCAACGTTATTTCAGAGACTGACTTTCACGTATATCGCAAGCTGAGCTTGATGTGTTGAGGCTGGATGAATCTTACGTGTATTCTGGGCTGAAGAGCCGTTATAATACTACGTCTTGAATGAATGGCTTGTTTGTAGGCTGAAGAGCCGTTATAATACTACGCCTGAGCGTATGGCTTGTTTGTAGGCTGAAGAGCCTTTTATAATACTTGTTGCTAAATATTGCGTATCTGTGTAACCAGTATTTTTAAATCGTTGTACATTTCTTACTGTTCAACAACATGTTCTGCATTTGTGTTTGATTTAACCCAACAGTAGCCCACTGGAGCGGCTTCCAGTAACCCAACAGTAGCCCACTGGATCGGCTTCCAGTAACCCAACAGTAGCCCACTGGAGCGGCTTCCAGTAACCCAACAGTAGCCCACTGGAGCGGCTTCCAGTAACCCAACAGTAGCCCACGGGAGCGGCTTCCAGTAACCCAACAGTAGCCCACTGGAGCGGCTTCCAGTAACCCAACAGTAGCCCACTGGAGCGGCTTCCAGTAACCCAACAGTAGCCCACTGGAGCGGCTTCCAGTAACCCAACAGTAGCCCACTGGAGCAGCTTCCAGTAACCCAACAGTAGCCCACTGGAGCGGCTTCCAGTAACCCAACAGTAGCCCACTGGAGGTGCTTCCAGTAACCCAACAGTAGCCCACTGGAGCGGCTTCCAGTAACCCAACAGTAGCCCACTGGAGCGGCTTCCAGTAACCAAACAGTAGCCCACTGGAGCGGCTTCCAGTAACCCAACAACGGCATACCTGCCTAGTACTATCGGAGAGGTAGTATAGTGATGACAAAGCCACTTTCTTTGGAATATCATTTTATACACAAAATTTTCAGTATTGTTCTTCAGTATGCTTAAATACTAATGATCTCAAAGTATTCATTGTCTCTGTCTTGTGTGTATCTTCATATGTCTTTGTAGTTTATTTGAATCTCTGAAAGCTTTGCCGCACTCGCTGCATTCATGTGGTTTCACTCCAGTATGTATCCGTCTGTGTCTGTGCAGTGAACTCGAAGTTGTAAATGTTTTATCACACTCCTCACACTTGTATGGTCTTACTCCTGTGTGAGCTCTCAGGTGTCTGTGATGGCTACCTTGGTCTGTAAAAGACATCCCACACTCGCTACACAAGAAAGGTTTCTCTCCAGTGTGTGTTCGAATATGAGTTTGAAGGTTGAATAATAGGCTGAAGGATTTCCCACACTCATCACACTTGAATGGTCTTTCTCCTGTATGAACCATTTTATGTGTCTTTAAGTTACATGATGAAGTAAATGTTTTACCACATTCACTGCACAAGAATGGTCTTTCTCCAGTGTGAATTCTCTTGTGTATTTGTAAATGACTTGATACTGAAAACGATTTACCACAATCATCACACTTATATGGTCTTTCTCCAGTGTGTACTCTCATGTGTTTCAGCAAGTGACCAGATTTTTCAAATGATTTACCACATTCAATACACTTAAAAGGTTTTGATCTAGTGTGCATTCGCTTGTGTTTTTGTAGACTACCCGATTCCGTAAATGACTCACCACATTCACTACACTTATATAGTCTCCCTCCGGTGTGAACCCTCATGTGCTTATGTAGTGTGGATGATTGTTGAAAAGATTTACCACATTCGTTACACTCATATTTTTTGCCTCCATTATGAGTTTTCACATGTTTCTGTAAGCTCTTTGATTCTACAAATGTTTCACCACCTTTGTTACACTTGTACTGTGTCTCCTCGTCACTGCCAATGTCTTGCTGTCTGCATTTTGATTCTGAAAATGAACTGTCAGTCAAGATCGGTTCCTCTTCAGATTGTTTTATTGTACGAGCCTGAATACTTGGTTCTGTAACTGTGTTTCCACTTTCCTTACATGGTGTGTCCTCAGTTTGGATTGTATTGTCTTTCTGTTGGTTACTTGTTTCTGTAAATGTTTCACCACTGTCACTGCTCTCACATGATCTCCCTTCTGATTGACTCACGTGCGTTTCCGGGTTACTTTGTTCTGTAAACATACAAACATACATGATAGTTATTTAGAATAGACAGGACAATGAGACCAGATGGGTTTATGACATAGGCAGTCATCCAGCATCAGTTAACTTTTAGCATTCAACTTCTTTTCCAGAACCTCTACACAGCCCTGAGGCTGAAATTTTGTGGAAAAGTACCTTGCACTTCAGGGTCAAAGTTTGTTAATTTATTCCTGACACCCTCCTCCAATATGGGGGTGCCAGGCATAATCGTTTACCACTTTGACTCCTGCAACAATGAACATATAGAAAGCTCAAATTTTCAGAAAACATCTTTGTTATATAAAGAAGGTCAAGGAAGATTTACGATTCTGATTTGGTCTTGATAGTGAATCTATTTGGAAATGGTTATGGCAGTTCAGTCCTTTTTAATCACTTCTCACATTGAAGTTGCACCTACCTATAGGTCCTTTCCCAAATGGTTTGGAGCAGTTGTTTAAAGATTTTAGGGAAAATATCGGCCACGCCCATAATTGATGGGGTGTCAGGACCAAATGAACAAACTTTGATCCCCTAGGTACCTCCCAACAAAATTTCAAGGGGGAGTTGGTAGCAGTTTTGGAGGAGAAGACGAAAAAGTGAAAAGCTTACAGGGATTGGGAAAGATACCTTTGACAATGGGCCATTTTCAGAGCTTTAAGTCACTTTTCGAATTTTAAATGGGCCATTCCCCTTTGTAGCAAAAGTAAAATTTCAAATTTTAATGGGCCATTTTTTCGTCCAATGTGCAAAATGGACCATGGCCCCTACCTTTCCTAACCCCTGAGCTTATGGTCAACGCAAAACCGACAACACCCAAGCCATACGCCCGGCAGAAAATGATTGAATGCAGCAATGATGATATAAGGACAACCAAGTGATTGATTTTATTTATATAATGAACCGCAAAAAGAACGTCACCATGTAGTTATATTATTACACCTTTTTTTCAAAACATTGTTTACAAACTTTGAGACATGGAATAAAGATTAAACTTAGGATTTATGATAACCAAGGTTGAAATGTAATTGTCAGGTGTTCGTAATGAGAAACAACTCACTAGTCTAAGGAGTGGCCATCCCAAGTCACTTTCTGTTCACCAATTGTCTCCGCACTAATGCGTCCTTGGTTTGTTGCAATATCCTGATGAGCAGTTTTAGCAACAGAAATGAAACAATCTTGCACAAGTTGTGGCATTGATCTGGTGACCCTAGGTCTTCCACTATGTGAACCACCATTAGTGTTAGTTGTGTGGTCCTGTTGCTTGAGTGTGTATATGGTTTTTACATGGATTTGAACATTTGTTGGCAACATTATGAGCAGTTTGTTCAGCTTGTTATTTTCCAAGGTCCTGATGCTGAGGATTTTTTTTTAATCTTGGCATGTCATAGCCAAATTAAATAACGAATGAATCTTATCAATTCTTGAGGGATTTTTATAAGGCAAAATGTGGAGATGGTTGCTATGGCAGTTACCATAATGCTTTCGAGTGATCAGGTTTTACTGCATCCTCGGTTACCCATGGTTTTATATATGCTCCGTTACTCTCCACTACCTATATCACCCATGGGAAACCTTATCAGGGGAATCAAATTACCCGCCCTTGGCCAGCGTGACGAAGTCAGTAATCAAAGAAAATGCTCAATAGGATAAGACGGATATGGTCAAGGGAGAAAACTGGTGACGGATGGCTAACACAACTACCTCACGTGCTTTGCAACGAAGTGATATGAATTGTCATTGGCTTGCAGGTCCAAGCTGCGTAGCGGTTTGATTGGCTTACGCCGGCCGAGGGCGGGTAATTTGAGTACAGATTTCTCTGATGAAATTTCCCATGGGTGATATAGTGGAGAGTAACGGAGCATATATAAAACCCTGGGTAACCGAGGATGGTTTTACTGTCGCCTGCTTTGATTATCTTGACGAGGTACAGATAACTTTGACCAAAAACAGCAAGACTTTTCAATGACAACTTTTCATGTAATGTTACCCGAGGTGACGTTTCTTTTGCCATTCAGAATATTTAGTGTCAAGTAATGTTGATTATTTGCATAAACAATGAACAGCTTTTGACGACCTTTGTTATCAGTCATGGCAAGGGGTTTAGCTTGTGGAGGATTATTTAATGACTGTAGTCTTAAACATGATGTTACCCAGTAGATGTTTAAGTTGCACTAAATATAAATGTTTCTTTTCTGAGCTTGACATGATATGTGTGCTTAAATGTGTTCTGTAAATTTAAATGAGATTTTTTTTTTTTACTGGTGCAAACTGGATCTATGTCATGTGCACCGGACATTTTTTTTAAATGAAACTTCCACTCAATCAGCAAGTATTATTTATTTATTCATTCAGATATCTTGCAACTGTGACATCTCATCTGTACTCCATGAAATTGTGTATCATATACAGGTCAACATTGGAGTAACTTACTATTTCTTAAAAATAATGGAGCCATGGGACCAAGGGACTGAGATCGATTACTTTTTAAAGAATGGAAAGTTACAAGGACATGATCATCAACCTACTTAGATACACAAAGAATTGCTGGGGCAGTACACGTCTCCTGAGATTAAGTTTAGATCAACGGATAAGAACACTATCCATGTTTTGTAATGAAAATTTTATGAAACATGAAAAACAGTGTGACCAAGATGACTGACATCTAACCTTGAACGTTCTCGATGACCATCAACTCTCCTGAATAACTCAAATTTGACGCTTGGTCTTCGAAGCACTGCATGGAAAACTGCTCTGCACAAAGGGTCTGTGCTTGAAAATCACTGACAGATTTTTGTCCCTTTGACCACACTGTTGAATAGAGGCGTGTGAAAATCCCAATCTTGGCCTCAACATTTTCAACACACCAATGGATAAACTTTTTTGTTGATTGTTCATGATGTGTGTCTCCTGAATCCACAAGGAAAGCATGTGTGGGGTCCTTTTCCAGATGTTGTTGATAAAAGATCTCAGCAAGGTCCATTTCTGTTACTCAATCTAAAACATAACAAGATGTTTTTGTTAAACACTGATGCAGGGTTCGAAATTAGCACTAGTCCGGTAGCCCATGGCTAGTGAAAAAGAAGCTGGGCTAGTAGAGTGTAAAAACTGGTAGTCCAAAGGACTAGTTAGAATTTAAGGTGAAATGATCATGGAGATGTATTTGGCTAGCTGGAATAAGTCTGGACTAGTACTTTTAGAAATACACTAGTCCGAGTGGCTACTGAATTGAAAAGGTTAATTTCAACCCCTGCTGATGCCAGTTGAATTTAACACTACAATATGCCACCACCCCTTAAAAGTTCTAAGATAAAAAAAAAAGTAATCAAACAAACAAATTTAATTACAATCATGAAAACATCTTAGATCTAATAACCATGAAAATGTGGTGACCTATCACTTCATATTAGATCTAGATCAACTGTGGGGTTCTGGTATTCCTTATGATGCATTTTGGTTTGGTCTTGTAAAGTAGAAATAATATATTTACACTTGTGGCTGCGCCACTCTTGAAAATAAACATTTGTATTATATAAGGCTAGCAGAACTAGTCGACTGGTCGACGATTAGTTGAATCTGCCGACTGTCGACTAGACATTCCTGTAGTCGACTAGTCGACTGATTCCAGTCGAGGTACCATTGATTTCAGCAATACATCAGTCCTAGCTATTATTGCATTAATTAAGAGTAGGCCTACTATGTGAAACTTATATGGATTAAATTATAATACAAACCAATGTATATTACTGTAAATGTCAAATCAGGATGCTAAGATTATCTATCATTTTTTTTCCGAACCGGCATCGAGATATTCAAGCATAATATCAACAAGGTTATTTTTAGTTTCCATTGCAAGATCTTTACAAACATAAACACTGACACTGACAGCTGAATAATTATATTAATTTTGAAATGTCACATGTTTGCAAAATTAATAAAATCAAAAATGATAATATTACCGGTAAGTTGATTGTCATAATCTATGACAGTAGAAAACATCAATCACCTTCTGAAATCTCTTTCTCAGTTAGGTTGAGTCCACATTTATGTAGGGATTAACCAGCCACAAAACTTTGAACCAATTTGATTATTTATAAATTGCGATGTGTTTTTTTTTAACTGAAACATTTCTGTAAGTAAAAGCTAACATCTACCATAATAATCCCAAAATAATTAATCTTTAATCAAGTAAACTGACTCTCATCAAAATTAGAATGTACAAGGCAAAACACTGTCGCCCCTGCTCATAAATAGACCATTCCACTGTGCACGGACTCTTCATGGAACTAGGTCAAAACTTCGACTGTCTCAAGTCACCCCAGCAAACATTTGGGTCATTTGACTGATCATTTCATGGAACTAGGTCAAAACTTCGACTGTTTCAAGTCCCCCCAAACACTTGGATCATTTGACTGATCATTTCCCACCTGAATGGTTATTTTCTGCATTTGTTTATTAATTTCTGAATTGCATTGATAATCAAAATAAAAAAATTTAAACTGACAGTGAATGAATTTAATAAATTTATTGAAATTAAAACTTGTATTTGATGTCTGAAGTAATTTACGACAGGTGTTTGTTATATTCATATAGCACAGCAGTTACTTCCCTTTTCAATTGTATATGTATGTGACAGCTTCAACTTTTGGTCCCTGTATTATTCAGAACAATGAAACTGTGCCCTGGCACTAATTATAGCAAAATCATTACCGAAGGTAAACTAACTATGTCTTTGTTATCATAATATTTGCTAACTGAATTCTTTTAAAGGTTTAATATCAACATATTTTAAATAGTTCAAATCATTGCAAAAAAGGTTAATTTCTACTGGCTGGTACAGATACAGTTGCTGACAGAAACATGTTGATATGTTATAATTGTTTACGATCGTCGGTGCAATCTTCCGTTGTACTTTCGGTTTTAGAAATTCAATGCAGAAATATTTTCAAAGTTTATTTGATATAATCTTTATTCATTTTATTTGAAACAGTGACATAAAAAAATTGATTTTATTGTGCACTAAGTCAATCAAGCATTTACAAACCACATGGCAACTAGTCGACTACTAATCGACTACTGCTACCGACTAGTCGACTACTTATTTTTGATAGTCGTGTTAGCCTTAGTATTATATGACAAGCGATGAAATACCAGGAATTATCAGTGAAATAAACTGTCTATCAAGCTACAGTGAAAATAACTTATATTTTCACTGCGAACGGTGACTAACCACCCCCTTCCTTCTATAAAATACCATTTTTATTAAACGGGTTAATGATTTTGTATGAAACAAGCGAAAGCGAGTTTGATACCAAATCATTCACGATTTGCGCCACTCGTGAAAATATCGGCTTTACCCCGTCACTCGATGAGAGATAAGTGATATCACACTGAAAACACAAAATATCCTCCATATATTTTCACTGCGACCAGTGACTGATATAATATGACGTCATAAAACAATGGTCTCACGCGGCGAATTGGCTTATGACGTCACAGTGTTACTGTGATGATGAGCTGTTTCTAGCCGCCGCTCGGCGTGAAAACAACCATTTTTCGACGTAATTACATGGATAATATCATATAATAAATAGAATATCCGTCGATTCTTGACAAATACCATGTTTATCTCATCTCGTGAGGTAGAAAAGTTACATATTGTATAAAATTGTTATAAAATACAACCTTTCTACCTCACTCGATGAGATAAACATGGTATTAGTCAAGAAAAGACAGATATCCTCTATTTATTATATGATTGCAGGTGAAATACCGCGATCTATCAATGAAAATAAACTGTGTTATCAGTCACTAGTGAAAATAACAATGGAACATGTAATCAGTCACTAGTGACTGATATAACAATGACCTGACGTCATAAAACAATGCTCTGACGTCATTACACGTTCATGACGTCACATTGTTGCTGAGGCAAAAGACTCATTCTGGAGCAGACTTAATGTAAATGCAAGTCCATTTAGGTGAATAAGCAAGGATTTGGTGATATAATAAATGGAAAATTTGTTTTTTCTTGACAAATACCATGTTTATCTCATCTCGTGAGGTAGAAAGTTATATATTTTCACTCATGTCTCCGCCACTCGTGAAAATATAACCTTTCTACCTCATTCGATGAGATACTCATGGTATTACTGTTGTACCCGCAGAGATATATATATATATAATACACGACAAGACTGAGCTAACTGTTGGTTTATTCACAAACAAACTATACTGCGAGTGAGGGGACACACGTGTGTACCCTTGACTCGCTACATGTGAACTGCCGAGGTAACACCCGGGAAACCGGAAACGTCCCAAAGCCCGGATGCACGCGCATCATTCGGACTCCCGTCCGGGCAGCACCACATTCCTCCCCATCTTGTAGAAGTCCTCTGTGTTTCTCGCTGTTGTCTGCAGGACGATGGACATCGGAATGTTGTTCTGGCGTGCCACCTCAGCCGCCACCTTGGGGATGTGATATGGTGAGGGTGCAAGATAGGGCGAGTCTGTTTCCAGGATGATCTTATTCAGAGGCAACGACCTAACAACGGCTACGACATCATCACGTACCTTGGGCCTGAAGATTAAAGGCGAGATTCCCAGAAGTAGACTTGGAAAGGCTTGGCTCCACTGGCGAACTTGATCAATACCCCCAGAGAAGCAATGAAAATGCACTTTATGCGCCTTGTCGAGGCCCTTTTGTAACACTGAAAGGCAGCGATCTGCCAATTGCCTTGGTCCCCTGCAGTGGATGATCACAGGCAAATTATTCTCCCTTGCTATATGCAATTGTTGCTCCAAGACATACTGCTGATGACTCAGGTAAACATCATCATCCTGCTGAGTGGAATCTAAACCACATTCTCCAATTGCAGATATTTTTCCGGAACTGGCATATTTTTTCAGCTGATGGAACCAACTTCTGTCGTTTACAAGGACTGCCGCTTTGGGGTGGATTCCAACAGAAAATCTAACAATTTCGTCGCGCATCTGGATGATCAATGGCCAGTGTTTGGGCCAGCAATAATTTGCGACAGCCACAGTGAGTTTGAGATTACCACTTGTCTTGGGTGCCACCTCAGCAAGACCAGCGCAGCCGGTCCGCTGAAGCAACACATCCAAGTGAAAATGACTATCAGCCATAATTGTCGTTCCCGTTGATCTGAGTACCTGGTTCACTTCCAATTCGTCGCTCCTCACCCCCTCTCTGGCTTCCGGTGAGAGCTGTTCCAAGAGTGACAGCACAGATCGCCAATGAAGTAATTCACCATGCTCACCGATGTCAATTGTGGACCTCAGTATGTTTCCAAGAGGTTGGTAAATATCACAGTCCAGGGTTTTGCTTTCTCTCAGCATGGCAGCTTGTGTTGGCAAACACAGACTCGTCCTTAAACTAACAAAGAAGGAGACCATCAGACTAACCCACGTTTTCAGCTGCTGCTCTTCTGTGAATGATGCCCGGTCGTAGGTGTCCCCATGTTTCGATTGTAGGTGCCTCAATATAAAGTTGAGTTGGCAAAACTGTTTCTTGCAGGTCCAGCAGGACGTGGTTGGCTGGAAGAACCAGGGAAGGTGCGTCTGTAGAACGTGGCGATGTAAGTGGGTGAACTTGCCACCGCACAGGGAGCACACACTTCCTTTCTTCCGTTTAGTGGAACCTCTCCTGGCCACTGGACCTGCCTTAACAGCAACCTCATCCTCACCAATCCCTGACTCATCATAATCAGGAATGAAATGTTCTTCCTCCATGACAACTGAAACAATACAGCAAAAAGTACAAAGTATAAACACTTTAAGCATATAAATACATTTAAATTATACTTTATATGATAGTATGTACTCAAAACATTATCCATGACATACCTACAACTTGAGTATATACAACTTGAGAAAATACTTAGCTTGGGATCAAAATACATAATCCTTCATCCAGCTCGGTCGTTTGCGGAGTCTTTTCCCCATTTTTGGTTGATTTGCCTCATCTATCAAACAAGGTCCAACACTTGGCTCTGTCGCAGCATTGGGTTGGCAGTCTTGAGTCTCATCCTGGTAAACGGTCATGTGAGAGTCCAACTGATGACGCATTCTTTTAAGCCAGAAAGGAACTGTCCTGTCCCGGCACATCTTCATCCGATCGTGATGTATAACAAATGACCTCTTTCGTCCCTGAAGTCTGTACAGCACAGGAGACAGACACTCTGTGACCATGAAAGGGCCCTTCCATGGTGACTTTAATTTTTTACTGATTCCAATCTTGGTTGAGGAATCAAGCACATAGCTGAGGTCCCCAATCTCATAGGTTCGTTGATTCAGTCCGACATCATAATCTTTCTTTTGGCGTTGTTGTGCACCACCAATATTTGC
Organism: Gibbula magus; assembly: GCA_936450465.1. Classification (NCBI taxonomy): domain Eukaryota; kingdom Metazoa; phylum Mollusca; class Gastropoda; order Trochida; family Trochidae; genus Gibbula; species Gibbula magus. Next base: position 67,569,385 of record OW388295.1, read on the forward strand.
CCTGGCTAATTGATGTGCTTCTCTCAGGGTTCTATCTAAATGAGAGATAAAGGAATATTGATCCTGATCCATTTTGTTCACCCCTACCAGGCCAAACATGATGTCTAACGGGAGAGATACCTCTTTTCCAAGCATGAGCTTATTTGGCGTAAATCCGGTTTGACGACTCTTGGTTGCTCGCACTGCCCCGACCAACTGTTGGAGATTCGTATCCCAGTTGTGTTGCTTGCCATCAATAAAGCATCTGATCATCTGTAGAATGACTCTGTTGTAGCGTTCCACTTGTCCATTTGAACTCGGATGGTATGGAGTTGTTCTCGTCTTTGTTATCTCCAACAGGGAACATACAGCTGCAAACAAATTGCCATCAAAATTCCTACCTTGATCAGTATGAATCTGTAATGGGCAACCGAACCGAGATATAAAACCATCGACAACAGCCTTGGCTATGGTTTCAGCACTCTGATCAGGTAACGGGATACATTCTAACCATTTGGTAAATTGGTCAATGATCATCAAAATGTACTTGTTCCCTGCCTTTGTTTCTGGCAACGGGCCCAAAATGTCAATGTGAACACGTTCCATGGGTGACCCTGAATGATACTGGCGGAGAGAAGCTTTTGCCTTAACATTAGCTCCCTTATTGCTGTTACATGTGGAACATGACAAAACATACTGATCACATTCAGAAGACATACCAGGCCAGTAAAACCTTTGTTTCAGACCCAACAATGTTTTCTTCAATCCAAGATGTCCCGCAGTTTTTTTATCATGACATTGTTCCAGAACATCCGGTATCAATGCCCTCGGGACCACCAACAACCACTGTGTTGAAGTAAGCTCTTCCCACCTATACCAAAGTACTCCATTTTGTAAGGACAACTGCGATTTGCATAACCAAAGAGATTTGGAAGTTTTACCTGACAGACTGAGTTCCTGTTGTGACGGTTGACCATCTCCCAACCACTTCCTGACTTTCCCAAGGTCTTCATCGTCTCCTTGCAACTTTTCAAGGTCCTCAAATGTATAGCCGGGCATCCAGTTGGACAACTCTTGTATCCAATCGTTTGCAACTGAGTTCGCCTCAACCTTTCTCACTGCCAGAGGGACTACATCATCAACATCCTCGCCAAACCTTGACCATTGTTTGTGAGCTCTCGTGCAAAAATGACATCCTCCACATGGCAAGTCTGTCAACTTACATCCAGCAGTATAACAATCACAAAATTGAAATTCATCTGGTTGCCTTGACAGCCCATCTGCATTGTTATGCTTCTTGCCTGAACGATGTTGGATCTTCATGTCGAACTGTGCCAGCTCTTCCATCCATCGGGCCAACTGCCCCTCGATGTGCTTGAATTTCAACAACCAGGTCAAACTGTTGTGATCAGTCCTTACCACAAAAGGTCTTCCAAGTAGATATGTCCTGAAATGTCTGGTGAAAGTTACAACAGCTAAAAGTTACTTACGAGTTGTGCAATAGCGTCTTTGGGCTGGAGTGAGAACCTTACTTGCAAACCCGATCGTTCTCTCCTGACCACCCTGTATCTGGACAAGCTCAGCTCCTACTGCCTGGTTGGAAGCATCTGTATCGAGTATAATAGGATCGGAAGAGTTTGGATACCCCAGCAAAGCCGAAGCAGCCAAAGCTGATCTTAATTTTTGAAATGCTTCTTCCTGCTCCTGTTGCCAGACATATGGTACATTTTTCTTGGTGAGTTGGTGCAAAGGTACTGCAATACCTGCAAATCCACGAATGTGTTCTCTGTGGTAGTTGACATACCCAAGGAAAGATTCCAGTTGCTTTTTGTTGGTTGGCTGTGGCCAGGCCATCACGGTTTCCACACTTGTGGGGTTGACTGAGATACCATCTTTGCTAATAATTTTGCCCAAGAACTTCACCTCTGTCTGAAGTAAATTGCATTTTGACGGTTTGAGCTTAAGGTTGAATTGTCTAAACCTACACAGAACTGCTCTAAGGTTGGACATATGTCCCTCAAAACTTGTACCCCAAACAATGATGTCATCCAAATAAGCCAAACATTCTTCCCACGTCAGCCCCTGTAATACTAGTTCCATAGCTCTCTGAAAAGTTGCTGGTGCATTACAGAGCCCGAAGGGCATTCTCACATATTCAAAGAGACCATACTTTGTAATGAAAGCAGTTTTGTCCCTATCCCCTTCAGCCATGACAATCTGGTGATACCCTGACGCCAAATCCAAAGTACTCATAAACACTGAACCTCCAAGTGTGTCAAGACAAGAATCTATGTTTGGGAGAGGGTATGCGTCTTTTACAGAGCAGGCATTCACCATACGAAAATCCTGGCAATATCTAAGGTTACCATCTTTTTTCCTAACCAGAACTGGGGGTGACGCCCATTCAGACACTGACGGCTGTATTATTCCATGGTCAAGTAAGGTTTTCAAATGCTGTTTTTCCTCTGATTCAAAACCTAATGGAGTCCTCCTCATCCTTTGTCGAACTGGCTTAGCATCCCCTACATCAATCTTATGTTCAACCACTGAGCAACAACCAAGATCCCACTCATCTTTTGAAAATACGTCTCGGAACTCAATGAGTACTTTAGCTAAACCCTCACTCTCCTCTCTTGAAAGACCCTCAGAAGATCTATCAAACAAAGACTGTAGATGATTGGGAACAGCAACTTCAGAACTATCATCAACTTCCGTAAGCCGAATCCTAGCATTATCAGTCTCAGTGAGTGTGGTATCATTGTCAAGGACCTGTTCAATCTCCGTAGCCATGCCAAGTTCATAATGTTTACTAAGAGATACAGAACTATCTGAATGGTTTCTCAAAACAACTGGCACTATTCCAGGTCCTCGAACGACGGCAAAGGGGGACAACAAACCGTTAAGGTTCTTTGACGGTTGCATAAGATAGTCACCTACACTATGAAGTGATGCCTCAACAGTTTTCATGGAGTTGGGTGGAACAACAACCTTTTTCAAAAGTTTGACCCGAGCTACTTTGCTGACACCAACAACAGATTTCAATAGCGCTGCCTCAACCACTTCACCATCCAAAACAACTGACAGATTGTCTAAGTGAATGACTGCATGCTTACTCCTTAGGAAATCTAGACCTAGGATAATTGAGTCAGAAATGGCAGCAACTACTACGTCCCATTTGAAAAGTTGCGTTCCTATTCTCATTTGATAATCCCTTAGCCACCATCCATTGACACTACCATTTTTATCAACCCCTCTCAGGACGATGTGTTCTGATAGATCTAGAGATATACCCAGTTTATTCACTACTTCCTCACTAACCACAGTGACCTGAGCTGCTGTGTCCACTAGAGCCTGGCATGACAAACTACCACACTGTACTGGGATAACTAGATTTTGGTTCCTTCCACCTTCTCCATCTTGCTCATACAATGTGATTTCCCTTACACTAGCCTCAGAACAAGAACCTTTTGGTAATAGAAACGTTTCCAGGGAAATCAGAGAATCCGATTCCCCTGAATCCGTAAACAAATCAACCCCACAATCTTGTTCCTGGCCCCTACTAAGTACACAGGTTGGGGACGGGCCGTCTTTCCCAACCATTACTTGTTTAAAGACTTTGCTACTGGAGATGGAGATCTAGGTCTAGCCTTACTGGGACACTCCCTTGCGAAATGACCCCTCTCCCCACAATTGTAACAGTTTCGTTGTGTATTAGGACTCTGTGATCTAGACCTTCGTTCAGTGAGTATTTGCATTACATGTTTCAGTGACTGGGAAATTTCTACAAGACAAGCCCTAGTTTTAGCATTTTCGTTGGTTACTTCTGAAAAACATTTCTTCCAGAACTCCTGATCCCTGACAACGACTTGGTCAGTGTCTACCGATCTAACCAGAAACTCTGAACTGTCCTCATCCGTGAAATGAACCTTCCTCACATCTGCCCTCCTTGAACCAAGAATTATTCGAAGATTATTGGAGGATGTTTTCACCATTTGTAGTGCCTCATCTAAAGTATCTGGGATTTTATCCATTGCTGATAATGCTGCTTCCTTATTTGTACACCCTTTAAGAAATGTATCTATTGCCACTGTCTCCCAAACATGATCAGGGGCATCAGGATACCCTGCCACAACAAGTTCCTGGACCTTTTCCGCAAACTCATCAATGGATTCATCAGAGGATTGCTTCAATCCCATAATTTCCCTTCTTATTGTATGTGGAAGATCAGTGCGTCCGAACCTAGCTCTAAGTTTAACCAAGAGAACCTGATAATTGTTTTGAACTGCTTGAGACATTGTGCTAAAGAATTTCAAAGCCTTGCCCTGTAATGATTCAACAAGAAGATCCAGTTTCTGTTCTACATCCCATTGACAACGAGAAGCCATTCTTTCGAATTGGATTTCAAACGGTTTCCATTCCGATTTACCATCATAACTCCCTAACCGAACCGGTGGGGTCCTTGTGTGGGTTGCCATCTGTTGACCCGAATACCCAACCTCTGAAGCCCTGTTACTGGTTAAGGATCCATGAGAGTCTATATGACGATTATCTCTGACACTACCTTGATGTAAATTGTCAACTTGGGAATGAAATGTTGGTTTCCCCTTACCGTATATCCCTAAAGGTGCAATATTGTCGACGAGACAGCTATTTGGAGCCCCTACAGTGTCGTTGTCTGACTTATGGTACCCAACCAATGTCTGCCTCTCCAAATGTTCAATACGCCTATCCTTTGCATCCATTTCACTTCTACAAAAGACAATTTCCTTCTGCATTGAGTCCACAACACTATCTAGTTGCCCTAATCTTTGTAGTACACGTGCAAATTCACTGTCTTCCAACTGTATTTCTGTAGACGGCTCGGCACATGGTATTTCAAAGAAATCAGTTTTTGTTCCATAAGAGAATCCCAAATAGAAGCAGGTATGTCATGGATTTGTCTTGCTTTTTCTTCAGTAAGAATTCCCCCACCCAATTCACGCTCATTGACAATAGCCCTAGCACGGCCCGAACCAATACCTTTCAAACATTGTAACTGCCCAACATCGGCAGTGTTCATATTCACATGACCATCCATATTAAATGCCTAAACTAAATTACTGAAACCTAACAATAAACCCTACTTATTTCCCAAACTAACTACCTTTTTCAAAAACTACAATATTCCAGAATATCCGAAATATTCCCTAGCACTAATATTCAAACAATTGCATTAATATTCAAACAATTGCATTATAATAACAGTGAAAAGAGAAACAAAATGGTATTTGTGATTTTATTTGTATTGTATAAACTGCGGCATGAAATGCACGTGCGTTTCGTGACCTGCGACGGCCTCCCGGCAATTCAAAAACCACGTGACTACTCGAATGCGAGAAAACAACGCGAGGCAAATATGAAATTATACTCACCAACAGTTCTCAAACTCTCCAGTTGCCGACGACGCCAATGTTGTACCCGCAGAGATATATATATATATAATACACGACAAGACTGAGCTAACTGTTGGTTTATTCACAAACAAACTATACTGCGAGTGAGGGGACACACGTGTGTACCCTTGACTCGCTACATGTGAACTGCCGAGGTAACACCCGGGAAACCGGAAACGTCCCAAAGCCCGGATGCACGCGCATCATTCGGACTCCCGTCCGGGCAGCACCACATTACTATTAGTCAAGAAAAGACGAATATCCTCTAGCTATTTATTTTCACTGTGACCAGTGACTAATAATATCAAGAGTTCGTCATAAAACAATGGTCTGACGAAACGAATTATCACATCACATGTCATATGACGTCAAGGGGTGTTCTAAACGGACTTCCACCACTCTTCAGTACTCACCGTGGACATTTGTTACTTTTGCTGTTGTGCAGAAGCCGAATAGCATAGGGCTATAACAAAAGATGTGCGAAGCACGAACAGGCAGAAGATAATCTGTAACTAAATGGCGGCTAACGTTACCGTTCTGACAAGGGATAACTCCAAGTTACTAATCTGAAGAACGGCTTTGCACAAAACCGGTAAAGCAGGTTTCGGCTACGTATCTATAAGCGATAAAGGACCATTTATACCAGTAAAATATTACATATCTGCAATACCTTTGTCATAATTAAAGATTATATTTCTTTTGGTAAAATTAATGTAGAATATTTGTTATGTGCACATAAGAAGGCGAACTGTTTGAAAACATATAATTTGTCTTTCACGTGTTTTGTAAATTTTGAATAGTTTGTCACTACTAAGTCTTGTGTCCCTCATCAGCAATTTAAATTGTTTTACCCTTTTTTTTTTACATAGGTGGTAATTAATATTATCCAAAATGTGACATCTTTTGCCTATTGAAACTATCGGCAGTTGTTATGAGCAGCAGTTATCAAAAAAAGCAAACTAAATTTTAGGTGATTCTACGCATCCTTTTTTTCGGAATATTCAATACTACCTTCTGGATGTAGACTGCGAATTCCGACTTTTAGAACAAACAGGTTTCGCCAATCATTCATTCCTTGCAGCATTAGAGAAATAATTTCTGTTAAGACAAACACTTTCATGTATAGCATATTCTAGTCTCTGTAAACTGTGTTAATATGTATTGTTTTGAATGATATGTGTATGTTTTGTATGCAGGAGAATTGTAATTATACACAGCAAATTTCCCTTTTGGGACACTTAATATTATCTTATCTTATCTTAATACCAGAAACGTCTTTTTTAAATTTATTCTAAGTCTTATTAGATCCACTTAAACAATTGTTTATCAAGTTGCTCCACCTTTTTCTCTGTTAAATGGACGAGGTTAATGACCGGTGATTGCAGACAAGTTGGTATTTGCAATTGGTCCCCCGTCTCCTTTATAATGCAAAAATGCAAAGTGATCAGTTTAGTCTTCGCGTTGATCGATGCTTCAAAGACCTGCATGCCAATTTACACGATACTTGCACTGAAATACACCATGAGGTTAACATAATGTTCGGCATGCAGCTGTATGGCTGCAGTGTTTGCACCTACAGTGACGTGTCAAAAGTATTGCAACAATCTCCGTTTTCCTCAAGGGTTCCATGTAAATTCAATTTTCAAAATATTTCATTGAAAATTTACATGGAAACAGGAAATCTACTCCGCAACAGGCACCAGATTTCTGATTTGGGATACAACGTTATATTTAACAAAATGTTTAAATTAATTATTACCGAGGTATATCCATTTTTTCAGCCTTTTAGGTCTGCTTACATAATGGTGGCAATGGGAAGGTGACGTTACTGTAAAAATGCCCAGTCAATATTTTGCCGTTCTCCAAAACCATGTTAAAAATTAATGAATTATAAAATTATTAACATAATGTCAAGACGTTAGATTACAATCATGTTGAATTTTATAAGGTTTTATTCACTGTCAGGATCATGAAAATTATTTATGCTACAATGAAATAACATGGGATCCTATGGGAAAACGGAGATTGTTGCTATACATTTTGTACATCACCAGCCGCATAAGCCAACTACTCAACTTAAATGTGATGTCTGTGGCAATACCTACGCAGATAAAGATACAAACTAAAGCAATATATTAAATACTACTTGTTTCAGATCAGTTATGAGTTTCATCTCATGTATGAGTGCAAGCTCAGTTCAATCTAAATAAATTTAGATCGACTGTCCTATATCATGGATATACAGATATCACTTTTACATTTTGTCCAATAACTTTGTTAATTTTCAACCGAATGTTTTCGTTTTCCTTTAAGTGACTATATGTCCATCTCAAGCCTAAAACATAAATCATCGTAAGAATTAAATCTAAAATCTAGCGCATCGTCTCCAGTCTCTGTAACATATATACTAATTCATTCCAGTGGAATATGATCCTTTGTTAACCATGCCTTTCATGCTATGCCAATATTTATTCTCAGTACAGAAAAGGTTACAGGTCTGCAGTACATATACAGATCATATGAGTAAATTAGTCATTCTCATGTTATTTTCTATAACAATCTATATTCGTGAGGCCAGTCTCATCATTAATAACCTTTTATTTAAATCTGTAGCAAGGCATGTAATTTTAAACAGTACTTTATCGCTGTATAATGGAGGAATATATAAAAAATGGTATTCGACCTAATTGACCATAAATCATAGTATTACATTTGCTCGGTTTTACACCAAGAACTTACCTTTGTATGCATACAGATGAATTCATTCAATGCTTTCATGTTGCCTTAATCCAAATATTTAAGGACCATGCAAAGTATTGTGCACCTTTTGTATACATTTTTTAATAATGTGTATAAGAACAGTTCAAACTCCCATTTAAACTCCAAGGACTTACATATATGTATTGATGCTTGTTTCGTGTAACAGGGAAAGGCTACTGGAGAGATATACCCCGAGGTACTTAAAATCTTGTAGAGTCATTTTATGATACCCCTATGATACCGCCATTATGTTGTGCTTTTTGCCGATTCTGTTGTTCAGCTACAACGTAAGATTGATACTCTTTATGAATATTGTTTTAAATGGGGCCTGCAGATAAATATAAGTAAAACCAAAGTAATGGTTTTCAAGAATAGGGGGAAGATTTCTAAGTGTGAAAAATGGCATCTTAATGGCCAGAAATTGGAAGTTGTATCATATTACAAATATTTAGGGATTATTTTCTCTTGTAGAAATATATTTTCTAGAGCATGTGAAACATTATCTATGCAGGCTGAGCGTGCCTTACATGTCATTAAGCAATTCATAAATAAATATAAAGAACTACCAATTAATGCAGCATTCAAGATGTTTGATGGGAAAATTCAACCGAATTTATTATACAGTTCGGAGATATGGGGCATTAACATCAACAAAAATATTGAACAAGTACATTCAAAGTTCTGTAAGTTCATGCTACGTGTTAGTTATAGAACCGCCAATAAGGTTATTTTATCGGAATGTGGACGTTTTCCATTATTTATTAATGCCCGTTGTCGAGTTATTTCATACTGGCTAAGATTGATGAGACAACCATTAACAAGATATTCAAGAAGCAGTTACGAAATGCTTAAAGCGCTTGATGATATAGAGGATACCAATTGGGTCTCCTTTGTTAGAACTATCCTTTTTAGCCGTGGTTTTGGACATGTATGGCTTGCTCTAAATGTAAATAATACAAGACATTTCATCCATGTATTCAAGCAGAGGTGCAAAGACATCTATCAACAAGAGTGGTTAAATGAAATAACGTCATCAACATGTGTACATTATTATTCAGAATTTAAATATTGCATTACTACAGAACTCTATTTGTCCGTAATCAAGTCATCACAATTAAGGCGTGCACTCGCTAAATTTAGATGTAATGCCCACAACTTTGGTGTTAAAGAAGCACGATTTGCTAAAACTACAAACATGATGAATACTCAATGTCCATTTTGTAAGTTATCTGAAGAAGACGAATACCATGTATTACTAATTTGTCCTAGATTTTCAAAATTACGAATGCAATACCTACCATATTTTTTCTATATTCAACCATCAAGAATGAAGTTCTGTATGCTATTGCGCACGGAAAATACTGATTTGTTATTTAAGATAGCTGTTTTGTTGTACCACATATTTAAGTTACGAACATTTTGTTAATTATAACCGAGTATTTATCGATGTCAATATTAGTGTACAGGTTGCGCAAACGTGTTATACCATCATTTTACACATGTACTATTGGCCTCATGGCCACCTTTACAAATAAAATCTGTCTGTCCGTCTGTCTGTCTTATATCAGTTTGGTTTTATCTCTATTAACATTCAAGTTGTATTGTACGTATATACCATATGGTTCTAGACGTAGTCGAATTCTTCTCTGCCGTTTGCGCCTTGGTTGTAGTGATCTAAATTCCCATTTGGTTTATAGATGTTTGTCTGAAAATCGTGACTGTTCTTGTGGAAACACTCAAGAAGATCCTTGTGTGTCTTCTATATGAAACATTCACATTCAGCAAATACTTATATCAAAACATCGCCGCTAATGGCTGCAATATTGCCGAAGCGGCGTTAAGCAATAACTCACTCACTCACTATATCAAAACAATACAACTTTCCGTGCTATTCTTAAGCGGCCACAAATCATTGTCACATTGTGAAAGCGAATTGTTGATAAAATATGTCTACAATTCATAAATGATAGCAAATGTTTTTCATAAAGTCTGGTACTATATGCATTTTATATTTAACTACTATGAGTTTACTAAAACATGAGCATGAATTTTAAACGTATTTCCACAAATGTATTTACAAACTGATTTGTTAAAAGTTTGTTTTGGGAGAAGCATTTATATAGGCTATTGTAGTCTGTTTGCTGATCCTTTTTCCATTGTATTTTTCATAATTTCTTGTATGTTTTATGTCATTTGGAAATAAAATACTGTTTAAATCAAGTTGTATTGGCCTGAACATGTGTCTAATTCATCTGTTTGTTTCTGTAAACCACTCACCGTGCTTAAGATTAATACAATATTTGGTATCAGAATGTAGTGCATCTCCTTCGTACAAATATTTCCACTGCTAAGTTCATTAATGACGAACTAAATAAAAGAAAAACGGGTTTAAAATACAGCCTTGTCTAACATAAAAAACGGGCTTAACAACATTGTCCCAATATTTTTTCCCGTTGTACAGAATATAAAGCTCTGGAAATCCACACACAATGTGTAAAACTTCCCATATTTTAAATTTAGATACGTTTATATCACACTATAAGCAGTATAACAGTGTTTTGTGTTGTTGAGACTAACCAGACGTAAAACCAAATGAATACGATCCCCTGCTGGTCGTGACTTTCACTCTATACTCTACGGAAGATTTATTCACGTATGTTTGGTTTTAAGGATCTGCGTTTAGAATTTTGTTTTTTAACGTGGATATAGGATAAGATAAGATAAGATAAGATAATTCTTTAATGTCCATTGGAAATTTGCTGTACACTGTTTTCAGGCAAAACAAAAATACATAAAATTTATATATCACATAGAGATAAATATATATACAATACACACATGTATAAACCAAGATACATAATTCACAATTAGATCACAGTAAAATCAAATCAAGAAGAATCAAGCTAAGGGTCGATGGTCTTTAACTGTCGTGGACCACATAGGGACAACTACACCCCTTATATACCAGAAATGAATAAGACAGTCGCGTTGTTTACTGCTAAAAGCGGCGTTTACACTTGCACGATTTTTGAATTCGCATTGGCACGCATTAATTCGTGGCAGTGCGTATCTTCATCGCAAACCGGCGTGAATAATTCGTTTAACTGTTCGTGGGTGCGTACTCCAGTGCGCGCCAATTGCCAAATATATTCGTGAACATCTCAAAATGTTCGTACCTTATTACTGTGGTGTCGTGTAATGCGTGCACTGTTTTCTTGTGACACGATAAAGGCATGATATTAGGTTGAGCATTTCAAGCAATTGGCACGTAATTCAGGCAATTGACAACAGTCGTGAGTATTGTTCGTGCTAATGGCACGATATATCATCTCATCAGGATATATAAGCACTTCAATGATGTTTCACGCATTTCCAGTACTCAGTCACGCACTTGGCGCACTAGTCTTCTCAAAATAATAAAATTGAAAAGGAGCCTTAATTTGTTATTTATGCAAATTTTATTTCTTTCAGTCTCCTTTTCAATATTTAATAACATGGTGATATTTTCAGAATAAATACGTTTTTTAGGTTTTTTTTTGATTGAAAACATATTTTATTCATTTAAGAAATGAATTGGGCACAAGTTGTGAAACTTATAGAAGCCCTCTCCAGGTAATCAACAACTATTTTAGAAGGCTAGAATACATAACAAGAAAGTAAGAAATCTACAAGTGACGAAGTGGGTAAACATGTAATATACATTATTAAGGCAAGACACAATTGGAAATGTTATTCTTATGACAAAATGCACTTTGAATATGGTAAATACGTATATTAGTATTAATGTATTATTTGAACCGTTGACTCTTTCCAATGAATTTATGAACATGGTGAAATATGTTTTCATTGACTGTTTGTGGAAGATTTGGGTTTCCATACAGGATTGTATTAATATCAAATTCTGCCTTTAAATTATAAAATCTTTGCTTTAATTCTAAACGAAGATCAGCATGTCTTGGACATCTCAAGAAGAAATGATAAACATCTTCAACTAAAGCACCACAAATGCAAGATTTACTTTCAGATAAATTGACACGATACAGATCACCGTTTAGGGAACTACAAGAATTTCTTAACTTACTGTGTATAATGTTCATCTTCCTATCGCCGAAAAGAAAATATTTTGGGATTTTACATTCTGTTTCAGATAATTTTGCTTTAAATGACGATAATGAATTTGAACATCTTATTTTCGAGGAAAGAGTATTCCACAGATAAGCACAGTCATAAATAAAAGACTTTTGAAGGACTGCAGTTCGAAATTTTGGAATAGATAAATTTGATTTGTTACGCAAGTTGTAATGAGAAATAGTTTCAGTGGCTGGTGGAAGTAAATTAATCAGATAATCTGGAGCTTGTATATTAATAATTTTGTAAAAAGTACAAAGTTTCTTATTTCCACGTCTAATTTTTAAAGGCAACCAACCAGTTTCTTTGTATAAGCTATCTCTTGAAGCAAACTTTGGTAAGCCAGTTACAATTCTTGCAGCTTCAAGTTGGACCTTTTCAAGTTTGTCACACAAAACATCCGAACAGTTATCCCAGACCTCAGAAGCATATTCCAAAATGGGTCGAATATACATTTCATACATACGTGATAAAATACTTCTATTCAAAACATACTTTAACACACGTAGAGAAGAGATTAGTTTTGAAGCCTTTTCTATGGAAAGATCAACATGATTGGACCATTTAGTATTGTCCGAGAAGATAAGGCCAAGATGTTTATGTTGATGTACACGTTCCAGTTGATCATTATTGAATACTAATCTAGGTACTTGATGACTATTACTATGGCTAAATAGCATGAATTTAGTTTTATTGGGGTTAAAGTTAACCAACCATTTGTTAGCCCATTCGTGTAATTGGACTAAGTCATTGTTAAGAGAAGTTTCAACAGAATATAAATCTTTTCCAGCAGCTCCGAGTGATGCATCATCAGCAAACAATCTAGTGACGTTTTGCAAGTTATCGGGTAAATCATTGATATAAACAAGGAATAAAAAAGGACCAAGGACAGATCCCTGGGGAACCCCTGCAGTAACATGTAGTTCTTTTGATAATGTTCCGTTGATACATACACGTTGTCGTCTATCGGACAGATAATCCTTTAACCAATTCAGAATGCCACCGCGAATACCATAATGTTCTAATTTGTGCAATAAACCCTTGTGCCATACTCTGTCAAAAGCCTTAGAAATATCACAAAATACCATACAGTAGAATTGGTGGCTATCTAGAGATGAGCAAATATTGTGATAGATTTCAATGAGTTGAGATGTAGTAGAATGATTTGCAGTAAAACCTGATTGGAATTTGTTTAATATACTATGCTTATAAAAATGGTTATGCAAATGCTTTAACATTATTCTTTCTAGTATTTTGCCAAGTATAGACAGTAGACTAATAGGTCTGTAATTACTTGGGAGAGATTTATCTCCTTATTTGAAAACAGGAATAACATTTGCCGTTTTCCAGAGAGTTGGAAATACACATTCGCTCAATGAAATATTAAACAACATACATAGCGGTGCAGCTATCAATGGACACATTTTTTTTAAAACCTTCATGTGGATGCAATCTGGGCCAGCTGATTTATTGGCTGGTAAGGTCTTAATCATATCTGATACTTCCTTTTCAGTAACATATATATGTGATATACTGTGAGAACAGCGATGATTTATTGGTGGTACATTCTTGCCACTGTCATTAATATTTGAGACAGATACAAAGTATTCATTTAATGTTTGAGCTTTCTCAAAATCTGTGAAAACAGACGGTTTCCCAGAATTTTCAGTTACAAGAGGGGGGATGGGTCTCGATGACGTAGAGCCTTTCAACAAGTAGTTAAATGTCTTCCAATAACTAGTTCTTTGAGTAGACTGAGATGATAAAAAATCGTTTAAGTTAGAGTAGAAATTTTCTTTGGCTACTCTTATAACATTATTTACTTTGTTCCTTTGCTTTTTGTATGCAGATAGGTCGGAAGTATTCAGAGAACGAAATGCCTTTTTCCTTAAACGTTCTCTTTTTCGAATTTCTCTTCGAATTTCGCTGTCAAACCAAGGTTTGTCACGAGGCCTTATTGTAACATTCTGGGTAGGGATACACTTAACCATGTAATCTTTTAGAAGGGAAGTAAATAAAGAACAAGCATCATTAACATTAGAGGATTTTGAGAATAAACTCTCCCAATTTGTTTCCTTAATCATAATGTTTAATGCATCATAATTACCATGTTTATATAACCAAACCCGTTTCTTGTACGCATTGCGCTGATTTACAAAGTTTGAAAGATAGACATATGTTCCTTTATGATCACTGATATGAGACGCGAATTCAATAACACCTGCGTCTTTGTAAGGACAAGTCTCATGTATAATAATAGGATCAATCAAAGAGGTGGAAGTAGATGTTACTCTTGTTGGTTCTTTTATGACATTCAATAGGTTGTAGTGAGTAATCAGATCACGTAAGTTGTGAAATTGAGTATTCAAAAGATCCTGATTGAAATCTCCTAACAAAACAATGTGTTCAGATATATCAAGAGCTGAACTTATTGAATTATCCAGCAAATTCCAAAAATAAGAACCGGTATTTGGGGGTCGATACGATACACATAACATCAAGCATTTCTTGGGCAAAAATAACTGAAACCACATCATTTCACACATGGGTGTTTCTAGGTCGTATCTTCTTTTTACATGCAACAATTCAGAAATATATACTATTATACCGCCACCAAAACAGTTTCTATCCTTTCTAAATGGGGTTTGATAGTGGTCAATTAACAGCTCACTTGTTTCCACTGAACTATCTAAATGTGATTCTGTAAAACACAAAATATCAAAATCAGATATATCGTTAAGGATGTTTGACAGTTTATGTCTAATACTCCTAACATTGAGATGAAATATTGACAATTCAGTTACAGCGCTTTTACAAGACATTGAGGGACCTGGATTTACTTCAACATCACCCGAAAGTAGTAATAACAATATGTTAGTAACAATAATTACATTTAAAATGGAGTCCAGATAATCTCTAATACATTTATAACTCTTTTTATATATAAGCATGAACCAAAATAGAAAATTGTAGAGAAAGCTGTCGGAGAAATATTTTTGACTTCTAAAACATAATGAATACACAGCTTTATAAAAAAGACCGATGCAAGCTCTGTATGATACTATGTCAATCATTGTGAAATTTTAAAGCATAACTAGCACAGACCATTCTTAATAATATGGTTGGTACCACATTGGTCTTGGGACTTGATGAGAGCTGTTTGACTGATAGTGATAAGGATAAAAGAGTTCAGGAGGGCATGGCATATGTCTCTGCACTACACCGGACTTGTAAGGGGTACAGTTGTAGAACGACGGGGTCGGTCTAGAGTGATGGCTGTCTTCTTGTTGGGAGAAGTGACGTGGGTACATCTCAGTCTGATCCTCTGGGTACCTGTACACATCCACTTCTTCATAAAAGCTCTGAGAGACTTTCTCTACAAGTAGGTTGCTCAGTATCTTCACTCCATTTCTTGACAAGTGGATGCCATCTGGCACTAAGACATGACCAGGTTTGAAAAACATCATTTCATTCAGTGTATCGATGAACTGGCATTGATGTTTTTCGCAGACATCTCTAAGATCTTTATTGACCTGTATTGCCTTAGAGTTATGCCATTTAGGGGTTTTGCGAGGAAGAACTGTAGAGACGAAAAGGTTTAAGCCTCTAACATCCTTTGTTTCTACTATGAGTTCTTCGAATTGACTCATTATTTCGGGCACCGATTTAGACTGGTCCGCGGTGTCGTTTCCTCCCGCAACGATCACAATGTTTCTTAGCTGAGAACTCTTGTCAATAAGACATGACAATCTCTCGCGTATGTCTTTCAGGTGTGCTCCTCTGTTTGTGTCTACTACACACTTTTGGTTAAGTTTGTTAGTGATTATATTAGTACTCATGTTTTTGAGAAGTGAGCTCCCTATAATCAGAGTCCCTTCTTCGTATATTCCTTGGGGAATTAGTTTTGTTCTCTTATTATCACCTTTCACTGCTTCTGCGTAAGATACAATAGGAGGTCGTTGAGGCTGAGGATTGTTCGCCCGAGTAGGAGGTCGTTGTCGTTGAGGCTGAGGATCGTTCGCCCGAGTAGGAGGTCGTTGAGGCTGAGGATCGTTAGCCCGAGTAGGAGGTCGTTGAGGCTGAGGATCAGTAGGCCGAGTAGGAGGTCGTTGAGGCTGAGTATCGTTAGCCAGAGTAGGAGGTCGTTGATGCTGATGATCGGTAGTCCGAATAGGAGGTCGTTGAGGCTGAAGATCGGGGGTCCAAGTAGGAGGTCGTTGATGCTGATGATCGGTAGTCCGAATAGGAGGTCGTTGAGGCTGAAGATCGGGAGCCCAAGTAGGAGGTCGATGAGGCTGATAATCGGTAGTCCAGATAGGAGGTCGTTGAGGCTGAAGATCGGGAGTCCAAGTAGGAGATCGTTGAGGCTGATGATCGGTAGTCCGAATAGGAGTTCGTTGAGGCTGAAGATCGGTAGCCCGATTAGTAGGCCTTTCGGTTTGTACAGCCGCTGTACAGTATGATTTGGGGTGACTGTCTCTATGTTGGTTTTTCAGTAGAGTAATTTCGTTGCGACTCTTTAGTAGTTCTCTGTGTAGATTATCTTTCTCCACCAAAAGATTGCGAATTACTTCATCCTTTTCATGCAGGAGGTCTTCTAGATGCTCAATTTCATTCGTTGCATTTAGAACAGACGCTTCCGATTCCTTTGCGTTAATCAGAGGATTTGTCAATATCGTTATCGCTTTGAAATCATCAGTCCTGCTGCACTGAGTGCAGGCGTAAGGCATGTCGGGATACGAATCAAGGTTGTTTATCTCTGTGGGGGATAATTTTTCGCATTTATAATGCACCCAGTGTTTACCGCGACTGCAAATGACTGCACGCGTTTTGCATTGTCTTTCACAATGGGAACATTTTTCATCCACATCTTTGCCGTTAATGTCCGAACACACTGTTTTCACATACTCATTAATATTGTCTATGAAAGAGACATGTTTGTCTAACATTGCTTTCAATGACTGGAGATCTTCACGCACAAACAACATAAGTTGCGGTCCGTTAATCAGTATTTTTGACGTCGTCCTGAATAGATTTATTGTAAAAGCTGGCCGCGTATTGCTTCCAGAACTTATACGGAAGGTTTCCGATTCTACCAGACCAGCTTTGTCAACTTTTTGATTCGAGGAGAGTATGAGACGATTTTGAGTAACTGAATAGTATTCAACTACAGAGTTCTTTATGAGTTCAAAGCTACCAGCGGATAGAGTTAGAATAAGGTTGTTACCTTTTTTCAGTTCACAAACAACGTTGTGCTCTCTTGTTGCTGCCGTAATCTTTTTCTGTAGAAGGTTTGCTTTGTTCATTGCATAATTAGAGATGTTCTTGTCTGTTGTTTGGCGATATGTTGATGCCGTTATTGTGACGTCACAGTATGTATCCATGACGTCGGCTGGCAGTTGGCAACTTTTGGTCTTCAGCGGTCCAGTGGAATTTTCTTTTCTCATTTCTTTCGACTTTCGAGTCATTTTCAAGAAAAAGCTTACATGCAGTGTATTTAGTATATCCTTAAGAACTTGTTAATCATTTCATAGAATTGTACTTGCCTTTTGTGAGATGAACATAAACATTTTTCAAGAGCCGTAAAAACTTCGACTGACCAGTCTGACGCATGCGCATTCCATGCGTTCATTTTTAGTCTGAGGGTAAGACTATTGGAAAAGTCTATTTCAAGCACAATCAGCAAAGGGCGCGCATCATACACTCCCGTATAAATAAAACAAAACAAAAATAAAATCTTCAGAATTCTAAATACCTCTTCAAAAATTATCGGATTACCTTTAGAAAGTATTGGGCTATTTCTATGAACAGCAATTTATTAAAAAGACAAACAAAATTGTAAGTGACTCATCTCATGTTTTGTTTTCGGAATATTCTATTCTTCCTTCAGGCCGAAGATTACGCATGCCAGCATTTATTTGTACCATCTGGTATACGAGAATTAAATAAGAAAAGAGACTGTATGTAAAACTGGGGTGGGGTGTGATGGGGGCGGGTCGGGGGTGTGGGTTGGGTGAATTTGTGACTTGATTTAACTGTGGTCTAATTGTGAATGATGTAACTTGGTTTATATATGTTTGTATTGTATATATATTTATCTCTATGTGATACATACATTTTTATGTATTTTTGTTTTGCCTGAAAACAGTGTACAACAATTTTCCAATGGACATTAAATAATTATCTTATCTTATCTTATCTTAAATAGGTGTGACCGTGTCCCAGGAATGGACAGCAATGTCATCCCAAACAGCCTACATATAAGAATGTGTAGACAGAATCTACAAGGGCCATACGTACAATGCTGTGGAATCCCTTGTAGTTGTAGTAGAAGGACCCAGCACAGGGTGGCTTCTTCATGGTAACAGTTTTCCATTCAAAGCTTCCCAGCATGTGTGGTAGTTCCACCTCGAACTGTTACCATGAGCAACTTTCTTCCATGTTTGTGGGACTTGCAGATTCTACAAACAATACTTCTGAAGCTGTTTTGTAGACTCGTGTGGCAATCACCAGTGGCAAGGAAGCAGAATGTGTTTGCTAGTTTAGAGGATCTATCATTTTCATGCTTCCCTTCTTCCTGTATTCTTTCTTCTTCTCCAAGAAGTATAAGTGCAGCCGCTGACAGGTATAGAGCCTTATATGTTGTTCACACTATGAAAGTAGAGGACGAACTGATTTAAGATAGGGTACTGCCTTTATATACACCTTCAATGCGGGCAGTACCGTACACCAAGCTTGACTAAAGGCCACGATCTTGACAAGCATGCATGATTAAGTCGTGCCTGTGTCTGCATTTGCGCATACTCTGTACCAAAACTCAACTTCATCGGACCATAGAAGCAACATATGCGTGCACAGGTCGTGGTTGTGCGCGAATTATGCGTGCAATGTGTGGTTAATTCATGGCACTTTCTGTGCAATTTTGCGCATCAAATGCGCATCATTTTCGTGAGGTGTGCGCGGATAATAAGCAAACGGAAGTGTCCGCATTGTTATGTAAACAACTTATATAAACAATGCTTCACGCATTGGCACGCACTGAGGTCTTGAAATGCGGATGGAAAATTTGTGTAAGTGTAAACGCACCTAAAGGATTCCCTTAGGATTCCTGCATAGAAAATGCTTAGGCGATTCCGATAGTCCATAACATTACTTTATTTTAGCAGCCCTTTATAAATGAATCACCTGTACTTTCAAGGGCCTCTTTTCACAAAGAACTATGGTGCACTTGTGCTATGTTAAAGCAGGGACATTATATATATATTACACTGTATATAAGGTCCCTGTTTGAATAATGGGAGTAAAGGTTGTTTGTGAAAGGAGGCTTGGGTGTTTAATTAAAAAGCTTCCTTCATAAAGAGGATTCGGCAGCTTAGGCCTACATTGGAACATCTTCCGCACGCATTGGGCCATATATGCACTTTTAGAAAATGCATACCGACCCTTGCGACATCTCCCTTCTATTTACAAATCAAATCGTGCGTTACCAACCCAATCGATCCAAAAGTTGATAATGCACCGACAGCTGTACAAATTGCTTATAAATTTATAATACTTTGAGATTTTTCATCTCGGATGTTAAGCTCATTTGCATAATATAAGTTTCAAAACGGATTTCATCTTCAATGGGAAAATTAAACAAGAGAGCTTTTATCATATCTTGAATAAATTGTGTTTTTTTTCATTTACCTGCAGGTTCATCTTCCCACAGCAAGGTGAAAATGTATCGAGATCGCTCGATTTTTTACGTTGTGAAGATGCCGCACGTTGTGATTTACTTTTATCACTAATTAATAAAGCATAATCAGCGTAGTACGAGTAATTCAAATTAATAGAAGAAATGTTCAGCCAACGTGTCTGTGCTTGATTTGTTAACGCGCATTTGATTGGCCTACACCATAATCGTGTTACTTCCTGTCTCAGAAATCCCTTCAAGTTATCGCAAGGGTCAGTATGCATATATATGGCCCGATGCGTGCGGAAGATGACATTGGAAATGAAAACGCAACAACGCAACAACGCAACAACACAACAAAATAAAATAAATACATAACTTTAGTCAGATTTCAAACAACAGACAAACTTCTCTGGAACATACCTTGAAAAGTTCAAGATAGAGATAATTTTGATCACAATGTTTATACAAATAGAAAAGTATAAATACATATATGCCATGTGGCCAGTGAGTAAGAACATAACACGGTTTCATTAGGGATCGCACTATCTGCAATATCTTGTTTCTTCAGGATGAGTCACTTGCAGGATTAGATCCCCATAATCTAATAACCAAGGCTACACTGAAAACGAACACGAAACTCTACTGTGCCATTGACAGCGGATATTTCAACTCTCACATGCAGTTTTAGGCGTACACGCTCACACGGGGTGAAGGTTTTCTGAGGCTAAATTTCACCTTCCCCAAGTTCTTACTTTCATGGGAGTTCTCTCATGCTGTTGCAAGTTACTCAGTTCTATAAATGATTTTATAACAGTATAGTTACCTTCATACGCTTTCTCTCCAGTATGAATTCCAAAGCTTAGCTGATGCACTAAATGGCCAATATTTCAGTTATTTTGACAAATTATTCAGTTTTATCTCTTGTTATATTTATTGTCCAGAGGAAAACATTCTTAACACCCATGTAAACACACAATTTTAGTCATATTTTTGTCCATGGTGATGAACGATTGTATTGTTCTTCAGTATGCTTAAATACTTGTAATCTCAAAGTATTCATTGTCACTGTCTGGTGTGTATTTTCCTGTGTCTATGTAGTTTACTTGAATCTATGAAAGCTTTGCCACACTCACAACATTTATATGGTCTCACTCCAGTATGTATCCTTCTGTGTCTTTGCAGTGAACTCGAAGATGTAAATGTTTTATCACACTCTTCGCACATGTATGGTCTAACTCCTGTGTGAGCTCTCAGGTGTCTGTGATGGCTACCTTGGTCTGTAAAAGACATCCCACACTCGCTACACAAGAAAGGTTTCTCTCCGGTGTGTGTTCGTTTATGAGTTTGAAGGTTGATTAATTGACCAAAGGATTTCCCACACTTGTCACACTTGAATGGTCTTTCTCCAGTATGAACCATTTTATGTGTCTTCAAGTTACTTGATGAAGTAAATGTTTTACCGCATTCACTGCACAAGAATGGTCTTTCTCCAGTGTGAATTCTCTTGTGTATTTGTAAATTACTTGATACTAAAAACGATTTACCACAATCATCACACTTAAATGGTCTCTCTCCAGTGTGTACTCTGATGTGTTTCAGCAAGTGCCCCGATTTTTCAAATGATTTACCACATTCAATACACTTAAAAGGTTTTGATCCAGTGTGAATTCTCTTGTGTTTTTGTAGACTACCCGATTCCCTACATGACTCACCACATTGACTACACTTATATAGTCTCCCTCTGGTGTGAACCCTCATGTGCTTATGTAGTGTGGATGATTGTTGAAAAGATTTACCATATTCGTTACACTCATATTTTTTGCCTCCATTATGAGTTTTCACATGTTTCTGTAAGCTCTTTGATTCTACAAATGTTTCACCACATTCCTTACACTTGTACTGTGTCTCCTCGTCACTGCCAATGTCTTGCTGTCGGCATTTTGATTCTGAAAATGAACTGTCAGTCAAGATCGGTCCCTCTTCAGATTGTTTTATTGTACGAGCCTGAATACTTGGTTGTGTAACTGTGTTTCCACTTTCCTTACATGATGTGTCCACAGCTTGGATTGTATTGTCTTTCTGTTGGTTACTTGTTTCTGTAAATGTTTCACCACTGTCACTGCTCTCACATGATCTCCCTTCTGATTGACTCACGTGCGTTTCCTGGTTACTTTGTTCTGTAAACATACAAACATACATGATAGTTATTTCTGAATACATATAAGGCCATCCGTATTTTTTTCTGTGTTTCTCATCTCCCGACCGCCCCAAATTGTCCTTCCGACGCAAAATAAAAAAAATTATTTTATTTATTATGTCTCTGCCGACAACAATTTGTTTAGGCCGCTCAACAACAAAAAACGGCTTCAAAAGATATTTTTAAAATTCTGAAACGAAGATACATGGTCAAAGGGGAGTAACTTCGTCGAAACTGCTTCATTGGGTCATTTTTATTTAATGAAGTCTTAAATACCTCAGTAATGAATTTGGATAACTTTTTAGATAACAAATTTGCTGTAAAATGCCCTCAGAGTGGGATTTTTTAAATATTTTTTATTTATTTATTTTCGCCCGCCCGCTCCTCACTAGCATCGGTTTGGAGATGAGAAACATAAAAAAAAATGTGGATGGCCTAATACCTTTTAGAATAGACAGGACAATGAGACCAGATGGGTTTATGACATAGGCCGTCATCTGGCATCAGTTAACTTTTAGCATTCAACTTCTTTTCCAGAACCTCTACACAGCCCTGAGGCTGAAATTTTGTGGAGAAGTACCTTGCACCTCAGCGTCAAAGTTTGTTAATTTGTTCCTGACCTCCTCCTCAAATATGGGGGTGCCAGGCATAATCGTTTACCACTTTGACTCCTGCACCAATAAATATATAGAAAGCTCAAATTTTCAGAATAACATCTTTGTTATATAAAGAAGGTCAAGGAAGATTTAAGATTCTGATTTGGTCTTGATAGTGAATCTATTTGGAAAGGGTTATGGCAGTTCAGTCCTTTTTAATCACTTCTCACATTGAAGTTGCACCTACCTATAGGTCCTTTCCCAAATGGTTTGGAGCAGTTGTTTAAAGATTTTAGGGAAAATATCGGCCACGCCCATAATTGATGGGGTGTCAGGACCAAATGAACAAACTTTGATCCCTTAGGTACCTCCCAACAAAATTTCAAGGGGGAGCTGGTAGCAGTTTTGGAGAAGACGAAAAAGTGAAAAGCTTATGGTCAATGCAAAATAGACAACACCCAAGCCATATGACCGGCAGAAAATGATTGAATGCAGCAATGATGATATAAGGACAACCAAGTGATAGATTTTATTTATATAATGAACCGCAAAAAGAACTTCACCATGTAGGTATATTATTACACCTTTTTTTTCAAAATATTGTTTACAAGCTTTGAGACATGGAATAAAGATGAAACTTAGGATTTATGATAACCAAGGTTGAAATGTAATTGTCAGGTGTTCATAATGAGAAACAACTCACTAGTCTAAGGAGTGGCCATCCCAAGCCAGTGCCTTGTGTGCTCGCCATGTGCATTGATAACTGCCATACTACATCAGTACATGGAAAGGATGGAACACTCCGAGAAACGCACGCGCACGAGTCAAGCTGCAGTTATTGGCTTTGGTCGGACGTCATTCACCCCTATTTGGATTTCATCCCACAGGTACGGCCTGTGACAGTGGAGGTTTCTGTTCACCAATTGTCTCCGCACTAATGCGTCCTTGGTTTGTTGCAATATCCTGATGAGCAGTTTTAGCAACAGAAATGAAACAATCTTGCAGAAGTTGTGGCATTGATCTGGTGACCCTAGGTCTTCCACTAAGTGAACCACCATTAGTGTTTGTTGTGTGGTCCTGTTGCTTGAGTGTGTATATATATGGTTTTTACATGGATTTGAACATTTGTTGGCAACATTATGGGCAGTTTGTTCAGCTTGTTATTTTCCAAGGTCCTGATGCTGAGGATTTCTTTTTAATCTTGGCATGTCATAGCCAAATTAAATAACGAATGAATCTTATCAATTCTTGAGGGATTTTTATAGGGCAAAATGTGGAGATGGTTGCTATGGCAGTTTCCATAATGCTTTCGAGTGATCAGGTTTTACTGCATCCTCGGTTACCCATGGTTTTATATATGCTCTGTTACTCTCCACTACCTATATCACCCATGGGAAACCTTATCAGGGGAATCAAATTACCCGCCCTTGGCCAGCGTGACGAAGTCAGTAACCAAAGAAAATGCTCAATAGGATAAGACGGAAATGGTCAAGGGAGAAAACTGGTGACGGATGGCTAACACAATGACCTCACGTGCTTTGCAACGAAGTGATATGAATTGTCATTGGCTTGCAGGTCCAAGCTGCGTAGCGGTTTGATTGGCTCACGCCGGCCGAGGGCGGGTAATTTGAGTACAGATTTCTCTGATGAAATTTCCCATGGGTGATATAGTGGAGAGTAACGGAGCATATATAAAACCCTGGGTAACCGAGGATGGTTTTACTGTCGCCTGCTTTGATTATCTTGACGAGGTACAGATAACTTTGACCAAAAACAGCAAGACTTTTCAATGACAACTTTTCATGTAATGTTACCCGAGGTGACGTTTCTTTTGCCATTCAGAATATTTAGTGTCAAGTAATGTTGATTACCGGTATTTGCATAAACAATGAACAGCTTTTGACGACCTTTGTTATCAGTCATGGCAAGGGGTTTAGCTTGTGGAGGATTATTTAATGACTGTAGTCTTAAACATGATGTTACCCAGTAGATGTTTAAGTTGCACTAAATATAAATGTTTCTTTTCTGAGCTTGACATGATATGTGTGCTTAAATGTGTTCTGTAAATTTAAATGAGATTTTCATTTTTTTGGGGGACTACCAATATGGTGGTTACTGGTGCAAACTGGATCTATGTCATGTGCACCGGACATTTTTTTAAAAATGAAACTTCCACTCAATCAGCAAGTATTATTTATTTATTCATTCAGATATCTTGCAACTGTGACATCTCATCTATACTCCATGAAATTGTGTATCATATACAGGTCAACATTGGAGTAACTTACTATTTCTTAAAAATAATGGAGCCAGGGACCAAGGGGCTGAGGTCCATTACTTTTTAAAGAATGGAAAGTTACAAGGACATGATCATCAACCTACTTAGATACGCAAAGAATTGCTGGGGCAGTCCACGTCTCCTGAGATTAAGTTTAGATCAACGGATAAGAACACTATCCATGTTTTGTAATGAAAATTTGATGAAACATGAAAAACAGTGTGACCAAGATGACTGACATCTAACCTTGAACGTTCTCGATGACCATCAACTCTCCTGAATAACTCAAATTTGACGCTTGGTCTTCGAAGCACTGCATGGAATACTGCTCTGCACAAAGGGTCTGTGCTTGAAAATCACTGACAGATTTTTGTCCCTTTGACCACACTGTTGAATAGAGGCGTG
This sequence comes from Gibbula magus, assembly GCA_936450465.1. Taxonomy (NCBI): domain Eukaryota; kingdom Metazoa; phylum Mollusca; class Gastropoda; order Trochida; family Trochidae; genus Gibbula; species Gibbula magus. The sequence continues at coordinate 67,594,838 of OW388295.1, forward strand.
TGAAAATCCCAATCTTGGCCTCAACATTTTCAACACACCAATGGATAAACTTTTTTGTTGATTGTTCATGATGTAGGTCTCCTGATTCCACAAGGAAAGCATGTGTGGGGTCCTTTTCCAGATGTTGTTGATAAAAGATCTCAGCAACGCCCATTTCTGTTACTCAATCTAAAACATAACAAGATGTTTTTGTTAAACACTGATGCCAGTTGAATTTAACACTACAATATGCCACCACCACTTAAAAGTTCTAAGATAAAAATTTAAGACAAATTTAATTACAATCATGAAAACATCTTAGATCTAATAACCATGAAAATTTGGTGACCTATCACTTCATATTAGATCTAGATCAACTGGGGGGTTCTGGTATTCCTTATGATGCATTTTGGTTTGGTCTTGTAAAGTAGAAATAATATATTTACACTTGTGGCTGCGCCACTCTTGAAAATAAACATTTGTATTATATGACAAGCGATGAAATACCATGAATTATCAGTGAAATAAACTGTCTATCAAGCTACAGTGAAAATAACTTATATTTTCACTGCGAACGGTGACTGATATAATATGACGTCATAAAACAATGGTCTCATGCGGCGAATTGGCTTATGACGTCACAGTGTTACTGTGATGATGAGCTGTTTCTAGCCGCCGCTCGGCGTGAAAACAACCATTTTTCGACGTAATTACATGGATAATATCATATAATAAATAGAATATCCGTCAATTCTTGACAAATACCATGTTTATCTCATCTCGTGAGGTAGAAAAGTTACATATTGTATAAAATTGTTATAAAATACAACCTTTCTACCTCACTCGATGAGATAAACATGGTATTAGTCAAGAAAAGACAGATATCCTCTATTTATTATATTATTTATTAACTGTGTTATCAGTCACTAGTGAAAATAACAATGGAACATGTAATCAGTCACTAGTGACTGATATAACAATGACCTGACGTCATAAAACAATGCTCAGACGTCATTACACGTTCATGACGTCACATTGTTGCTGAGGCAAAAGACTCCTTCTGGAGCAGACTTAATGTAAATGCAAGTCCATTTCGGTGAATATGCAAGGATTTGGTGATATAATAAATGGAAAATAAATAGCTAGAAGATATTCGTCTTTTCTTGACTAATACCATGTTTATCTCATCTCGTGAGGTAGAAAGTTATTTATTTTCACTCATGTCTGCGCCACTCGTGAAAATATAAACTTTCTACCTCACTCGATGAGATAATCATGGTATTAGTCAAGAAAAGACGAATATCCTCTAGCTATTTATTTTAACTGTGACCAGTGACTAATTATAAGAGTTCGTCATAAAACAATGGTCTGACCAAGGACGTATATTGGTCTGACGAAACGAATTATCACATGTCATATGACGTCAAGGGGTGTTCTAAACGCACTTTCACCACTTTTCAGTACTCACCGTGGACTTTTGTTACTTTTGCTGTTGTGCAGAAGCCGAATAGCATAGGGCTATAACAAAAGATGTGCGAAGCACGAACAGGCAGAAGATAATCTGTAACTAAATGGCGGCTTACGTTACCGTTCTGACAAGGGATAACTCCAAGTTACTAATCTGAAGAACGGCTTTGCACAAAACCGGTAAAGCAGGTTTCGGCTACGTATCTATAATTAAGCGATAAAGGACCATTTATACCAGTAAAATATTACATATCTGCACAACCTTTGTCATAATTAAAGATTATATTTCTTTTGGTAAAATTAATGTAGAATATTTGTTATGTGCACATAAGAAGGCGAACTGTTTGAAAACATATAATTTGTCTTTCACGTGTTTTGTAAATTTTGAATAGTTTGTCACCACTAAGTCTTGTGTCCCTCATCAGCAATTTAAATTGTTTTACCCTTTTTTTTTTACATAGGTGGTAATTAATATTATCCAAAATGTGACATCTTTTGCCTATTGAAACTATCGGCAGTTGTTATGAGCAGCAGTTATCAAAAAAATAGAGCCATGTAGCTCTGTAGCTCTGTAGCTCATCAGAGTTTATTTTGTTTGATGATGAAGACAGAAATATGTTGTCTCAATATAATGCACAATCCCTAACCCTGACAAATCTTAGTCTTGAAATTGAGAGAGAGCACTCAGCAAGGTCAACACACAGGAGATTATGCAATATTCTGACCCCTTGGCTCTGGTTACAAGCCAGCTGTGTTTTTTGTGTTTTACCGCCAAATTATGTAATAGACTTTTGCTTGCACTAAACACTGGCAGCACTGATCTAACTGTATAAGGCTTAAAGAGAACAGGCAATGTGATGAATCTCATGGTACATAGTACAATTTTGAATCACCTTGGCTAAACAATCTCGGTTCTAAGCCTTGTCATCCAAACATCTAAACATTCTTAACAAAATATTCCTTCTAGATTGTTCTGGATGAAAACAGGATTTTAGGTAATGGCCTACGAGGCTCTTATTTGGGGCCACTGGGTCACCAAATCTACAATTTAGAATCTCTATTGACTAAAGACTCTTTACACAACATGACAACCTTCTAGGTCTTTTCGTTCTGGAGAAGAAGATGAAAATAATCTTATCTTATCATTTCATCACCAGTCATATGCAGTTCACATATCTCATGTAAAATAAAAGAATTCTTAACTCCTCTTCAATTTAGTCCTTTATGCCTTGTCACAATTTTCAGTTCATAGGCTATTCAATAGTTCTCATTTCACATTGATTGCATCAATTTGACAAACATGTCCACAATGTAGATTGTTATCTAAAGTAGACATATATTTCAAATCATTGTGATTGAAGTGTCATAAAATATCAGTTCAAAATTCATTTTCAAAGGTTTTTTTTTAGGCTGTGGCCCATATTTGGGGTCACAGGGTCACCAAATTTACAAGTTTGAATCCCCATTGGCTAAAGAGTTTGCATACAATATTACAGCCTTCTAGATCCTTTTGTTACGGAGAAAAAGATAAAAACAGGATTTTAGGTAATGGCCTGTGAGGCCCTTATTTGGGGCCACAGGGTCACCAAATCTACAATTTAGAATCTTCATTGGCTAAAGACTCATTACACAACATGACAACCTTCTAGGTCTTTTCGTTCTGGAGAAGAAGATGAAAATAATCTTATCTTATCATTTCATCACCAGTCATATGCAGTTCACATATCTCATGTAAAATAAAAGAATTCTTAACTCCTCTTCAATTTAGTCCTTTATGCCTTGTCACAATTTTCAGTTCATAGGCTATTCAATAGTTCTCATTTCACATTGATTACATCAATTTGACAAACATGTCCACAATGTAGATTGTTATCTAAAGTCGACATACATTTCAAATAAAGTGGCTGAAGTGTCATAAAATATCAGTTCAAAATTCATTTTCAAAGGGTTTTTTTAGGCTGTGGCCCATATTTGGGGTCACAGGGTCACCAAATTTACAAGTTTGAATTCCCATTGGCTAAAGAGTTTGCATACAATATTACAGCCTTCTAGATCTTTTTGTTCTGGAGAAAAAGATGAAAACAAGATTTTAGGTAATGGCCTGTGAGGCCCTTATTTGGGGTCACAGGGTCACCAAATCTACAATTTAGAATCTCCATTAGCTAAAGACTATTTACACAACATGACAACCTTCTAGGTCTTTTCGTTCTGGAGAAAAAGATGAAAATAATCTTATCTTATCATTTCATCACCAGTCATATGCAGTTCACATATCTCATGTAAAATAAAAGAATCCTTAACTCCTCTTCAATTTAGTCCTTTATGACTTGTCACAATTTTCATTTCATAGGCTATTCAACAGTTCTCATTTCACATTGATTACATCAATTTGACAAACATGTCCACAATGTAGATTGTTCTTTCAAGTCGACATACATTTCAAATAAAGTGAAAGAAGTGCACATAAAATATCAGTTCAAAATTCAATTTCGACAGGTTTTTTAGGCTGTGGCCCATATTTGGGGTCTCAGGGTCACCAAATTTACAAGTTAGAATCCCCATTGGCTAAAGAGTTTGCATACAATATTACAGCCTTCTAGGTATTTTTGTTTCGGAGAAAAAGATGAAAACAGGATTTTAGGTAATGCCCTGTGAGGCCCTTATTTGGGGTCACATGGTCACCAAATCTACAATTTAGAATCCCCATTGGGCAAGGAGTCTGTACATATAATTTCAGCTCTCTGGAGTCATTGGTTCTGGAGAAGAAGATGAAAATAGCTTTATAGCTTATGACCCCTGTGGCCCTTATTTGGGGTCACATGGTCACCAAAATCACAATTTAGAATCCCCATTGGCCAAGGAGTCTGTACATAAAATTTCAGCACTCTGGAGTCATTGGTTCTGGAGAAGAAGATGAAAATAGCTTTTAAGGTTATGACCCCTGGGGCCCTTATTTGGGGTCACAGGGTCACCAAATCTACAATTTAGAATCCCCATTGGCCAAGGAGTCTGTACATAAAATTTCAGCTCTCTAGAGTTATTGGTTCTGGAGAAGAAGTCGAAAAAGTGAAAAGTTTACGGACGGACGGACGGACCGACGGACGCGGACAGACGGACGGACGGACGGATGGACGGACGCCATCCCATGACATAAGCCCATCGGGCCTTTCAGGCCTGATGAGCTAAAAAGCAAACTAAATTTTAGGTGATTCTACGCATCCTTTTTTTCGGAATATTCAATACTACCTTCTGGATGTAGACTGCGAATTCCGACTTTTAGAACAAACAGGTTTCGCCAATCATTCATTCCTTGCAGCATTAGAGAAATAATTTCTGTTAAGACAAACACTTTCATGTATAGCATATTCTAGTCTCTTTAAACTGTGTTAATATGTATTGTTTTGAATGATATGTGTATGTTTTGTATGCAGGAGAATTGTAATTATACACAGCAAATTTCCCTTTTGGGACACTTAATATTATCTTATCTTATCTTAATACCAGAAACGTCTTTTTTAAATTTATGCTAAGTCTTATTAGATCCACTTGAACAATTGTTTATCAAGTTGCTCCACCTTTTTCTCTGTTAAATGGACGAGGTTAATGACCGGTGATTGCAGACAAGTTGGTATTTGCAATTGGTCCCCCGTCTCCTTTATAATGCAAAAATGCAAAGTGATCAGTTTAGTCTTCGCGTTGATCGATGCTTCAAAGACATGCATGCCAATTTACACGATACTTGCACTGAAATACACCAGGAGGTTAACATAATGTTCGGCATGCATCTGTATGGCTGCAGTGTTTGCACCTACAGTGACGTGTCAAAAGTATTGCAACAATCTCCGTTTTCCTCAAGGGTTCCATGTAAATTCAATTTTCAAAATATTTCATTGAAAATGTACATGGAAACAGGAAATCTACTCCGCAACAGGCACCAGATTTCTGATTTGGGATACAACGTTATATTTAACAAAATGTTTAAATTAATTATTACCGAGGTATATCCATTTATCTACTTACATAATGGTGGCAATGGGAAGGTGACGTTACTGTAAAAATACCCAGTCAATATTTTGCCGTTCTCCAAAACCATGTTAAAAATTAATGAATTTTAAAATTATTAACATAATGTCAAGACGTTAGATTACAATCATGTTGAATTTTATAAGGTTTTATTCACTGTCAGGATCATGAAAATTATTTATGCTACAATAAAATAACATGGGATCCTATGGGAAAACGGAGATTGTTGCAATACTTTGTGTACATAACCAGCCACATAAGCCAACTTCTCAACTTAAATGTGATGTCTGTGGCAATACCTACGCAGATAAAGATACAAACTAAAGCAATATATATAGAGGATATTATATGAGTGTCTATGTCATACTATGTTTACGACACGAGTGCCTGAATATTAGTATTTCCCGAGCGAGAGCGAGGGATATACCGATATTCAGGCACGAGTGTCGTAAATGTAGTATGACATAGACACTCATATAATATTCTGTTTATTACCGAAGTCGTGAAATTGATGAAAATACCCTAAAATCCACTTTCAACCATAGGCAGGCGACCACCGTTGCCGGATTTAGAATGCAACGTCATAGACGAAGCGTGACGTCATAGTATTGTTTATGACGTCACGTCACCATGACAAAGTGATATTTTGCCCTAGGGCATCGTATGAAAAATATGAACCCCGGTATGATTGCCCCCGTAGGTAATAATAAAGACTACTTGTTTCAGATCAGTTATGAGTTTCATCTCATGTATGAGTGCAAGCTCATTTCAATCTAAATAAATTTAGATCGACTGTCCTATATCATGGATATACAGATATCATTTTTACATTTTGTCCAATGACTTTTTTAATTTTCAACCGAATGTTTTCGTTTTCCTTTAAGTGACTATATGTCCATCTCAAGCCTAAAACATAAATCATCGTAAGAATTAAATCTAAAATCTAGCGCATCGTCTCCAGTCTCTGTAACATACTGATTCGTTCCAGTGGAATATGATCCTTTGTTAACCATGCCTTTCATGCTATGCCAATATTTATTCTCAGTACAGAAAAGGTTACAGGTCTTCAGTACATTTACAGATCATATGAGTATATTTGTCATTCTCATGTTATTTTCTATAACAATCTATACTCGTGAGGCCAGTTTCATCATTAATAACCTTTTTTTAATCTGCAGCAAGGCATGTATTTTAAAACAGTACTTTATCGCTGTATAATGGAGGAATATATAAAAAATGGTATTCGACCTAATTCACCATAAATCATAGTATTACATTTGCTCGGTTTTACACCAAGAACTTACCTTTGTATGCATACAGATGAATTCATTCAATGCTTTCATGTTGCCTTTATCCAAATATTTAAGGGCCATGCAAAGTATTGTGCACCTTTTGTATACATTTTTTAATAATGTGTAAAAGAACAGTTCAAACTCCCATTTAAACTCCAAGGACTTACATATATGTATTAATGCTTGTTTCGTGTAACAGGGAAAGGCTACTGGAGAGATATACCCCGAGGTACTTAAAATCTTGTAGGGTCATTTTATGATACCACTATGATACCGCCATTATATCAGTTTGGTTTTGTCTCTATTAACATTCGAGTTGTATTGTACGTATATATCATATGGTCCTAGACGTAGTCGAATTCTTCCCTGCCGTTTGCGCATTGGTTGTAGTGATCTAAATTCCCATTTGGTTTATAGATGTTTGTCTGAAAATCGTGACTGTTCTTGTGGAAACACTCCTTGTGTGTCCTCTTATTTGAAACATTTACATTCAGCAAATACTTATATCAAAACAATACAACTTTCCGTGCTATTCTAAGCGACCACAAATCATTGTCACATTGTGAAAGCGAATTGTTGATAAAATCTGTCTACAATTCATAAATGATAGCAAATGTTTTTCATAAAGTCTGGTACTATATGCATTTTATATTTAACTACTACGAGTTTACTAAAACATGAGTATGAATTTTAAACGTATTTCCACAAATGTATTTACAAACTGATTTGTTTTAGGAGAAGCATTTATATAGGCTATTGTAGCCTGTTTGCTAATCCTTTTTCCATTGTATTTTTCATAATTTCTTGTATGTTTTATGTCACTAGGAAATAAAATACTGTTTAAATCAAGTTGTATTGGCCTGAACATGTGTCTAATTCATCTGTTTGTTTCTGTAAACCACTCACCATGCTTAAGAATAATACAATATTTTGTATCAGAATGTAGTGCATCTCCTTCGTACAAATATTTCCACTGCTAAGTTCATTAATGACGAACTAAATAAAAGAAAAACGGGTTTAAAATACAGCCTTGTCTAACATAAAAAACGGGCTTAACAACATTGTCCCAATATTTTTTCCCGTTGTACAGAATATAAAGCTCTGGAAATCCACACACAATGTGTAAAACTTCCCATATTTTGAATTTAGATAAGTTTGTATCACACTATAAGCAGTATAACAGTGTTATCTGTTGTTGAGACTAACCAGACGTAAAAAAAAAAAGAATCCGATCCCCGGTCGTGACTTTCACTCTATACTCTCTACGAGTTCAATAGCGCTTTCTAGGAGCAAATAGTACGTGTCAATTTTGAAGAAAATTTCTTTTTTCATACTATTTTTTCAGAAACAGATAATATGACGAGTCCTCATCCTATTTTTTAACACAATTTCGGATGAAAATTTTGATCCTACAGCATCCTCTAGTGAAAATACGACATGGCAACCCCAATTTTCAGACAAAATTGAAAAATATGTTGTTCCTATAGCTGTGTTTGGTGGGAGGAGAGTGCTTCGATACGTTTTTAATACGTTACAAAATTCGGAAAGTGTGACTGACCCCCCCTCCCCCAGCTTTTTTAAAAATTTAAAGCGTTTCCTGGGAGCAAATGGTAATTTTCACACCAAATTTGGAATTTTTTTTTAGCTAGACATGCTTGAATGGCATGGCATTGCGTCAGGCATCCGTCCGTCCGTCTATAAACTTTTCCCCTTCTTCGACTTCTTCTCAAGAGCCACTGGCTCCAGTGGGCTGAAATTGTAGGTACAGGCACCATCGTCAATAGGGGTCTTAAATCATAGATTTGGTGACCCCGTGGCCCTGTAAAATCTCTTTTCATCTTCTCAAGAACGAAAAGGCCAAGAAAGCTGAAATCTTGTGTACATACTCGTTAGCAAATGGGGATCTTAAATTAGAGTTTGTGGCCCTGGTGGTCCTCAGATGCCATGGCCCAAAAAACCTATTTTAGGCTTTTTCTCCAGAAGTAAGAGCTAGAAAGTTGAAATATCGACTCCCTAAGACATTTGGGATTGAAATTGTACATTTGGTGACCATGTGACCCCTAGTAAGGGCAACATTGGCCACTCCTGAAAACGTTTTTAGCTCATCAGACCTGACCTCAAAAACCTATTTCGTCTTTCTTCTCTAGAACCAGCTCTGTAGTGACGACAGACAGTTGGCATCTCGTGTACATACTCCTACTGTCACTCCTTAGATCATGGATATCTTGATTAATAAGGGCCAAAGGAACCACAGCATTAAAACCTATTTTCGTCTTATTCTCCAGAACCACTGATTCCAGAAAACTGGAATCATTAGTACAGTTAGCTTGGCAAGCGGAGATTCTGATTCATATATTTGGTGACCTTTTGATCCCTAATAAGGTCCTCAGGGGCCACAACCTCAAGGACTATATTTGTCTTTTTCTCCAGAACCAGTAACTCTAGAGAGTTGAAGTTCTGTGTACAGGCACCTTGGCAAGTGGGGATTATAATTTATAGATTTGGTAACTTTTGGGTGTCATGGTTTTATGATCTTCTACAGAATGAAAAGTCTTTGTATTGGTCTCTTGGATTATGAATTGTAATTTTTCAAACAATATGTCTAGTGTTTATTTAAAACCTGATTTTCGACATCATTTTGAATGCTATTTCAGGATTAATTATGATCGAACTGAGATATGAATGTTCTTTCTCAGGCTCTGGACCAAGTCAAACTTGTCTACTTTATTTCAATCCTATTTTATTTCCGTTTTATCGTGACTTCCGTTGTCTTGTCTGCAAATATTGAAGCTCATACAGATCCCTTGCAATTACAACATTCGTAATGATTATTATCCGAAATATTAAGAACAAAAGCACTAGGAATATGATACATGCTAACTTTTAACTTTCTCGCGAGTATAGGTCTCTGTCCCTTTCACAGCTAGGACATACTGTCCTTTCTATCAAAATATATGATTTCGATTATAATTTTTTAAATTTCCGCCTTTAAAAATATGTTAACGGTGCTTATTCTATTCAGGTGCATGTTTCAGTTCAAACACATTTTCAAATGTTCATTTCTGATTTGATCTAGGTACAATTTGGTGTATTTTCTTGACATAAAATAAATTTTTTACAGCCACACCTGTGTCAAGTGACTTTTTTTGGCCTCAAAAGCAAGGTCACGTGACATTTTTGGCCTCAAAAGCAAGGTCACGTGATTTTCAATTTAAATAATCATTGAAACACACTTTAAACCCCATCCAAAATGTCTAAGATTTTCGTGGCGCAACGCTTCATCGCAAACCGGCGTGAATAATTCGTTTAACTGTTTGTGGGTGCATACTCCAGTGCCTCCAATTGCCAAATATAATCGTGAACTTCTCAACATGTTCGTACCTTATTCCTGTGATGTCGTGTAATGCGTGCACCGTTTTCTTGTGTCACGATAAATGCATGATATTAGGTTGAGCATTTCAAGCAATTGGCAGGTAATTCAGGCAATTGACAACAGTCGTGAGTATTGTTCGTGCTAATGGCACGAATATCATCTCACCAGTATAAGATAAGCACTTCAATGATGTTTCACGCATTTCCAGTACTGAGTCTTGCACTTGGCGCACTAGTCTTCTTAAAAAAATAAAATTGAAAAGGAGCCTTTTTTATTTATGCAAATTTCATTTCTTTCAGTCTCCTTTTCAATATTTAACAAGAGTCATCAGAAGATGACATATTCCACCGGTTCCACAAAATTTGTAAAACACATCTTTGACAGATACTTGTGTATCTACTACCGTACTTCAGTTAGTGGGTATTACAGATGCTGAGTTTCAGATATGTTAATGGGTTTTAGACATCTGCTCCAGAAGCAGTCAAAATCAACAACAACCAACATCCGTCTCATGTTTCTATGGAAACAGAAACAAATACATTTTTCAGAAAAAATCTGAAAATATCAAAAGGCACCACTTCAGTTAGTGGGTAATACACATGCAAAGTTTCAGGAAGATATGATGAACGGTTTTGGAGCTGTGCTCTGGAAACGAACCTGTCTGTGAACAAAGTCCAAATTCATCAAGCTTCTATGGAAACGAAAAGAATTTTTTTTTCTCAGAAATCTGAAAATATCAAAAGGCACCACTTCAGTTAGTGGGTAATACACATGCAAAGTTTCAGGAAGATATGATGAACGGTTTTGGAGCTGTGCTCCGGAAACGAACCTGTCTCTGAACAAAGTCCAAATTCAACAAGTTTCTATGGAAACGACCAAAAATAACATTTTCAGAAATCTGAAAATATCAAAAGGCACCACTTTAGTTGGTGGGTAATACACATGGAAAGTTTCAGAAAGATATGATGAACGGTTTTTGAGCTGTGCTCTGGAAACGAACCTGTCTCTGAACAAAGTCCAAATTCAACTAGTTTCTATGGAAACGAAAAAAATAAAATTTTCAGAAATCTGAAAATATCAAAAGGCACCACTTCAGTTTGTGGGTAATACACATGGAAAGTTTCAGAAAGTGCAATTTTGCGCATCAAATGCGCAACATTTTCGTGAGGTGTGCGCGGATAATAAGCAAACGGAGGTGTCCGCATTGTTATGTAAACAACTTATATAAACAATGCTTCACGCATTGGCACGCACTGAGGTCTTGAAATGCGGATGGAAAATTTGTGTAAGTGTAAACGCACCTAAAGGATACCCTTAGGATTCATGCATAGAAAATGCTTAGGCGATTCCGATAGTCCATAACATTACTTTATTTTAGCAGCCCTTTATAAATGAATCACCCGTACTTTCAAGGGCCTCTTTTCACAAAGAACTATGGTGCACTTGTGCTATGTTAAAGCAGGGACATTATATATATATTACACTGTATATAAGGTCCCTGTTTGAATAATGGGAGTAAAGGTTGTTTGTGAAAGGAGGCTTGGGTGTTTAATTAAAAAGCTTCCTTCATTAAGAGGATTCGGCAGCTTAGGCCTACATTGGAACATCTTCCGCACGCATTGGGCCATATATGCACTTTTAGAAAATGCATACCGACCCTTGCGACATCTCGCAGGGATTTCCGAGACAAGGTCAGCGCCACCTATCGTCCAAAGAAAGTTACGTCCCTTCAATTTACAAATCAAATCGGGCGTTACCAACCCAATCGATCCAAAAGTTAATAATGCACCGACAGTTGTACAAATTGCTTATAAATTTATAATACTTTGAGATTTTTCATCTCGGATGTTAAGCTCATTTGTATAATATAAGTTTCAAAACGGATTTCATCTTCAATGGGAAACTTAAACAAGAGAGCTTTTATCATATCTTGAATAAATTGTGGTTTATTTCATTTACCTGCAGGTTCATCTTCCCACAGCAAGGTGAAAATGTATCGAGATCGCTCCATTTTTTACATGATTTAGTTTTATCACTAATTAATTGAGCATAATCAGCGTAGTACGAGTAATTCAAATTAATAGAAGAAATGTTCAGCCAACGTGTCTGCCTAATTTGTAAACGCGCATTTGATTGGCCTACACCATAATCGTGTTACTTATTGTCTCAGAAATCCCTTCGAATTGTCGCAAGAGTCAGTATGCATATATATGGCCCGATGCGTGCGGAAGATGACATTGGAAATGAAAACAACACAACACAACACAATAAAATAAATACATAACTATAGTCAGATTTCAAACAACAGACAAACTTCTCTGGAACATACCTTGAAAAGTTCAAGATAAACATAATTTTGATCACAATGTTACAACTAGAAAAGTATAAATACATAATTATATGCCATGTGGCCAGTGAGTAAGAACATAACACGGTTTCATTAGGGATCGCACTATCTGCAATATCTTGTTTTTTCAGGATGAGTCACTTGCAGGATTCGACCCCATAATCTAATAACCAAGACTACACCTAAAACGAACACGAAACTCACCTCTGCCATTAACAAGCGGACATTTCCACTCTCACATGCAGTTTTAGGCTAAACGTTCACACGGGGTGAAGGTTTTCTGAGGCTAAATTTCACCTTCCCCAAGTTCTTACTTTCATGCGAGTTCTCTCATGCTTTTGCAAGGTACTCAGTTCTATAAATGGCTTTATAACATTGGTTACCTTTATACGCTTTCTCTCCAGTATGAATTCCAAAGCTTAGTTGATGCACTAAATGGCCAATATTTCAGTTATTTTGACAAATTATTCAGTTTTATCTCTTGTTATATTTATTGTCCAGAGGAAAACATTTTTAACACCCATGTAAACACACAATTTTAGTTATATTTTTTCCATGGTGACGAAGGATTGTATTGTTCTTCAGTATGCTTAAATACTTGTAATCTCAAAGTATTCATTGTCAATGTCTGGTGTGTATTTTCCTGTGTCTATGTAGTTTACTTGAATCTCTGAAAGCTTTGCCACACTCACAACATTTATATGGTCTCACTCCAGTATGTATCCTTCTGTGTCTGTGCAGTGAACTCGAAGTTTTAAATGTTTTATCACATTCATCGCACATGTATGGTCTAACTCCTGTGTGAGCTCTCAGGTGTCTGTGATGACTACCTTGGTCTGTAAAAGACATCCCACACTCGCTACACAAGAAAGGTTTCTCTCCGGTGTGTGTTCGTTTATGAGTTTGAAGGTTGATTAATTGACCAAAGGATTTCCCACACTTGTCACACTTGAATGGTCTTTCTCCAGTGGGAACCATTTTATGTGTCTGCAAGTTACTTGATGAAGTAAATGTTTTACCACATTCACTACACAAGAATGGTCTTTCGCCAGTGTGAATTCTCTTGTGTTTTTGTGAACTACATGATTCTGAAAACGATTTACCACAATCATCACACTTATATGGTCTTTCTCCAGTGTGTACTCTCATGTGTTTCAGCAGGTGACCTGATTGTGTAAATGATTTAACACATTCAATACACTTAAACGGTTTTGATCCAGTGTGAATTCTCATGTGTTTTTGTAGACTACCCGATTCCGTAAACGATTTATCACATTCACTACACTTATATAGTCGGTCTCCAGTGTGAACCTTCATGTGCTTCTTTAGTGTGGATGATTGTTGAAAAGATTTACCACATTCATTACACTCATATTTTTTGCCTCCATGATGAGTTTTCATGTGATTCCACAAGCTCTTTGATTCTTCAAATGTTTCACCACATTCCTTACACTTGTACTGTGTCTCCTCGATGTCACTGCCAATGTCTTGCTGTCGGTATTTTGATTCTGAAAATGAACTATCAGTCAATATTGTTGCCTCTTCAGAATGTTTTATTGTAAGAGCCTGAATACTTGGTTGTGTAACTGTGTTTGCCCTTTCCTTACATGGTGTGTCCTCAGGATTGTATTGTCTTTCTGTTGGTTACTTGTTTCCGTAAATGTTTCACCACTGTCACTGCTTTTACATGATCTCCCTTTTGTTTGACTCACGTTCTGTGTCTCCAGGTTACTTTTTAGCTCATCAGGCCTGAAAGGCCCGATGGGCTTATGGCATGGGATGGCGTCCGTCCATCCGTCCGTCCGTCCGTCCGTAAACTTTTCACTTTTTCGGCTTCTTCTCCAGAACCAATAACTCTAGAGAGCTGAAATTTTATGTACAGACTCCTTGGCCAATGGGGATTCTAAATTGTAGATTTGGTGACCCCGTGGCCCCAAATAAGGGCCCCAGGGGTCATAACCTTAAAAGCTATTTTCATCTTCTTCTACAGAAACAATGACTCCAGAGAGCTGAAATTTTATGTACAGACTCCTTGGCCAATGGGGATTCTAAATTGTAGATTTGGTGACCATGTGACCCCAAATAAGGGCCACAGGGGTCATAAGCTAAAAAGCTATTTTCATCTTCTTCTCCAGAACCAATGACTCCAGAGAGCTGAAATTATATGTACAGACTCCTTGGCCAATGGGGATTCTAAATTGTAGATTTGGTGACCCTGTGACCCCAAATAAGGGCCTCACGGGCCATTACCTAAAATCCTGTTTTCATCTTTTCCTCCGGAACAAAAAGACCTAGAAGGCTGTAATATTGTATGCAAACTCTTTAGCCAATGGGGATTCTAACTTGTAAATATGGGCCACAGCCTAAAAAAAACCTTTGAAAATGAATTTTGAACTGATATTTTATGACACTTCAATCACAATGATTTGAAATATGTCGACTTTAGATAACAATCTACATTGTGGACATGTTTGTCAAATTTATCTTATCATTTCATCACCAGTCATATGCAGTTCACATATCTCATGTAAAATAAAAGAATTCTTAACTCCTCTTCAATTTAGTCCTTTATGCCTTGTCACAATTTTCAGTTCATAGGCTATTCAATAGTTCTCATTTCACATTGATTACATCAGATTATTTTCATCTTCTTCTCCAGAACGAAAAGACCTAGAAGGTTGTCATGTTGTGTAAAGAGTCTTTAGCCAATGGAGATTCTAAATTGTAGATTTGGTGACCCAGTAGCCCCAAATAAAAGCCCCGCAGGCCATTACCTTAAATCCTGTTATCATCCAGAACAAACTAGAAGGAATATTTAACCGAGATTGTTTAGCCAAGGTGATTCAAAATTGTACTATGTACCATGAGATTCATCACATTGCCTGTTCTCTTTAAGCCTTATACAGTTAGATCAGTGCTGCCAGTGTTTAGTGCAAGCAAGAGTCTATTACATAATTTGGCGGTAAAACACAAAAAACACAGCTGGCTTGTAACCAGAGCCAAGGGGTCAGAATATTGCATTATCTCCTGTGTGTTGACCTTGCTGAGCGCTCTCTCTCAATTTCAAGACTAAGATTTGTCAGGGTTAGGGATTGTGCATTATATTGAGACAACATATTTCTGTCTTCATCATCAAACAAAATAAACTCTGATGAGCTACAGAGCCCATGGCTCTATTTTTAATAAATTGCTGTTCATAGAAATAGCCCAATACTTTCTAAAGGTAATCCGATAATTTTTGAAGAGGTATTTAGAATTCTGAAGATTTTATTTTTGTTTTGTTTTATTTATACGGGAGTGTATGATGCGCGCTCTTTGCTGATTGTGCTTGAAATAGACTTTTCCAATAGTCTTACCCTCAGACTAAAAAACGTATTTATTCTGAAAATATCACCATGTTATTAAATATTGAAAAGGAGACTGAAAGAAATGAAATTTGCATAAATAAAAAAGGCTCCTTTTCAATTTTATTTTTTAGCTGAAAGGCCCGATGGGCTTATGACTTTTTTCTGTAACATACAAACATACATGGCAGGTATTTCTGAATATATAATACCTTTAGAATAGATTTGTTAGCTCATCACGATAATAAGGCTATATTGGCTAATGGCATCCTGGATGACCCGTTCACTCTCCCAGAACTGCCTCATCCTCAAAGCTAAAAGTTTGTGGTGAGGTACCTTGCACTTAGGGATCAAAGTTTGTACAGAGAAGGCTTGATTGGTAAGCTGTATTCTGCGGTCTGAGAAATTCCATTATATTTTATGTGGGCTTTATTTTACTTGGATCACCTGCAGTAAAACACTGACATTGGTATTTGTTTTTCGGTATATAAAATAGGTAGCACCCTCATCCTCAGGCGTTCTAGCAAAGAGAGGCCTCTGCCTACGGGAAGACCCTCGGACGGTAACGCTAGGGCAAAGGCTTCACTTTGCTAGAACGGCCTCGTATTCAGATGTTATCCATTACGTAATGTTTGCCATTTCAATAGACACTGGAAATAGAGGTTATCATGAGAGTGTGTTTTGGGATGGTCAATATCCTGCATTAGGAATAAACATTGTATTTTGCGAGCCTTGGCGAGCTAAATACATTGTGTTTATTCCTAATGCAGGATATTTACCATCCCAAAACACACGAGCATGATAACTTCTTTATCATACAATGTCATTCTTCATTCATTTTGTGCAAAACAGCATGATAACATTAATTTCAAAGTTGAACTTTACTGTAAATACGCGTATTGATATATGCAAATGAACTGCGTGCTATTCTCACAGTAAAATGACACAAAATAATGCCTCCTAAATTATGCTTTCAGTGAAAGTAATTGTTATTTTTGGCATGATCTTAATTTTCAATGTTTTAATACGTTTTAAAATACGTTTATCAAATGAAAAATAATTAAGGTGAGGACAGCGAATTCGAACTCGCGTCCTTTCGTGTAATCATGAGTGTAGGGGAGTCCATATTGAAGGGGCGAGAGTTGCTTCCCTTCCGCCCGGTTGCAAATGGCGACGCACACATCACACGGAGAGCTAAACTGAATGTTAGGCAGCGAATTCTAAAATCTCCTTTACAAAAGTCACATTATAGAACAGTGAAGATTGACGTTCGATAAATGCATATGTAACTCAAACCGCCTTTGTTACCTGTGAGTATTTATAAAGTGTTTACTCCGTAGTAGTTTTCAACTCGCGATGAACATGTTTTGGCACTGCTTGATCATAATAATAGTTTCCGTAATATGCATTGCTCTATGTTTGGTTTGTCATTTCTCAAATTAATGTAGATCTATATGAAATGAAGACTGAAGTATGTCTATTTACATGAAGCTATTACGCTATTACTAATGTTACGGTTATGACAGGCGTTAGAAATGTTAATGCTTGTGACGTCATTTTCAAAAGAAGTTCCGTCACTTGACCTCTGTAATTTGCATCTTTATCCGTATATGACCCCAACGGATACCGAAAATATCCGTTGCCTTTATCCTGCCGAGAACACCATTCATTGTATGATAAAGCTTTTGATAAGCAAATTTTTAAAAAAGAAAAAGATTTTTAGTTAAAATAAAGAGAGAAGAAAGTATTATGGCTGTATGGAATAAGTTTTGTTTTATGATAAAAAGATATTTGCTCTATTATCTGTAACCTTAGATAAAAATGAAAAATTCACTTGAGATGAATCTTCCAGGGAAGTTATCACCCTTTACAAACAGTATATCGTTGAAGCTATAGCATCAAATCATAGGTGCCAGACCCAAAATTAGAGGTGGGTATTGCTAAGATTGTTCATATTGCGATATATTGCGATTTTATCTCATGTATTGCGATATGAATTGCAATATATTGCAAGACATTTCTTTAAGAATAAATTACTTGGTTTCGTTATTGCTTGATTGAGGTGAGGTGAGGTGAGTTGTGGTTTAACGCCGCTTTCAAGAGTATTTCACTTATATCGCGGCTGCTAGTATTACGGCAGGGAGAAAGCCCGCAACGCCATGTGGCTATGCATTGCGGTGAAACCTGCGAGCAACGGCTGGAACTAGCGAACCATGGGTGGTACTACTCTGAAATTCAGTGTAGCATTGGACCCAAACCTTACTGCGTGTAGAACTGTTCTCTACTGTAGACAAAGTTGCCGTGCCCCTGGCGGGATTCGAACCCCGGACCTCTTGATCCGAAGCCGAACACGCTAACCACTGCGCTATCCCGCCCCCTATTGCTTGATTGAGAGATAATGAAAGAAATATCCTTGGTTAATAAATCTTGAATAAAACCAGAATACATGACTAATTATTGAAAATAAGCGCGTAATTTTGGATTTGGCATGAATAAAAATGCACTAAGTCTAGTTTCTCTAAAGAAATTATAATCGAACAAAACTTCATTTTAGTCAACTGGACTGGTCAGTCCAATAGTCCAATTCGGAAATAATTATATAAGAAATATAATATCATTATGAGTTCACAAGACGCACTTATCAACAGTACCATCTGATCTACACTCCCAGTCCCTGCTTTGTGCAAGGAATGAAGGATTTCAAAATTATGAAGGATATAAAAAGGATATACAAAATAATATATATTGCTCGCCAAAGGCTCGCATATTTTACAAATCCATTTGTTTCCTTAGGTTGAATATCTCATAACCGACCATGGTGATTATGTGATAACCAATCTGCGCAGATGGTGGTTATGGCATATAACTTGCAATTTAAACTAAAGAAATAACTTCCCAAGGGGTGAAAGGAGCAATCTTCGCTAATCCTGGACGTTGACTGAGACTCTTTAAAGAATAAGGATAAATCACATTAGAATCGGGGACACGCAGGAATACTGTTTATAATGTGAATAATTTATACAGTGAAATAAGCAGCGAATAACAATAATTAAGTCTCCCATTTATCACTTAGATATGTGACTTTAAATAAAACTAGGTTTAAATATTGATAACTGTACGTATTACGTATGGTAATTATTTTAAAGTTCTCTATATAATGTTTCTGATTATCTGACATTTGTGACGATAGATTTGATCTCAAATGGACAATTACAGGCCCGATGTCATTCACAATTACAGTAGAGTAGATAGAAAAAAGCAAGCGGTGAAAAAGGGGTTTTGCTGTTAAATGTTCACCAGACGTGTCAATTACAGAGCAATTTTTAATTTCAAATGACATTATAACTACTTCGTAGCCTGTTTGTGATTTGCAATAGATACACGTGTATCTTATATTCAGGAGGAGGTGAATGCGAATATATAAAACCATAAGAAATACAAAAGAAAACAATATTTTCGGGATAACAACTCCTTCTTCAGGGGAGATATTGATGATATTCCACCTGATGAGGGACTTTGTGAGAACTATTTCCATACAGAAAAACATCAAAATGTTAAGCAGACATCATTTTCTAACTTCACAGTCATATAGACGCTGCTACCAAGTTATAATCTGTGTAATCCTTCACCGTTTACATGACTTAATTAACGTTTATGCACTCATTACAAAACGCCAAGGCTTACATCAGTCCCAATCATACATTTATTTTGATAGCTGAAGAAAACTGCGACACAATAAGCCTTACTATAGTAAATAGCATTCCAGTAAATGTGAATCCTCTACAATCACCATTTTATGAGAAAGCATGATATTCGATGTGGAAAAAGGGAAATATATCAGAAGATTTCCGAATGTTACAATGTGTTTTAAATGTATTCTAAAAACCGGTTTTCAATTAGCATATCGCAATACGTATCGATTTCATCTTTGAACCGGTTAATACCGGTAAACCGGTTATATTGCGCACCTATACCAAACAGTAGCCCACTGGAGCGCCTTCCAGTAACCAAACAGTTGCCCCCTGGAGAGCCTTCCAGTAACCCAACAGTAGCCCACTGGAGCGGCTTCCGGTAACCCAACAGTAGCCTACTGGAGAGGCTTCCAGTAACCAAACAGTAGCCCACTGGAGCGGCTTCCAGTAACCAAACAGTAGCCCACTGGAGCAGCTTCCAGTAACCAAACAGTAGCCCACTAGAGCGGCTTCCAGTAACCCAACAGTAGCCCACTAGAGCGGCTTCCAGCAACCAAACAGTAGCCCACTGGAGCGGCTTCCATTAACCAAACAGTAGCCCACTAGAGCGGCTTCCAGCAACCAAACAGTAGCCCACTAGAGCGGCTTCCAGTAACCCAACAGTAGCCCACTAGAGCGGCATCCAGCAACCAAACAGTAGCCCACTGGAGCGGCTTCCAGTAACCAAACAGTAGCCCACTGGAGCGGCTTCCAGTAACCCAACAGTAGCCCACTGGAGCAGCTTCCAGTAACCCAACAGAAGCTCACTAGAGCGGCTTCCAGTAACCAAACAGTAGCCCACTAGAGCGGCTTCCAGTAACCCAACAGTAGCCCACTAGAGCGGCTTCCAGTAACCAAACAGTAGCCCACTGGAGCGGCTTCCAGTAACCCAACAGTAGCCCCCTGGAGCGGCTACCAGTAACCCAACAGTAGCCTACTGGAGCGGCTACCAGTAACCCAACAGTAGCCCCCTGGAGCAGCTTCCAGTAACCAAACAGTAGCCTACTGGAGCGGCTTCCAGTAACCCAACAGTAGCCCACTGGAGCGGTTTCCAGTAACCCAACAGTAGTCCCCTGGAGCGGCTACCAGTAACCCAACAGTAACCCACTGGAGCAGCTTCCAGTAACCCAACAGTAGCCCCCTGGAGAGGCTTCCAGTAACCCAACAGTAGCCCACTGGAGCGGCTTCAAGTAACCCAACAGTAGCCCACTTGAGCGGCTTCCAATAACCCAACAGTAGCCCACTGTAGCGGCTTCCAGTAACCCAACAGTAGTCCCCTGGAGCGGCTTCCAGTAACCAAACAGTAGCCCACTAGAGCGGCTTCCAGTAACCAAACAATAGCCCACTGGAGCGGCTTCCAGTAACCAAACAGTAGCCCACTGGAGCAGCTTCCAGTAACCAAACAGTAGCCCACTGGAGCGGCTTCCAGTAACCCAACAGTAGCCCCCTTTGAGCGGCTACCAGTAACCCAACAGTAGCCCACTGGAGCGGCTTCCATTAACCAAACAGTAGCCAACTGGAGCGGCTTCCAGTAACCAAACAGTAGCCCCCTGGAGAAGGTTCCAGTAACCCAAAAGTAGCCCACTGGAGCAGCTTCCAGTAACCAAACAATAGCCCACTGGAGCGGCTTCCATTAACCAAACAGTAGCCAACTAGAGCGGCTTCCAGTAACCAAACAGTAGCCCACTGGAGAGGCTTCCAGTAACCCAACAGTAGCCCACTGGAGCGGCTTCCAGTAACCCAACAGTAGCCTACTGGAGCGGCTTCCAGTAACCCACTGGAGCAGCTTCCAGTAACCAAACAGTAGCCCACTGGAGCGGCTTCCAGTAACCCAACAGTAGCCCCCTTTGAGCGGCTACCAGTAACCCAACAGTAGCCCACTGGAGCGGCTTTCATTAACCAAACAGTAGCCAACTGGAACGGCTTCCAGTTACCAAACAGTAGCCCCCTGGAGAAGGTTCCAGTAACCCAACAGTAGCCCACTGGAGCAGCTTCCAGTAACCAAACAGTAGCCCACTGGAGCGGCTTCCAGTAACCAAACAGTAGCCAACTAGAGCGGCTTCCAGTAACCCAACAGTAGCCCACTAGAGCGGCTTCCAGTAACCAAACAGTAGCCCACTGGAGAGGCATCCAGTAACCCAACAGTAGCCCACAGGAGCGGCTTCCAGTAACCCAACAGTAGCCTACTGGAGCGGCTTCCAGTAACCCAACAGTAGCCCCCTTTGAGCGGCTACCAGTAACCCAACAGTAGCCCACTGGAGCGGCTTTCATTAACCAAACAGTAGCCAACTGGAGCGGCTTCCAGTTACCAAACAGTAGCCCCCTGGAGAAGGTTCCAGTAACCCAACAGTAGCCCACTGGAGCGGCTTCCAATAACCCAACAGTAGCCCACTGGAGCGGCTTCCATTAACCCAACAGTAGCCCACTGGATCGGCTTCCAGTAACCAAACAGGAGCCCACTGGAGCGGCTTCCAATAACCCAACAGTAGCCCACTGGAGCGGCTACCAGTAACCCAACAGTAGCCCACTGGAGCGGCTTCCAGTAACCCAACAGTAGCCCCCTTTGAGCGGCTACCAGTAACCCTACAGTAGCCCACTGGAGCGGCTTCCAGTAACCCAACAGTAGCCCACTGGAGCGGCTTCCATTAACCCAACAGTAGCCCACTGGATCGGCTTCCAGTAACCAAACAGGAGCCCACTGGAGCGGCTACCAGTAACCCAACAGTAGTCCCCTGGAGCGGCTACCAGTAACCAAACAGTAGCCCACTGGAGCGGCTTCCAATAACCCAACAGTAGCCCACTGGAGCTGCTTCCAGTAACCAAACAGTAGCCCACTAGAGCGGCTTCCAGTAACCAAACAGTAGCCCACTGGAGAGGCATCCAGTAACCCAACAGTAGCCCACAGGAGCGGCTTCCAGTAACCCAACAGTAGCCTACTGGAGCGGCTTCCAGTAACCCAACAGTAGCCCACTGGAGTGGCTTCCAGTAACCAAACAGGAGCCCACTGGAGCGGCTACCAGTAACCCAACAGTAGTCCCCTGGAGCGGCTACCAGCAACCAAACAGTAGCCCACTGGAGCGGCTTCCAATAACCCAACAGTAGCCCACTGGAGCTGCTTCCAGTAACCAAACAGTAGCCCACTAGAGCGGCTTCCAGTAACCCAACAGTAGCCCACTGGAGCGGCTTCCAATAACCCAACAGTAGCCCACTGGAGCGGCTTCCAGTAACCCAACAGTAGTCCCCTGGAGCGGCTACCAGTAACCAAACAGTAGCCCACTGGAGCGGCTTCCAATAACCCAACAGTAGCCCACTGGAGCGGCTTCCAGTAACCCAACAGTAGCCCACTGGAGCGGCTACCAGTAACCCAACAGTAGCCCACTGGAGCGGCTTCCAGTAACCCAAAAGTAGCCCACTGGAGCGGCTTCCAGTAACCCAACAGTAGCCCACTGGAGCGGCTTCCAGTAACCCAACAGTAGCCCCCTTTGAGCGGCTACCAGTAACCCAACAGTAGCCCACTGGAGCGGCTTCCAGTAACCCAACAGTAGCCCACTGGAGCGGCTTCCATTAACCCAACAGTAGCCCACTGGATCGGCTTCCAGTAACCTAACAGGAGCCCACTGGAGCGGTTTCCAATAACCAAACAGGAGCCCACTGGAGCGGTTTCCAATAACCCAACAGTAGCCCACTGGAGCGGCTACCAGTAACCCAACAGTAGCCCACTGGAGCGGCTTCCAGTAACCCAACAGTAGCCCCCTTTGAGCGGCTACCAGTAACCCAACAGTAGCCCACTGGAGCGGCTTCCAGTAACCCAACAGTAACCCACTGGAGCGGCTTCCAATAACCCAACAGTAGCCCACTGGAGCGGCTTCCAGTAACCCAACAGTAGCCCACTGGAGCGGCTTCGAGTAACCCAACAGTAGCCCCCTTTGAGCGGCTACCAGTAACCCAACAGTAGCCCACTGGAGCGGCTTCCAGTAACCCAACAGTAGCCCACTGGAGCGGCTTCCAGTAACCAAACAGTAGCCCCCTGGAGCGGCTACCAGTAACCCAACAGTAGCCCACTGGAGCTGCTTCCAGTAACCAAACAGTAGCCCACTGGAGAGGCATCCAGTAACCCAACAGTAGTCCCCTGGAGCGGCTACCAGTAACCCAACAGTAGCCCACTGGAGCGGCTTCCAGTAACCCAACAGTAGCCCCCTTTGAGCGGCTACCAGTAACCCAACAGTAGCCCACTGGAGCGGCTTCCAGTAACCCAACAGTAACCCACTGGAGCGGCTTCCAATAACCCAACAGTAGCCCACTGGAGCGGCTTCCAGTAACCCAACAGTAGCCCACTGGAGCGGCTTCGAGTAACCCAACAGTAGCCCCCTTTGAGCGGCTACCAGTAACCCAACAGTAGCCCACTGGAGCGGCTTCCAGTAACCCAACAGTAGCCCACTGGAGCGGCTTCCAGTAACCAAACAGTAGCCCCCTGGAGCGGCTACCAGTAACCCAACAGTAGCCCACTGGAGCTGCTTCCAGTAACCCAACAGTAGCCCACTGGAGCGGCTTCCAGTAACCCAACAGTAGTCCCCTGGAGCGGCTACCAGTAACCAAACAGTAGCCCACTGGAGCGGCTTCCAATAACCCAACAGTAGCCCACTAAAGCGGCTTCCAGTAACCCAACAGTAGCCCACTGGAGCGGCTTCCAGTAACCCAAAAGTAGCCCACTGGAGCGGCTTCCAGTAACCCAACAGTAGCCCACTGGAGCGGCTTCCAGTAACCCAACAGTAGCCCCCTTTGAGCGGCTACCAGTAACCCAACAGTAGCCCACTGGAGCGGCTTCCAGTAACCCAACAGTAGCCCACTGGAGCGGCTTCCATTAACCCAACAGTAGCCCACTGGATCGGCTTCCAGTAACCAAACAGGAGCCCACTGGAGCGGCTTCCAATAACCCAACAGTAGCCCACTGGAGCGGCTACCAGTAACCCAACAGTAGCCCACTGGAGCGGCTTCCAGTAACCCAACAGTAGCCCACTGGATCGGCTTCCAGTAACCAAACAGTAGCCCCCTGGAGCGGCTACCAGTAACCCAACAGTAGCCCACTGGAGCGGCTACCAGTAACCCAACAGTAGCCCACTGGAGCGGCTTCCATTAACCCAACAGTAGCCCACTGGAGCAGCTTCCAGTAACCAAACAGTAGCCCACTGGAGCAGCTTCCAGTAACCCAACAGGAGCCCACTGGAGCGGCTTCCAGTAACCCAACAGTAGCCCACTAGAGCGGCTTCCGGTAACCCAACAGTAGCCTACTGGAGAGGCTTCCAGTAACCCAACAGTAGCCCACTAGAGCGGCTTCCGGTAACCCAACAGTAGCCTACTGGAGAGGCTTCCAGTAACCCAACAGTAGCCCACTGGAGCGGCTTCCATCAACCCAACAGTAGCCCACTGGAGCAGCTTTCAGTAACCAAATAGTAGCCCACTGGAGCAGCTTCCAGTAACCCAACAGTAGCCCACTGGAGCGGCTTCCAGTAACCCAACAGTAGCCCACTAGAGCGGCTTCCGGTAACCCAACAGTAGCCTACTGGAGAGGCTTCCAGTAACCCAACAGTAGCTCACTGGAGAGGCTTCCAGTAACCAAACAGTAGCCCACTGGAGCGGCTTCCAGTAACCAAACAGTAGCCCACTGGAGCAGCTTCCGGTAACCCAACAGAAGCCCAATAGAGCAGCTTCCAGTAACCAAACAGTAGCCCACTGGAGCAGCTTCCAGTAACCCAACAGTAGCTCACTGGAGCGGCTTCCGGTAACCCAACAGAAGCCCACTAGAGCGGCTTCCATTAACCCAACAGTAGCCCACTGGAGCGGCTTCCATTTACCCAACAGTAGCCCACTGGAGCAGCTTTCAGTAACCAAACAGTAGCCCACTGGAGCAGCTTCCAGTAACCCAACAGTAGCCCACTGGAGCGGCTTCCAGTAACCCAACAGTAGCCCACTAGAGCGGCTTCCGGTAACCCAACAGTAGCCTACTGGAGAGGCTTCCAGTAACCCAACAGTAGCCCACTAGAGCGGCTTCCGGTAACCCAACAGTAGCCTACTGGAGAGGCTTCCAGTAACCCAACAGTAGCCCACTGGAGCGGCTTCCATCAACCCAACAGTAGCCCACTGGAGCAGCTTCCAGTAACCAAACAGTAGCCCACTGGAGCAGCTTCCAGTAACCCAACAGTAGCCCACTGGAGCGGCTTCCAGTAACCCAACAGTAGCCCACTAGAGCGGCTTCCGGTAACCCAACAGTAGCCGACTGGAGAGGCTTCCTGTAACCCAACAGTAGCCCACTGGAGAGGCTTCCAGTAACCAAACAGTAGCCCACTGGAGCGGCTTCCAGTAACCAAACAGTAGCCAACTGGAGCAGCTTCCGGTAACCCAACAGAAGCCCAATAGAGCAGCTTCCAGTAACCAAACAGTAGCCCACTGGAGCAGCTTCCAGTAACCAAACAGTAGCCCACTGGAGAAGGTTCCAGTAACCAAACAGTAGCCCACTGGAGCAGCTTCCAGTAACCAAACAGTAGCCCCCTAGAGCGGCTTCCAGTAACCCAACAGAAGCCCACTAGAGCGGCTTCCAGTAACCAAACAGTAGCCCCCTGGAGAAGGTTCCAGTAACCAAACAGTAGCCCACTGGAGAGGCTTCCATTAACCCAACAGTAGCCCCCTGGAGCGGCTTCCAGTAACCAAACAGTAGCCTACTGGAGCAGCTTCCAGTAACCCAACAGTAGCCCACTGGAGCGGCTTCCAGTAACCCAACAGTAGCCCCCTGGAGCGGCTTCCAGTAACCAAACAGGCCACTGGAGCAGCTTCCAGTAACAAAACAGTAGCCCACTGGAGCAGCTTCCAGTAACCAAACAGTAGCCCCCTGGAGCGGCTTCCAGTAACCCAACAGAAGCCCACTAGAGCGGCTTCCAGTAACCCAACAGTAGCCAACTGGAGCGGCTTCCAGTTACCAAACAGTAGCCCCCTGGAGAAGGTTCCAGTAACCCAACAGTAGCCTACTGGAGAGGCTTCCATTAACCCAACAGTAGCCCCCTGGAGCGGCTTCCAGTAACCCAACAGTAGCCAACTGGAGCGGCTTCCAGTAACCCAACAGTAGCCCCCTGGAGCGGCTTCCAGTAACCAAACAGTAGCCCACTGGAGCAGCTTCCAGTAACCCAACAGTAGCCCACTGGAGCGGCTTCCAGTAACCAAACAGTAGCCCCCCTGGAGCGGCTACCAGTAACCCAACAGTAACCCACTGGCGCGGCTTCCAGTAACCCAACAGTAGCCCACTGGAGCAGCTTCCAGTAACCAAACAGTAGCCCCCCTGGAGCGGCTACCAGTAACCCAACAGTAACCCACTGGAGCGGCTTCCAGTAACCAAACAGTAACCCACTGGAGCGGCTTCCAGTAACCAAACAGTAGCCCACTGGAGCAGCTTCCAGTAACCAAACAGTAGCCCACTGGAGCGGCTTCCAGTAACCCAAAAGTAGCCCACTGGAGCGGCTTCCAGTAACCCAACAGTAGCCCACTGGAGCGGCTTCCAGTAACCCAACAGTAGCCCCCTTTGAGCGGCTACCAGTAACCCAACAGTAGCCCACTGGAGCGGCTTCCAGTAACCCAACAGTAGCCCACTGGAGCGGCTTCCATTAACCCAACAGTAGCCCACTGGATCGGCTTCCAGTAACCAAACAGGAGCCCACTGGAGCGGCTTCCAATAACCCAACAGTAGCCCACTGGAGCGGCTACCAGTAACCCAACAGTAGCCCACTGGAGCGGCTTCCAGTAACCCAACAGTAGCCCACTGGATCGGCTTCCAGTAACCAAACAGTAGCCCCCTGGAGCGGCTACCAGTAACCCAACAGTAGCCCACTGGAGCGGCTACCAGTAACCCAACAGTAGCCCACTGGAGCGGCTTCCATTAACCCAACAGTAGCCCACTGGAGCAGCTTCCAGTAACCAAACAGTAGCCCACTGGAGCAGCTTCCAGTAACCCAACAGTAGCCCACTGGAGCGGCTTCCAGTAACCCAACAGTAGCCCACTGGAGCGGCTTCCGGTAACCCAACAGTAGCCTACTGGAGAGGCTTCCAGTAACCCAACAGTAGCCCACTAGAGCGGCTTCCGGTAACCCAACAGTAGCCTACTGGAGAGGCTTCCAGTAACCCAACAGTAGCCCACTGGAGCGGCTTCCATCAACCCAACAGTAGCCCACTGGAGCAGCTTCCAGTAACCAAACAGTAGCCCACTGGAGCAGCTTCCAGTAACCCAACAGTAGCCCACTGGAGCGGCTTCCAGTAACCCAACAGTAGCCCACTAGAGCGGCTTCCGGTAACCCAACAGTAGCCTACTGGAGAGGCTTCCAGTAACCCAACAGTAGCTCACTGGAGAGGCTTCCAGTAACCAAACAGTAGCCCACTGGAGCGGCTTCCAGTAACCAAACAGTAGCCCACTGGAGCAGCTTCCGGTAACCCAACAGAAGCCCACTAGAGCGGCTTCCAGTAACCAAACAGTAGCCCACTGGAGCAGCTTCCAGTAACCAAACAGTAGCCCACTGGAGAAGGTTCCAGTAACCAAACAGTAGCCCACTGGAGCAGCTTCCAGTAACCAAACAGTAGCCCCCTAGAGCGGCATCCAGTAACCCAACAGAAGCCCACTAGAGCGGCTTCCAGTAACCAAACAGTAGCCCACTGGAGCAGGTTCCAGTAACCAAACAGTAACCCACTGGAGCAGCTTCCAGTAACCAAACAGTAGCCCCCTGGAGCAGCTTCCGGTAACCCAACAGAAGCCCACTAGAGCGGCTTCCAGTAACCAAACAGTAGCCCACTGGAGCAGCTTCCAGTAACCAAACAGTAGCCCACTGGAGCAGCTTCCAGTAACCAAACAGTAGCCCCCTGGAGCAGCTTCCGGTAACCCAACAGAAGCCCACTAGAGCGGCTTCCAGTAACCAAACAGTAGCCCACTGGAGCAGCTTCCAGTAACCAAACAGTAGCCCACTGGAGAAGGTTCCAGTAACCAAACAGTAGCCCACTGGAGCAGCTTCCAGTAACCAAACAGTAGCCCCCTGGAGCGGCTTCCAGTAACCCAACAGAAGCCCACTAGAGCGGCTTCCAGTAACCCAACAGTAGCCAACTGGAGCGGCTTCCAGTTACCAAACAGTAGCCCCCTGGAGAAGGTTCCAGTAACCCAACAGTAGCCTACTGGAGAGGCTTCCATTAACCCAACAGTAGCCCCCTGGAGCGGCTTCCAGTAACCAAACAGTAGCCTACTGGAGCGGCTTCCAGTAACCCAACAGTAGCCCCCTGGAGCGGCTTCCAGTAACCAAACAGTAGCCCACTGGAGCAGCTTCCAGTAACCCAACAGTAGCCCACTGGAGCGGCTTCCAGTAACCAAACAGTAGCCCTCCTGGAGCGGCTACCATTAACCCAACAGTAACCCACTGGAACGGCTTACAGTAACCAAACAGTAACCCACTGGAGCGGCTTCCAGTAACCAAACAGTAGCCCACTGGAGCAGCTTCCAGTAACCAAACAGTAGCCCACTGGAGCGGCTTCCATTAACCCAACAGTAGCCCACTGGAGCAGCTTCCAGTAACCAAACAGTAGCCCACTGGAGCGGCTTCCATTAACCCAACAGTAGCCCACTGGAGCAGCTTCCAGTAACCAAACAGTAGCCCACTGGAGCGGCTTCCGGTAACCCAACAGAAGCCCACTAGAGCGGCTTCCATTAACCCAACAGTAGCCCACTGGAGCGGCTTCCATTTACCCAACAGTAGCCCACTGGAGCAGCTTTCAGTAACCAAACAGTAGCCCACTGGAGCAGCTTCCAGTAACCCAACAGTAGCCCACTGGAGCGGCTTCCAGTAACCCAACAGTAGCCCACTAGAGCGGCTTCCGGTAACCCAACAGTAGCCTACTGGAGAGGCTTCCAGTAACCCAACAGTAGCCCACTAGAGCGGCTTCCGGTAACCCAACAGTAGCCTACTGGAGAGGCTTCCAGTAACCCAACAGTAGCCCACTGGAGCGGCTTCCATCAACCCAACAGTAGCCCACTGGAGCAGCTTCCAGTAACCAAACAGTAGCCCACTGGAGCAGCTTCCAGTAACCCAACAGTAGCCCACTGGAGCGGCTTCCAGTAACCCAACAGTAGCCCACTAGAGCGGCTTCCGGTAACCCAACAGTAGCCTACTGGAGAGGCTTCCAGTAACCCAACAGTAGCCCACTGGAGAGGCTTCCAGTAACCAAACAGTAGCCCACTGGAGCGGCTTCCAGTAACCAAACAGTAGCCCACTGGAGCAGCTTCCGGTAACCCAACAGAAGCCCAATAGAGCAGCTTCCAGTAACCAAACAGTAGCCCACTGGAGCAGCTTCCAGTAACCAAACAGTAGCCCACTGGAGAAGGTTCCAGTAACCAAACAGTAGCCCACTGGAGCAGCTTCCAGTAACCAAACAGTAGCCCCCTAGAGCGGCATCCAGTAACCCAACAGAAGCCCACTAGAGCGGCTTCCAGTAACCAAACAGTAGCCCCCTGGAGAAGGTTCCAGTAACCAAACAGTAGCCCACTGGAGAGGCTTCCATTAACCCAACAGTAGCCCCCTGGAGCGGCTTCCAGTAACCAAACAGTAGCCTACTGGAGCAGCTTCCAGTAACCCAACAGTAGCCCACTGGAGCAGCTTCCAGTAACCCAACAGTAGCCCCCTGGAGCGGCTTCCAGTAACCAAACAGGCCACTGGAGCAGCTTCCAGTAACAAAACAGTAGCCCACTGGAGCAGCTTCCAGTAACCAAACAGTAGCCCCCTGGAGCGGCTTCCAGTAACCCAACAGAAGCCCACTAGAGCGGCTTCCAGTAACCCAACAGTAGCCAACTGGAGCGGCTTCCAGTTACCAAACAGTAGCCCCCTGGAGAAGGTTCCAGTAACCCAACAGTAGCCTACTGGAGAGGCTTCCATTAACCCAACAGTAGCCCCCTGGAGCGGCTTCCAGTAACCAAACAGTAGCCTACTGGAGCGGCTTCCAGTAACCCAACAGTAGCCCCCTGGAGCGGCTTCCAGTAACCAAACAGTAGCCCACTGGAGCAGCTTCCAGTAACCCAACAGTAGCCCACTGGAGCGGCTTCCAGTAACCAAACAGTAGCCCCCCTGGAGCGGCTACCAGTAACCCAACAGTAACCCACTGGCGCGGCTTCCAGTAACCCAACAGTAGCCCACTGGAGCAGCTTCCAGTAACCAAACAGTAGCCCCCCTGGAGCGGCTACCAGTAACCCAACAGTAACCCACTGGAGCGGCTTCCAGTAACCAAACAGTAACCCACTGGAGCGGCTTCCAGTAACCAAACAGTAGCCCACTGGAGCAGCTTCCAGTAACCAAACAGTAGCCCACTGGAGCGGCTTCCATTAACCCAACAGTAGCCCACTGGAGCAGCTTCCAGTAACCAAACAGTAGCCCACTGGAGCGGCTTCCGGTAACCCAACAGAAGCCCACTAGAGCGGCTTCCATTAACCCAACAGTAGCCCACTGGAGCGGCTTCCATTAACCCAACAGTAGCCCACTGGAGCAGCTTCCAGTAACCAAACAGTAGCCCACTGGAGCAGCTTCCAGTAACCCAACAGTAGCCCACTGGAGCGGCTTCCAGTAACCCAACAGTAGCCCACTAGAGCGGCTTCCGGTAACCCAACAGTAGCCTACTGGAGAGGCTTCCAGTAACCCAACAGTAGCCCACTGGAGAGGCTTCCAGTAACCAAACAGTAGCCCACTGGAGCGGCTTCCAGTAACCAAACAGTAGCCCACTGGAGGTGCTTCCAGTAACCCAACAGTAGCCCACTAGAGCGGCTTCCATTAACCCAACAGTAGCCAACTGGAGCGGCTTCCAGTTACCAAACAGTAGCCCCCTGGAGAAGGTTCCAGTAACCCAACAGTAGCCTACTGGAGAGGCTTCCATTAACCCAACAGTAGCCCCCTGGAGCGGCTTCCAGTAACCCAACAGTAGCCCACTGGAGCGGCTTCCAGTAACCCAACAACGGCATACCTGCCTAGTACTATGGGAGAGGTAGTATAGTGATGACAAAGCCACTTTCTTTGGAATATCATTTTATACACAATATTTTCAGTATTGTTCTTCAGTATGCTTAAATACTAATGATCTCAAAGTATTCATTGTCTCTGTCTTGTGTGTATCTTCATATGTCTTTGTAGTTTATTTGAATCTCTGAAAGCTTTGCCGCACTCGCTGCATTCATGTGGTTTCACTCCAGTATGTATCCGTCTGTGTCTGTGCAGTGAACTCGAAGTTGTAAATGTTTTATCACACTCCTCACACTTGTATGGTCTTACTCCCGTGTGAGCTCTCAGGTGTCTGTGATGGCTACCTTGGTCTGTAAAAGACATCCCACACTCGCTACACAAGAAAGGTTTCTCTCCAGTGTGTGTTCGAATATGAGTTTGAAGGTTGAATAATAGGCTGAAGGATTTCCCACACTCATCACACTTGAATGGTCTTTCTCCTGTATGAACCATTTTATGTGTCTTTAAGTTACATGATGAAGTAAATGTTTTACCACATTCACTGCACAAGAATGGTCTTTCTCCAGTGTGAATTCTCTTGTGTATTTGTAAATGACTTGATACTGAAAACGATTTACCACAATCATCACACTTATATGGTCTTTCTCCAGTGTGTACTCTCATGTGTTTCAGCAAGTGACCAGATTTTTCAAATGATTTACCACATTCAATACACTTAAAAGGTTTTGATCTAGTGTGCATTCTCTTGTGTTTTTGTAGACTACCCGATTCCGTAAATGACTCACCACATTGACTACACTTATATAGTCTCCCTCTGGTGTGAACCCTCATGTGCTTATGTAGTGTGGATGATTGTTGAAAAGATTTACCACATTCGTTACACTCATATTTTTTGCCTCCATTATGAGTTTTCACATGTTTCTGTAAGCTCTTTGATTCTACAAATGTTTCACCACATTCCTTACACTTGTACTGTGTCTCCTCGTCACTGCCAATGTCTTGCTGTCGGCATTTTGATTCTGAAAATGAACTGTCAGTCAAGATCGGTTCCTCTTCAGAAGGTTTTATTGTACGAGCCTGAATACTTGGTTCTGTAACTGTGTTTCCACTTTCCTTACATGGTGTGTCCACAGCTTGGATTGTATTGTCTTTCTGTTGGTTACTTGTTTCTGTAAATGTTTCACCACTGTCACTGCTCTCACATGATCTCCCTTCTGATTGACTCACGTGCGTTTCCGGGTTACTTTGTTCTGTAAACATACAAACATACATGATAGTTAATTCTGAATATATATAATACCTTTTAGAATAGACAGGACAATGAGACCAGATGGGTTTATGACATAGGCAGTCATCCGGCATCAGTTAACTTTTAGCATTCAACTTCTTTTCCACAACCTCTACACAGCCCTGAGTAGGGGTGTAACAATACATCGAACTATCGATGCATCGCAATAGTTGGCTTGGCAATAGTACTATATCGATAGTAAATACAAAAACACTATCGCTATCGCAATAGTAAGGTTAACTATTGTTACTATCGAAACTATTAGATTTCCCTTAATTATGAATGATTTACACAAGCCTCACTGCATTTAATTCAAGATTTTTCATTTTAGAATGTCAAAAGGGAAGAACGAGAGATAGAAAATAGCAAAGTGACAAAAAGTCTTTTCATTTATGATTTCTTTACTGATGTTGGTTACATAGTCCTTACATCAATTAAACATTTCTACTAATACCTATAAGAAATCTAGCTGATTATTGCGTATTTGTACAAAAAAACCTATCGCAATAGTTATTGCAATAGTGAGTTAAAAAAGTCTATCGCCATCGCAATAGTAAGTGACAATAGACTATCGCTATCGCAATGGTCTCTTTGGGTCAATCGTCACCCCTAGCCCTGAGGCTGAAATTTTGTGGAAAAGTACCTTGCACTTCAGGGTCAAAGTTTGTTAATTTGTTCCTGACACCCTCCTCCAATATTGGGGTGCCAGGCATAATCGTTTACCACTTTGACTCCTGCACCCATGAACATATAGAAAGCTCAAATTTTCAGAAAACATCTTTGTTATATAAGGAAGGTCAAGGAAGATTTAAGATTCTGATTTGGTCTTGATAGTGAATCTATTTGGAAAGGGTTATGGCAGTTCAGTCCTTTTTAATCACTTCTCACATTGAAGTTGCACTTACCTATAGGTCCTTTCCCAAATGGTTTGGAGCAGTTGTTTAAAGATTTTAGGGAAAATATCGGCCACGCCCATAATTGATGGGGTGTCAGGACCAAATGAACAAACTTTGATCCCCTAGGTACCTCCCAACAAAATTTCAAGGGGGAGTTGGTAGCAGTTTTGGAGGAGAAGACGAAAAAGTGAAAAGCTTATGGTCAACGCAAAACCGACAACACCCAAGCCATACGCCCGGCAGAAAATGATTGAATGCAGCAATGATGATATAAGGACAACCAAGTGATTGATTTTATTTATATAATGAACCGCAAAAAGAACGTCACCATGTAGGTATATTATTACACCTTTTTTTCAAAACACTGTTTACAAACTTTGAGACATGGAATAAAGATTAAACTTAGGATTTATGATAACCAAGGTTGAAATGTAATTGTCAGGTGTTCGTAATGAGAAACAACTCACTAGTCTAAGGAGTGGCCATCCCAAGTCAGTTTCTGTTCACCAATTGTCTCCGCACTAATGCGTCCTTGGTTTGTTGCAATATTCTGATGAGCAGTTTTAGCAACAGAAATGAAACAATCTTGCAGAAGTTGTGGCATTGATCTGGTGACCCTAGGTCTTCCACTAAGTGAACCACCATTAGTGTTTGTTGTGTGGTCCTGTTGCTTGAGTGTGTATATATATGGTTTTTACATGGATTTGAACATTTGTTGGCAACATTATGGGCAGTTTGTTCAGCTTATTATTTTCCAAGGTCCTGATGCTGAGGATTTCTTTTTAATCTTGGCATGTCATAGCCAAATTAAATAACGAATGAATCTTATCAATTCTTGAGGGATTTTTATAGGGCAAAATGTGGAGATGGTTGCTATGGCAGTTTCCATAATGCTTTCGAGTGATCAGGTTTTACTGCATCCTCGGTTACCCATGGTTTTATATATGCTCTGTTACTCTCCACTACCTATATCACCCATGGGAAACCTTATCAGGGGAATCAAATTACCCGCCCTTGGCCAGCGTGACCAAGTCAGTAACCAAAGAAAATGCTCAATAGGATAAGACGGAAATGGTCAAGGGAGAAACTGGTGACGGATGGCTAACACAATGATCTCACGTGCTTTGCAACGAAGTGATATGAATTGTCATTGGCTTGCAGGTCCAAGCTGCGTAGCGGTTTGATTGGCTCACGCCGGCCGAGGGCAGGTAATTTGAGTACAGATTTCTCTGATGAAATTTCCCATGGGTGATATAGTGGAGAGTAACGGAGCATATATAAAACCCTGGGTAACCGAGGATGGTTTTACTGTCGCCTGCTTTGATTATCTTGACGAGGTACAGATAACTTTGACCAAAAACAGCAAGACTTTTCAATGACAACTTTTCATGTAATGTTACCCGAGATGACGTTTCTTTTGCCATTCAGAATATATAGTGTCAAGTAATGTTGATTATTTGCATAAACAATGAACAGCTTTTCACGACCTTTGTTATCAGTCATGGCAAGGGGTTTAGCTTGTGGAGGATTATTTAATGACTGTAGTCTTAAACATGATGTTACCCAGTAGATGTTTAAGTTGCACTAAATATAAATGTTTCTTTTCTGAGCTTGACATGATATGTGTGCTTAAATGTGTTCTGTAAATTTAAATGAGATTTTGTTTTTGTTTTGGGACTACCAATATGGTGGTTACTGGTGCAAACTGGATCTATGTCATGTGCACCGGACATTCTTTTTTAAATGAAACTTCCACTCAATCAGCATTGCAAGTATTATTTATTTATTCATTCAGATATCTTGCAACTGTGACATCTCATCTATACTCCATGAAATTGTGTATCATATACAGGTCAACCTTGGAGTAACTTACTATTTCTTAAAAATAATGGAGCCAGGGACCAAGGGGCTGAGGTCCATTACCTTTTAAAGAATGGAAAGTTACAAGGACATGATCATCAACCTACTTAGATACGCAAAGAATTGCTGGGGCAGTACACGTCTCCTGAGATTAAGTTTAGATCAACGGATAAGAACACTATCCACGTTTTGTAATGAAAATTTGATGAAACATGAAAAACAGTGTGACCAAGATGACTGACATCTAACCTTGAACGTTCTCGATGACCATCAACTCTCCTGAATAACTCAAATTTGACACTTGGTCTTCGAAGCACTGCATGGAATACTGCTCTGCACAAAGGGTCTGTGCTTGAAAATCACTGACAGATTTTTGTCCCTTTGACCACACTGTTGAATAGAGGCGTGTGAAAATCCCAATCTTGGCCTCAACATTTTCAACACACCAATGGATAAACTTTTTGGTTGATTGTTCATGATGTGTGTCTCCTGAATCCACAAGGAAAGCATGTGTGGGGTCCTTTTCCAGATGTTGTTGATAAAAGATCTCAGCAAGGTCCATTTCTGTTACTCAATCTAAAACATTACAAGATGTTTTAGTTAAACACTGATGCCAGTTGAATTTAACACTACAATATACCACCCCTTAAAAGTTCTAAGATAAAAAAAAAGTAATCTCAGACAATTTAATTACAATCATGAAAACATCTTAGATCTAATATCCATGAAAATTTTATGACCTATCACTTCATATTAGATCTAGATCAACTGGGGGGTTCTGGTATTCCTTATGATGCATTTTGGTTTGGTCTTGTAAAGTAGAAATAATATATTTACACTTGTGGCTGCGCCACTCTTGAAAATAAACATTTGTATTATATGACAAGCGATGAAATACCATGAATTATCAGTGAAATAAACTGTCTATCAAGCTACAGTGAAAATAACTTATATTTTCACTGCGAACGGTGACTGATATAATATGACGTCATAAAACAATGGTCTCACGCGGCGAATTGGCTTATGACGTCACAGTGTTACTGTGATGATGAGCTGTTTCTAGCCGCCGCTCGGCGTGAAAACAACCATTTTTCGACGTAATTACATGGATATATCATATAATAAATAGAATATCCGTCAATTCTTGACAAATACCATGTTTATCTCATCTCGTGAGGTAGAAAAGTTACATATTGTATAAAATTGTTATAAAATACAACCTTTCTACCTCACTCGATGAGATAAACATGGTATTAGTCAAGAAAAGACAGATATCCTCTATTTATTATATGATTGCAGGTGAAATACCGCGATCTATCAATGAAAATAAACTGTGTTATCAGTCACTAGTGAAAATAACAATGGAACATGTAATCAGTCACTAGTGACTGATATAACAATGACCTGACGTCATAAAACAATGCTCTGACGTCATTACACCTTCATGACGTCACATTGTTGCTGAGGCAAAAGACTCATTCTGGAGCAGACTTAATGTAAATGCAAGTCCATTTCGGTGAATATCCAAGGATTTGGTGATATAATAAATGGAAAAAAAAAATTTTCTTGACAAATACCATGTTTATCTCATCTCGTGAGGTAGAAAGTTATATATTTTCACTCATGTCTGCGCCACTCGTGAAAATATAACCTTTCTACCTCATTAGATGAGATAATCATGGTATTAGTCAAGAAAAGACGAATATCCTCTAGCTATTTATTTTCACTGTGACCAGTGACTAATAATATCAAGAGTTCGTCATAAAACAATGGTCTGACCAAGGACGTATATTGGTCTGACGAAACGAATTATCACATGTCATATGACGTCAAGGGGTGTTCTAAACGCACTTTCACCACTTTTCAGTACTCACCGTGGACTTTTGTTACTTTTGCTGTTGTGCAGAAGCCGAATAGCATAGGGCTATAACAAAAGATGTGCGAAGCACGAACAGGCAGAAGATAATCTGTAACTAAATGGCGGCTTACGTTACCGTTCTGACAAGGGATAACTCCAAGTTACTAATCTGAAGAACGGCTTTGCACAAAACCGGTAAAGCAGGTTTCGGCTACGTATCTATAATTAAGCGATAAAGGACCATTTATACCAGTAAAATATTACATATCTGCAAAACCTTTGTCATAATTAAAGATTATATTTCTTTTGGTAAAATTAATGTAGAATATTTGTTATGTGCACATAAGAAGGCGAACTGTTTGAAAACATATAATTTGTCTTTCACGTGTTTTGTAAATTTTGAATAGTTTGTCACCACTAAGTCTTGTGTCCCTCATCAGCAATTTAAATTGTTTTACCTTTTTTTTTTTTACATAGGTGGTAATTAATATTATCCAAAATGTGACATCTTTTGCCTATTGAAACTATCGGCAGTTGTTATGAGCAGCAGTTATCAAAAAAAGCAAACTAAATTTTAGGTGATTCTACGCATCCTTTTTTTCGGAATATTCAATTATACCTTCTGGATGTAGACTGCGAATTCCGACTTTTAGAACAAACAGGTTTCGCCAATCATTCATTCCTTGCAGCATTAGAGAACTAATTTCTGTTAAGACAAACACTTTCATGTATAGCATATTCTAGTCTCAATAAACTGTGTTAATATGTATTGTTTTGAATGATATGTGTATGTTTTGTATGCAGGAGAATTGTAATTATACACAGCAAATTTCCCTTTTGGGACACTTAATCTTATCTTATCTTAATACCAGAAACGTCTTTTTTAAATTTATTCTAAGTCTTATTAGATCCACTTAAACAATTGTTTATCAAGTTGCTCCACCTTTTTCTCTGTTAAATGGACGAGGTTAATGACCGGTGATTGCAGACAAGTTGGTATTTGCAATTGGTCCCCCGTCTCCTTTATAATGCAAAAATGCAAAGTGATCAGTTTAGTCTTCGCGTTGATCGATGCTTCAAAGACATGCATGCCAATTTACACGATACTTGCACTGAAATACACCAGGAGGTTAACATAATGTTCGGCATGTAGCTGTATGGCTGCAGTGTTTGCACCTACAGTGACGTGTCAAAAGTATTGCAACAATCTCCGTTTTCCTCAAGGGTTCCATGTAAATTCAATTTTCAAAATATTTCATTGAAAACTTACATGGAAACAGGAAATCTACTCCGCAACACGCACCAGATTTCTGATTTGGGATACAACGTTATATTTAACAAAATGTTTAAATTAATTATTACCGAGGTATATCCATTTATCTACTTACATAATGGTGGCAATGGGAAGGTGACGTTACTGTAAAAATACCCAGTCAATATTTTGCCGTTCTCCAAAACCATGTTAAAAATTAATGAATTTTAAAATTATTAACATAATGTCAAGACGTTAGATTACAATCATGTTGAATTTTATAAGGTTTTAT
Organism: Gibbula magus; assembly: GCA_936450465.1. Classification (NCBI taxonomy): domain Eukaryota; kingdom Metazoa; phylum Mollusca; class Gastropoda; order Trochida; family Trochidae; genus Gibbula; species Gibbula magus. The sequence goes on from OW388295.1 coordinate 67,633,857, forward strand.
TCACTGTCAGGATCATGAAAATTATTTATGCTACAATAAAATAACATGGGATCCTATGGGAAAACGGAGATTGTTGCTATACTTTTTGTACATCACCAGCCGCATAAGCCAACTTCTCAACTTAAATGTGATGTCTGTGGCAATACCTACGCAGATAAAGACACAGGGGCTTGTATTGTCGAAACTAGCGATTACAACGAATATGAAGTCGACGATCCAGCCCCATATACTATAGTATATGGGGCTGGATCGTCGATTGTCGAAACTAGCGATTACAACGAATATGAAGTCGACGATCCAGCCCCATATACTATAGTATATGGGGCTGGATCGTCGACTTCATATTCGTTGTAATCGCTAGTTTCGACAATACAAGCCCCTGTGGATAAAGATACAAACTAAAGCAATATATATAGAGTGTCTATGTCATACTCACTCATTCTCAACGAAAGTGCACAATTAGTAAATAATGGTGTCGTCCTAATAAATCGTCTTTTTATATAATGAATATACCGTTAATAAGGTGCAATGTAAGATTGATGAAAAAGGAAATTGAATTCGTAGTACGAACGACACATAAAATGTTACATTTTACTGTTGATATTTTTTAGAGAGGCCTTAGTAATCTTGGAACATGTCAAAATAGCAATGTCGCCAACAAGAACTGTCACGTTGACGTAGGAACTGAGATTCACTCATAAGTCATGGATGCGATAACACATGTCCAAATATAGAATAACCTTTACTAAGGAATTTTCAGCAAGCAGAACTGTTAACACTTTTCTCAAATTTCTTAAAATACCAAATGTTTACTGTCGCTATTTTCATGTATTCTACGTTATGTATTTTAAATAAACTGATAAATAAATGTTATCTGCAGTGAACCTAAATACATTCAGTCATTCATGTGTGTTGAATAATAAAGAAAAGTAAAATAGTAACAATTGTCATATTAAATGTATTAATTTTTCAGAAATTAAAGAACTACCGTTAAGGAAAAATCGTATGGTTAAGCCTGTATTCTACGTTATGTGTCTCCTACAAAAATGTAAAATAGGAACTTGCTAAAATTAATAGTTACAGCTCGGTAAAGTTGTAAAGTTTCCTTGTAATCACCAGCAATTGCGCTAACACGTCCAAAAAACTTTCCGTTGCAATAAAACATCCCAATGTATTTTACGTTATGTATTCTACGTTATGGTATCATACGTTATGACTGCCTATAAGGAGTGTAACGTTGTGTATTGTCATGGGCGACGTCATACAATATTGTCCATATGTTGTTACAAGTGATTATATGATTTTAACGAATTTTAGCGTGTTTTATTTTTACTCATTTTTTTTATTTCTGATGCTGATATTTCAAACACTGTAATAGGGCCTAGATATACCGTCAGTCCTTGAATAATCGCCAGGCGATTATTAATTTGACCCAACGATTTGACCCAGATTTGATCCAGCGATCATTCAAGACGATTATTGTTTTCGAAGCCCTGATATAAAATAAGCCCTAATATATCTGAAAATTTTAAATAATAACAAAAACATAATTTCAGTATGTTTTAAATTATTAATATTGTTAACCAAGTGCATGGCGTTAAATATGCTTATGCCGGGAATAATTTTTGAAAAGGAGATAGACATTAGTTTGTTTACATTTACTAAAATTAACCCGGCGATTAGGCCTATTCAAGACAAGCGATTATTTATTTCAAAGAGGACTTAGACCCGGCGATTATTCAAGGCAGGCGATTGTTCAAGGCAGGCGATTATTCAATAAATTTACGGTACCTATATGCAATTTAAGTAGGCCTTTTTACGCCGAAACTTCGCCTTCATTCAAATAAAAAAGATTCATACAACATATACATCTTATAATAGGCATATACATTTTTTGGTGTTCATAGATACCGGTTAGTGAAGGCAATTAAGTGTGAATGTTTCCAATTTATTTAAAAGCAGAATAGACTCGTACCACTTAAATTCATTCGGTGACGTTATTTCCATTGAGTTTAAATAGTCTCGGATAAATATTGTCCGAAAATACGATTCTTTTTGCCCGATCCTTATAAACATTAATCACTTTTGAAAAGAATTATCTTGGCTACATCCTCATGATATATGTATGTTTAATGTTTGTTTAGGAAAGACAGTAAGTTGTCCAACATATAGGCCTATATAGTTGTGAAATCATTGAAAATGACGATCTATGGGAAACGTTTTTATTCAAAGACTATATGTAAACATGTAGGTAAATCTAATGACATTAATCAAATTGTCATCGGAAAAGTTAATTTAAAGTATGTACTTCAAGCGGAGATGATTTCCAATCAAGCTGGATAGATTTAAATTGATCCTAACAGAACTCATTTCTTGAAAATTGTTTAGTCTGGACATGCAAGTCTATGAAAATAACGTCACCGAACGAATAAACTGGCACGGCCCGGCCCGGGTATTGTATACATTGTTCAACATAGATATGATAAGAGCGAAAATTGTTACACTTTTGTTAGATGAGCCAAATGGTCTAGTGGTTACTGTAAATGTTTTCTGTTACGTTCATTTTCGAAGTACATGTTCGAATCCCGTTGATGATATTTTTGTTTAAAAACTACACCCGAGGTTTCTTTGATATTTGACGTTAAAAGTAATACATTGCATAAGGTACGCAAACTTAAAATAAGATGGTAATGAGATAACAAAAATTAAGCAGAGTTTAAGAAATTAACCCATTTGACCAATTAAATCAAACTGAAACTTGTTACATGTTTACTGTTAGATAATATATAATTATTGACGTATATGGTTCATTACCTGAAACAAATAACGTTATATATAACGTAAAATAGGCCTACTGAGACATATTGACATGTCATGTTTGGACAGCAATTATAGGACATCTGGTAGGAATTATTTGCTCAAACTTCATAATCTTATTTAATGAACAGAGGACATTGGGGTAACACATATTAACTCTTCTAATGCAGACTTTCGATTTTTGTGAAATGCACATTTTCAATTGTGCACTTTCATTGAGAATGAGTGACTATGTTTACGACACGAGTGCCTGAATATAAGTATTTCCCGAGCGAGAGCGAGGGATATACCGATATTCAGGCACGAGTGTCGTAAATGTAGTATGACATAGACACTCATATAATATTCTGTTTATTACCGAAGTCGTGAAATTGATGAAAATACCCTAAAATCCACTTTCAACCATAGGCAGGCGACCACCGTTGCCGGATTTAGAATGCAACGTCATAGACGAAGCGTGACGTCATAGTATTGTTTATGACGTCACGTCACCATGACAAAGTGATATTTTGCCCTAGGGCATCGTATGAAAAATATGAACCCCGGTATGATTGCCCCCGTAGGTAATAATAAAGACTACTTGTTTCAGATCAGTTATGAGTTTAATCTCATGTATGAGTGCAAGCTCATTTCAATCTAAATAAATTTAGATCGACTGTCCTATATCATGGATATACAGATATCATTTTTACATTTTGTCCAATGACTTTTTTAATTTTCAACCGAATGTTTTCGTTTTCCTTTAAGTGACTATATGTCCATCTCAAGCCTAAAACATAAATCATCGTAAGAATTAAATCTAAAATCTAGCGCATCGTCTCCAGTCTCTGTAACATACTAATTCGTTCCAGTGGAATATGATCCTTTGTTAACCATGCCTTTCATGCTATGCCAATATTTATTCTCAGTACAGAAAAGGTTACAGGTCTTCAGTACATTTACAGATCATATGAGTATATTTGTCATTCTCATGTTATTTTCTATAACAATCTATACTCGTGAGGCCAGTTTCATCATTAATAACCTTTTTTTAATCTGCAGCAAGGCATGTATTTTAAAACAGTACTTTATCGCTGTATAATGGAGGAATATATAAAAAATGGTATTCGACCTAATTCACCATAAATCATAGTATTACATTTGCTCGGTTTTACACCAAGAACTTACCTTTGTATGCATACAGATGAATTCATTCAATGCTTTCATGTTGCCTTAATCCAAATATTTAAGGGCCATGCAAAGTATTGTGCACCTTTTGTATACATTTTTTAATAATGTGTAAAAGAACAGTTCAAACTCCCATTTAAACTCCAAGGACTTACATATATGTATTAATGCTTGTTTCGTGTAACAGGGAAAGGCTACTGGAGAGATATACCCCGAGGTACTTAAAATCTTGTAGGGTCTTTTTATGATACCACTATGATACCGCCATTATGTTGTGCTTTTTGCCGATTCTGTTGTCCAGCCACAACGTAAGATTGATACTCTTTATGAATATTGTTTTAAATGGGGCCTGCAGATAAATATAAGTAAAACCAAAGTAATGGTTTTCAAGAATGGGGGGAAGATTTCTAAGTGTGAAAAATGGCATCTTAATGGCCAGAAATTGGAAGTTGTATCATATTACAAATATTTAGGGATTATTTTCTCTTGTAGAAATATATTTTCTAGAGCATGTAAAACATTATCTATGCAGGCTGAGCGTGCCTTACATGTCATTAAGCAATTCATAAATAAATATAAAGAACTACCAATTAATGCAGCATTCAAGATGTTTGACGGGAAAATTCAACCGATTTTATTCATAGTATACAGTTCGGAGATATGGGGCATCAACATCAACAAAAATATTGAACAAGTACATTCAAAGTTCTGTAAGTTCATGCTACGTGTTAGTTATAGAACCGCCAATAAGGTTATTTTATCGGAATGTGGACGTTTTCCATTATTTATTAATGCCCGTTGTCGAGTCATTTCATACTGGCTAAGATTGATGAGACAACCATTAACAAGATATTCAAGAAGCAGTTACGAAATGCTTAAAGCGCTTGATGATATAGAGGATACCAATTGGGTCTCCTTTGTTAGAACTATCCTTTTTAGCCATGGTTTTGGACATGTATGGCTTGCTCAAAATGTAAATAATACAAGACATTTCATCTATGTATTCAAGCAGAGGTGCAAAGACATCTATCAACAAGAGTGGTTAAATGAAATAACGTCATCAACATGTGTACATTATTATTCAGAATTTAAATATTGCATTACTACAGAACTCTATTTGTCCGTAATCAAGTCATCACAATTAAGGCGTGCACTCACTAAATTTAGATGTAATGCCCACAACTTTGGTGTTAAAGAAGCACGATTTGCTAAAACTACAAACATGATAATTACTCAATGTCCATTTTATAAGTTATCTGAAGAAGACGAATACCATGTATTACTAATTTGTCCTAGATCAAAATTACGAATGCAATACCTACCATATTTTTTCTATAATCAACCATCAAGAATGAAATTCTGTATGCTATTGCGCACGGAAAATACTGATTTGTTATTTAAGATAGCTGTTTTGCTGTACCACATATTTAAGTTACGAACATCTTGTTAATTGTAACAGAGTATTTATCGATGTCAATATTAGTGTACAGGTTGCGCAAACGTGTTATACCATCATTTTACACATGTATATTGGCCTCATGGCCACCTTTACAAATAAAATATGTCTGTCTGTCTGTCTGTCTGTCTTATATCAGTTTGGTTTTGTCTCTATAAACATTTCAGTTGTATTGTACGTATATATCATATGGTCCTAGACGTAGTCGAATTCTTCTCTGCCGTTTGCGCATTGGTTGTAGTGATCTAAATTCCCATTTGGTTTATAGATGTTTGTCTGAAAATCGTGACTGTTCTTGTGGAAACACTCGAGAAGATCCTTGTGTGTCTTCTATATGAAACATTCACATTCAGCAAATACTTATATCAAAACAATACAACTTATCGTGCTATTCTCATCCTCGATAATCCAGCGATATTGTTCCGATAAATCTACACACAAGATTTATCGGAACAATAGCGCTGGATTATCGAGGATGTGCTTTTCTAAGCGGCCACGAATCATTGTCACATTGTGAAAGCGAATTGTTGATAAAATCTGTCTACAATTCATAAATGATAGCAAATGTTTTTCATAAAGTCTGGTACTATATGCATTTTATATTTAACTACTACGAGTTTACTAAAACATGAGTATGAATTTTAAACGTATTTCCACAAATGTATTTACAAACTGATTTGTTTTAAGTTTGTTTTGGGAGAAGTATTTATATAGGCTATTGTAGTCTGTTTGCTAATCCTTTTTCCATTGTATTTTTCATAAATTCTTGTATGTTTTATGTCATTTGGAAATAAAATACTGTTTAAATCAAGTTGTATTGGCCTGAACATGTGTCTAATTCATCTGTTTGTTTCTGTAAACCACTCACCGTGCTTAAGAATAATAGAATATTTTGTATCAGAATGTAGTGCATCTCCTTCGTACAAATATGTCCACTGCTAAGTTCATTAATGACGAACTAAATAAAAGACAAGTGTTTGCCACTAACATGGCGGGTGTAGGTCTTATCGTAGGAGGAACCAGTTCGTAGGAGTACAAAACGGTCGGTTCGTAGGAGGATTATTAAATTGTATTATGTACAAGATTTTCAGTCTTTATTTGTTATTTTTATGATCGTCTGTTGTTTTAATAAATAAATTAATCTGGTAAGTATAATCCTTATTCAATTTAACAATTTATATTGTATTAAATAGCGAGTGAATCCCTAACATACGCCGCGGGAGATGAGGTTTATTTAAACATGATTGGTATTAAATGTCCCCCGCCGTTAACATTGAATTTAGTAAGACACATCATTTGGTCAAGTGTCTTAGTCACCTTGAAAATAAGGTCAAGGTCACCAAAATCGACTGGTGTCTGCGTCATCCCCCAATGTAGACTGACACCAACTGACAACTTTGGGTGCTTGGGTTCATGAGATATTGCGTTAACAAGAGTTTGAAAAGTGGTCAAAGCAATGTGGTGACCTTGAAAATATGGTCAAGGTCACCAAAATCGACTGGTGTCTGCGTCATCCCCCCAATGCAGCCTTGCAACACATTTGAAGACTTTGGGTCCACCCAGTCATGATATATTGCGTTAACAAGAGTTCGAAAAGTGGTAAAAGTGTCGTGGTGACCTTGAAAATAAGGTCAAGGTCACAAAAATCGACTGGTGTCTGCGTCTTCCCACAATGTAGGCTGACACCAAATTTGAAGACTTTGGATAAAATGCTTCATGTGATATCGCGTTAACAAGAAATGTGACGTACGGACGGACGGACGTACGTACGTACGGACGCCGCTGAATACATAGTCCCCCGTTCCGCGTTGTGGCGGGGGGCAAAAAACGGGTTTAAAATACAGCCTTGACTAACACATGTACACATAAAAAAACGGGCTTAACAACATTGTGTTCATTCTATATGTCCCAATATTTGTTACCGTTGTACAGAATAAAAAGCTCTGGAAATCCACACAAATTTTTTTAAAACTTCCCATATTTTGAATTTAAATAAGTTTGTATCACACTATAAGCAGTATTAAAGTGTTTTATTACCCATATGGTTGAAAATAATCGAGTAAATATTATTGATATGAGCACATGTGCACATATCTTGTTTGCCTAACAACGATTGTTTTACCGCGGCTTCCCTTATTTCGTTGTCTGTGACGTCATAAAACGATTGTTCCTGACGTCACTGTAGCTTGCCGTCGCAAAGGAAGTGGGTCATTTCCTGGCTAATTTTACGCGAATCAAATGGAACATAATGGGTAATAAAGAAATTATTTCACTCGAAAGTGTGCCATATGACTTTTGCGAAACTCGTGCAAATGTATGTATAACCCTCGCTCTCGCTCGGGCAATACAAAATATCACACTCGTTTCGTTAAATTCATATGACACACTTCCTCGGGTAATAATCTCTATATCTGTTGTTGACACTAACCAGACGTAAAACCAAATGAATCCGATCCCCTGCTGGTCGTGACTTTCACTCTATACTCTACGGAAGATTTATTCACGTATGTTTGGTTTTAAGGATCTGCGTTTAGAATTTTGTTTTTTAACGTGGATATATTGTGCACCTAGTTCAGCTTCGATGGCAGATCAGACAGTGGAAGTGCTTTCATGAAGAATCAAGCTCAAGGGTCGATGGTCTTTAACTGACATAGGGACCACTACACACCTTATATACCAGAAATGAATAAGACAGTCGCGTCGTTTACTGCTAAAAGCGGCGTTTACACTTGCACGATTTTTTAATTCGCATAGACACGCATTAATTCGTGGCAATGCGTATCTTCATCGCAAACCGGCGTGAATAATTCGTTTAACTGTTCGTGGGTGCATACTCCAGTGCGCGCCAATTGCCAAATATATTAGTGAACTTCTCAAAATGTTCGTACCTTATTACTGTGGTGTCGTGTAATGCGTGCACTGTTTTCTTGTGTCACGATAAAGGCATGATATTAGGTTGAGCATTTCAAGCAATTGACACGTAATTCAGGCAATTGACAACAGTCGTGAGTATTGTTCGTGCTAATGGCACGAATATCATCTCACCAGTATAAGATAAGCACTTCAATGATGTTTCACGCATTTCCAGTACTCAGTCTCGCACTTGGCGCACTAGTCTTCTCAAAATAATAAAATTGAAAAGGAGCCTTTTTTATTTATGCAAATTTTATTTCTTTCAGTCTCCTTTTCAATATTTAATAACATGGTGATATTTTCAGAATAAATACGTTTTTTAGTCTGAGGGTAAGACTATTGGAAAAGTCTATTTCAAGCACAATCAGCAAAGAGCGCGCATCATACACTCCCGTATAAATAAACAAAACAAAAATAAAATCTTCAGAATTCTAAATACCTCTTCAAAAATTATCGGATTACCTTTAGAAAGTATTGGGCTATTTCTATGAACAGCAATTTATTAAAAAGACAAACAAAATTGTAAGTGACTCATCTCATGTTTTGTTTTCGGAATATTCTATTCTTCCTTCAGGCCGAAGATTTTGTGAATTTTTTGAATTTGTGACTTGATTTAACTGTGGTCTAATTGTGAATGATGTAACTTGGTTTATATATGTTTGTATTGTATATATATTTATCTCTATGTGATACATAAATTTTTATGTATTTTTGTTTTGCCTGAAAACAGTGTACAACAATTTTCCAATGGACATTAAATAATTATCTTATCTTATCTTATCTTAAATAGGTGTGACCGTGTCCCAGGAATGGACAGCAATGTCATCCCAAACACCCTACATATAAGAATGTGTAGACAGAATCTACAAGGGCCATACGTACAATGCTGTGGAATCCCTTGTAGTTGTAGTAGAAGGACCCAGCACAGGGTGGCTTCTTCATGGTAACATTTTTCCATTCAAAGCTTCCCAGCATGTGTGGTAGTTCCACCTCGAACTGTTACCATGAGCAACTTTCTTCCATGTTTGTGGAACTTGCAGATTCTACAAACAATACTTCTGAAGCTGTTTTGTAGACTCGTGTGGCAATCACCAGTGGCAAGGAAGCAGAATGTGTTTGCTAGTTTAGAGGGTCTATCATCTTCATGCTTCCCTTCTTCCTGTATTTTTCTTCTTCTCCAAGCAGTATAAGTGCAGCCGCTGACAGGTATAGAGCCTTATTTGTTGTTCACACTATGAAAGTAGAGGACGAACTGATTTAAGATAGGGTACTGCCTTTATATACACCTTCAATGCGGGCAGTACCGTACACCAAGCATGACTAAAGGCCACGATCTTGACAAGCATGCATGATTAAGTCGTGCCTGTGTCTGCATTTGCGCATACTCCGTACCAAAACGCAACTTCATCGGACCATAGAGCAACATATGCGTGCACAGGTCGTGGTTGTGCGCGAATTATGCGTGTAATGTGGGGTTAATTCGTGGCACTTTGTGTGCAATTTTGCGCATCAAATGCGCAACATTTTCGTGAGGTGTGCGCGAATAATGAGCATTGTTATGTAAACAACTTATATAAACAATGCTTCACACATTGGCACGCACTGTGGTCTTGAAATGCGGATGGAAAATTCGTGTAAGTGTAAACGCGCCTAAAGGATTCTCTTAGGATTCATGCATAGAAAATGCTTAGGCGATTCCGATAGTCCATAACATTAGTTTATTTTAGCAGCCCTTTATAAATGAATCACCTGTACTTTCAAGGGCCTCTTTTCACAAAGAACTATGGTGCACTTGTGCTATGCTGAAGCAGGGACATTATATATATATATATTACAATGTATATAAGGTCCCTGGTTAAAGAATGGGAGTAAAGGTTGTTTGTGAAAGGAGGCTTGGGTGTTTAATTACAAAGCTTCCTTCATTAAAAGAGGAGTCGGCAGCTTAGGCCTACATTGGAACATCTTCCGCACGCATTGGGCCATATATGTACTTTTAGAAAATGCATACCGACCTTTGCGACATCTCGCAGGGATTTCTGAGACAGGGTCAGCGCCACCTATCGTCCAAAGAAAGTTACGTCCCTTCTATTGACAAATCAAATCGGGCGTTTCCAACCCAATAGATCCAAAAGTTGATAATGCACTGACAGCTTTACAAATTGCTTATAAATTTATAATACTTTGAGATTTTTCATCTCGGATGTTAAGCTCATTTGCATAATATAAGTTTCAAAACGGATTTCATCTTCAATGGGAAAATTAAACAAGAGAGCTTTTATCATATCTTGAATAAATTGTGGTTTATTTCATTTACCTGCAGGTTCATCTTCCCACAGCAAGGTGAAAATGTATCTAGATCGCTCGATTTTTTACGTTGTGAAGATGCCGCACGTTGTGATTTAGTTTTATCACTAATTAATAAAGCATAATCAGCGTAGTACGAGTAATTCAAATTAATAGAAGAAATGTTCACCCAACGTGTTTGTGCTTGATTTGTAAACGCGCATTTGATTGGCCTACACCATAATCGTGTTACTTCCTGTCTCAGAAATCCCTTCGAGTTGTCGCAAGGGTCAGTATGCACAATTTTAGTCATATTTTTTCCATGGTGACGAAGGATTGTATTGTTCTTCAGTATGCTTAAATACTTGTGATCTCAAAGTATTCATTGTCACTGTCTGGTGTGTATTTTCCTGTGTCTATGTAGTTTACTTGAATCTATGAAAGCTTTGCCACATTCACAACATTTATATGGTCTCACTCCAGTATGTATCCTTCTGTGTCTGTGCAGTGAACTCGAAGTTTTAAATGTTTTATCACATTCATCGCACATGTATGGTCTAACTCCTGTGTGAGCTCTCAGGTGTCTGTGATGACTACCTTGGTCTGTAAAAGACATCCCACACTCGCTACACAAGAAAGGTTTCTCTCCGGTGTGTGTTCGTTTATGAGTTTGAAGGTTGATTAATTGACCAAAGGATTTCCCACACTTGTCACACTTGAATGGTCTTTCTCCAGTGGGAACCATTTTATGTGTCTGCAAGTTACTTGATGAAGTAAATGTTTTACCACATTCACTACACAAGAATGGTCTTTCGCCAGTGTGAATTCTCTTGTGTTTTTGTAAACTACATGATTCTGAAAATGATTTACCACAATCATCACACTTAAATGGTCTTTCTCCAGTGTGTACTCTCATGTGTTTCAGCAGGTGACCTGATTGTGTAAATGATTTACCACATTCAATACACTTAAACGGTTTTGATCCAGTGTGAATTCTCTTGTGTTTTTGCAGACTACCCGATTCCGTAAAAGATTTATCACATTCACTACACTTATATAGTCGGTCTCTGGTGTGAACCTTCATGTGCAACTTTAGTGTGGATGATTGTTGAAAAGATTTACCACATTCATTACACTCATATTTTTTGCCTCCATTATGAGTTTTCACATGTTTCTGTAAGCTCTTTGATTCTGCAAATGTTTCACCACATTCCTTACACTTGTACTGTGTCTCCTCGATGTCACTGCCAATGTCTTGCTGTCGGCATTTTGATTCTGAAAATGAACTGTCAGTCAATATTGTTGCCTCTTCAGAATGTTTTATTGTAAGAGCCTGAATACTTGGTTGTGTAACCGTGTTTGCACTTTCCTTACATGGTGTGTCCTCAGTTTGGATTGTATTGTCTTTCTGTTGGTTACTTGTTTCCGTAAATGTTTCACCACTGTCACTGCTTTTACATGATCTCCCTTTTGTTTGACTCACGTTCTGTGTCTCCAGGTTTCTTTTTTCTGTAAACATACAAACATACATGACAGGTATTTCTGAATATATAATACCTTTAGAATAGATTTGTTAGCTCATCACGATAATAAGGCTATATTGGCTAATGGCATGGGCCATTGTATGGCATCCTGGATGACCCGTTCACTCTCCCAGAACTGCCTCATCCTCAAAGCTAAAAGTTTGTGGTGAGGTACCTTGCACTTAGGGATCAAAGTTTGTACAGAGAAGGCTTGATTGGTAAGCTGTATTCTGCGGTCTGAGAAATTCCATTATATTTTATGTGGGCTTTATTTTACTTGGATCACCTGCAGTAAAACACTGACATTGGTATTTGTTTTTCGGTATATAAAATAGGTAACACCCTCATCCTCAGGCGTTCTAGCAAAGAGAGGACTCTGCCTACGGGAATACCCTCGGGCGGTAACGCTAGGGCAAAGGCTTTACTTTGCTAGAACGGCCTCGTATTCAGATGTTATCCATTACGTAATGTTTGCCATTTCAATAGACACTGGAAAGCTTTTGATAAGCAAATTTTTAAAAAAGAAAAAGATTTTTAGTTTAAAATAAAGAGAGAAGAAAGTATTATGGCTGTATCATACTATGGAATAAGTTTTGTTTTATGATGAAAAGATATTTCCTCTATTATCTGTGACCTTAGATAAAAATGAAAAATTCACTTAAGATTAATCTTCCAGGGAAGTTATCACCCTTTACAAACAGTATATCGTTGAAGCTATAGCATCAAATCATAGGTACCAGACCTAAAATAAACATAAACGTATACCTACATATATAACATATAAAGAAGGTCAGACACTGTCCGGCATCTTGGATCCTGCCATAGGACCGGAAATGGTTAAACTGGTTTGCTGGCTCAAATACGCTTTTTAATATTCGTATAGACTGATCCAAGTTTCCATTTCCAGTCCTATGGCAGGATGCAAGATGGCAGACAGTGTCTCACCTTCTTTTTATGTTATATAGCTGGCCTAGGTATGTATATAATTATGTATAGGTTAATCACCCAAACAAGGTAGTTATTTAGATTAACTATGCGAGGGCGTTAGCCCGAGCAGAGTTAATCTAAATAACTATCGCAGTTTTGGGTGATTAAACGGCTTATACCACGTGGGAATATTGTTTTTACGTACCTTTAATGAATGAGATGTAAAGAAAATGATCATTACAAGTGAAAAAAAATGTTTTTTTAATTCAAATAATTGCCCTAGGGCGGTTATCAAGGTTATGTGAAATAACCCCTCTGAGAACAATAGACATAACGGACCCTAGTGGTATAAGTTTATGTATATAAGGGTCTGGTGACGGTTGCATCAAATAACTTGGCTTGTGGCATCTATTTTTTCTCTCGAATTATTCTTGAGCAATATTTTTCTTCACTTTTTATAATGTTTAATCATTTTTCATATATCCTTATTTGCAAACAGGACATTTGAGATTGTGTCGCTTGATGCTTGCCGAATGACAGTTAATTATTCCTTTAACCGTACATCGGCTAAACAATGATGACCTTTTTTTTTTATTGGTTCAGTGGTGAAATGTCAAAGTTCAACGTGACAGCCCTGCGTATTGGTGGATGTTAGATGACCTTTAATAGAATTTAAAACATTTATGGGGCAGTCGTACATGTCTCCTGAGATTAAGTTTGGAATACTATCCATGTTTTGTCAAGGATGAGGTTTATGAAAATTTGATGAAACATGAAAAACAGTGTGACCAAGATGACTGACGTCTAACCTTGAACATTCTCGATGACCATCAACTCTCCTGAATGACTAAAATTTGACGCTTGGTCTTCGAAGCACTGCATGGAATACTGCTCCGCGCAAAGGGTCTGTGCTTGAAAATCACTGACAGAGTTGTGTCCCTTTGACCGCACTGTTGAATAGAGGCGTGTGAAAATCCCAATTTTGGCCTCAACATTTTCAACACACCAATGGATAAACTTTTTTGTTGATTGTTCATGATGTGTGTCTCCTGAATCCACAAGGAAAGCATGTGTGGGGTCCTTTTCCAGATGTTGTTGATAAAAGATCTCAACAACATCCATTTCTGTTACTCAATCTAAAACATAACAAGATGTTTTTGTAAAACACTGATGCCTATCCAAATAAAAGTGTTCGCAAGTGAAATATAGAGCAAGGAATTAGATGGAGGATTGGCATGATCTGATGGCATCAGGTATTACCATTGAAGTGGTTCTCCACCATAATGTTTTTAACTTGTTTTACTGTTCGAAATTTTCTCTAAGATTATTTAGATATAACATCTCCAACTGTTTCTCATTGTTTCCCTTTTAAAAAGTTCGGTTTAGGGTAACTGCAGGCGATGTCAGGGTGTCAAAGAGCCTATTTTGACGAAGTAACTGTAGCTAGCCTAGGTTTAGGCTTAGTTTTCATAACGCATGCATATATTCTAGGTGGCGACTCGTGTTAGTTATATTCGTACGGTGAAGTTATTTCCATAGACTTGCATGATCATTTAGTTTTGGATAAATAAGTTATGTGTAGATCAATGTTAAACTTTTCATCTTGATTTCAAATCATCACAACTTGTAGAACATAATTTAATTTAAATTTTCGGTCGATAATATAACTAATGTCAGCCGATTACTCTACATGATTAGGTTAGATAAAAAAAGTTTCCCATAGACTGTCATGTTAAAAATATATATATGTTGATCAAATTACTGCCATTCCCTAGTTCAGATAATCTTAACATATTTTTATGTGTAATGATTGCACCCGATGTAGGAAGAGGTCTAGCAGGTTTCTAGTTTCGTGGATAGCTGGACTATTCCCTTAAGCTCAGATAATCTAAACGTCGGTTTATGTGCGATGACTGCGCACCCAACATAGGAAGACATCTAGCATGCTGGACTAGAGGTGAGGTGAGGTGAGTTTGGGTTTTACACTGCTTTAAAGAGTATGTCACTTATATCGCGGCTGCTAGTATTATGGCAGGGAGAAAGCACGCAACGCCATGTGGCTATGCATTGCGGTGAAACCTGCGAGCATCGGCTGGAACTAGCGAACCATGGGTGGTACTGCACTGAAATTCTGTGTTACGAAACATGCACCCAAACCTGACTGCGTGTAGAACAGTTCTCTACTGCAGACAAAGTTGCCGAGCCCCTGGCGGGATTCAAACCCCGGACCTCTTGATACGAAGGCAAACGCGCTAGTAATCACTGCGCTATCCCGCCCCCTTGTAGCCAAGACGATTCCCCACAAACCAGGTAAATGTGAATACAATCGGACACAAATGGTAGCTATGAAAATTATTTATCCCAGACTAAATTAACATGCCAGTCTTTGGAAATAACGTCGTCACAGTACGATTATAATATAAGTGGCATGTCACTGTAGTTGCAGATTTGTATTACTAGAAAAATGACTTCCATGGCCCTACATGCCAGGGTACTCACCAATGGTACCATGGACATTTGTAACTTGTGCAAAACTATAATGAAAAGTAACTTTAGGCTATGCTTGATTCGGGACCCGGCGCACTACCCGGCGTACGCCGCCGGAAGCGGCGCAACCGGCAAATCACTTGATTGGAACCCGGCGTACGCCTTAGGCGTACTCCGAATGCGCCGGTTGGAAATGACCGGCGAGGGCGGCGTGTAATGGCGGACAAATGTTACCCTTGCGACATTCAATAACCCTTTTGTTTATGAAGTTGCGTTGTACAATTAATAGTTGACTGATTTATTTTTAAATGTCACTGCTTATTTAAAACATTGCATTACACGCTAATAAAATATTAATCAATGTTTTGAAATAATTTTTAAAAAACAGTTATATAATATAAATGATATGTTTTTTTAAGCTAGTTTGAGGGATGATGACGTCTTCCTGTCTGTACGCCGATACACTTGTTTCAACTGAGCCTAGTAGAGGAACGGCGTACGCCGGACATGTGACCGGTGTATACGCCGCCAAAACGAATCAAGCATAGCCTTTGATAACAACAAATAGGCAAGGGATAACTCTAAATTTCCTATCTGAGCAACAGTAGAGAACGGTTTTGCACAAAACGGGTAAAGCACGTTTCGGCATTATATTTAAGCTACGTAAGCAATAAAGGGCCAATTATATCAGTAAATATTACATATAGATGCAAAACCTTTGTCTTAATTAAAGATATATAAGATTCCTATTGGTAAAATTAATGTAGAAAATTTAAGTAGATATGCTTGTGATTGTGGCACCGACAAGTTGACAAATGACCCCGTACTGGGCGCAATTCGGCGCGTGTAGACTAAAGAAACGCAGGCGCAGTTTGAATGCACCTGAAATTCCCAGTTTATATTTATAAATTTATAGATTTGAAGGCTGTTTTCAGAAATTGAAGGAACCTAGGTCACTAGACGATATTTTGGTTACCATTGGATTTTGGTATGCAGCTGGTATGTGCACTGCAGTAGAAGACAAACTGTTTGATAACGTTTTGTCTTCTTGGAGTTTTGTTAATTTTGTGTAGTTTCTCAGTATTGTGTGCCCCTAATCAACAATTAAAAAACCTTTTCACCTTTAAGCTAATCAGGCCTGAAAGGCCCGATGGGCTTATATGGCATGGCGTCCGTCCGTCTGTAAACGCAATTCGCTTACTATAGTCCTTCTTCAGAACCACTGTCTCTAGAAAGCTGATTTGTTATGTACAGAATGCTTGGCCAATGAGGATTATAAAGTGTAGATTTCATGACCCCATATGACCCCAAAACGCGTCTCAGGGGTCACAATCTAAAGAAATAGAGCCATGGCCTCTAGCTGTAGCTCATCATCAGGAGATAATAAGTGGGGTATGTTATGGAGTGGGCTTTATAGCAATGGTCAGATATATCATAATGGAATGTAGAAAAAAGAATCTAGGTAGTGAAACGATTAAAGCAGTTTAAACATATTTTGTTACCATAACTTTGCCAATCTGCTATATGTGCTGAAAGGGCAACACAAAGTTGCACAGAAACATGTTATTTGTTATAAAATGTTAGTATTTCAATATATGCAAAGATAATAAATGCCAAAAATGTTTTTCGTGTAATATATGTGCAAGTGTTTGTTTTGTAGCTTGGAAATAAATTGCTGTTATCAAACATATAACAATGTGGTGGAGAGATAATACTATTTTTTAATATCGTACACACATTATATAATAATGAATATACAATTCTTTGCATACAATTCACCACTGTCAGCTATTGCAATAATGGCCTGGGGCTGTAGAAGAAAATGGAAAAAAAAACCTTTTTAGGTCATGACCCTTAGACATTGCCAAGTCATCATTTTTTTAATATCAAAATTGGTTACACATTAATCCACATTCATTATAAAAATCATAGACCTTTGCATTATATTGTTTTAATTCTTAATTGCATTCTGGAAATATCAACATTTATTACATAATGAATAGGAGCCAAAGTTTTTGAAAATCCCATTTCTCATAGGCTCCATTTCAATACTTAATAAATTGGTTAAATTTTCCTTGACCCATATTTGGGGTCACAGGCTCACCAAATTTACAATTTAGAATCCCTTACAGTCAAGGAGTATGTACATAAAATTTCAGCTCTCTACGTTCATTGGGACTGGAGAAGAAGTTAAAAATAGCTTTTTTAGGTAATGACCCCTGTGAGCCACATTTGGGGTCACAGGGTCACCAACTTTACAATTCAGTATCCCCCTATAACCAAGGAGTATGTACATAAAATTTCAGCTCTCTGGAGTCATTGGTTCTGGAGAAGAAGTAAAAAAAGTGAAAAGTTTACGGACGGACGGACGCCATCCCATGCTATAAGCCCATCGGGCCTTTCAGGCCTGATGAGCTAAAAAAAAAACAATTTTCATCTTCTCTGTCAGTACCAAATGTCTAGAAAGCCGACATGTTGTGTAAGGACTCCTTTGGCGAAAATGGATTCTAAATTGTAGATTTGGTTACCCCGTGACCCCAAATATGGGTCACATCTTTAACAAAAACTAATGTTCATCTTCTTCTCCAGTACCAAAAGGTCTAGAAAGCTGAAATGTTGTGTGCAGACATCTTGGCTAATGGGCATTCCAAATCGGGTCACAGGAGCCATGACCTAAACAAACTATTGTAGTTAGCTTTAGACGATACTCTTGAGATTGTATGTTCTTTTCACTTCAGTCAATGTTACTACGGGAACTAACCCCAAAGAAAAAGAGAAAGAGAAATCTCTTTTTTTATGTTTGTTTTAACATGTGCTTCAGAAATGGTTGTGAAGAAAGACCTTGAGACTAGAAAACTAAGAATTAAGGGTTTAACAATTCTAAATGTTATCATATTTCATATAAGTTATCATTAATATCTTATAATTATTTAAAATCTGTTGAGCTTCAGAGCAAAAGGCTTTACTTTTCACAAACATGATAATATTATCCAAAATGTCCAAACTTGCATAGAAACTGATATATGTAGTGTGTGCTTATAATGTACACTTTTTAATTAGATTGAATTGTATGCGATTGTGTACGTTTAACCTCCGCGTATCTTTAGTCTATATATGCCTTTTCTAGCATGTCGAGAATTACATTGTAATAATTCAAGATACGTCTATTTATAGGTGGTAAGTGCGACATATATCTTCTGATACATAATCCCAACGTTGTCTTATTCGACAATCACGTATTTACCCATCCTCGGTTACCCATGGTTTTATATATGCCCCGTTACTCTCCACTATATCACCCACTAGATCACCCAGGGTGATATAGTGGAGAGTAATGGGGCATATATAAAACCATGGGTAACCGAGGATGGCATTTACCATATTTTCATCCCAAAACTGTATATTCATTGAATAGTCTATCAATAATTATTTCGCTCAAAATCTTTGTACAGAGGGAAAATAGACATTCTTAAAAAATATTTCAATTCGTATTCTTTTTCTGGCGCTTTTTAAATACATTTGTACATGATTTATACATGTGTCTTTTGCAATTTGTATATATGCACTTGTTTAAAGGAATTTGGGCCAATTTGTTTCGGAATGATGTTGTGAGGACTTGGACGATATTACGGGTAGTCGTTATATTCACTCGACTAGAAGTCCAACAAGGCGTAAACTAAAACGAGCCTTTATCCCTGTCTTTCATCTGTACGTACATGGTATCAATAGAAATACATGCTATTTAGATAGTGAACATATGTAACACTGTTATATTTGGGATCACACTATCGCCAATAATTAACATTCTTGTAAATTTATCGGGAGAAGTCACTCAGAGTCCTCAGCACTTACTGTACCAACAGCTTGGTTATTCTGCCATCAAGAACTCGGCACAGATACGTATTCAACTTCCAATCGCAAGGCATAACTCTTGCCAGTCTGCGGTATTTCCCTCGCTTTGTTGTGTCAAGATAGTGAATCGCTGCACTAGAAATGCATAGCAGGCCTGGATTTCTAAACACAGATTTCTTAAGGAAATACTGCAAGGATTTCCCTCGCTTTGTTGTGTCAAGATAGTGAATCGCTGCACTAGAAATGCATAGCAGGCCTGGATTTCTAAACACAGATATCTTAAGGAAATACTGCAAGGCCTAAATCAGCCAGTAATGGAAACTGGCAAGAGTTATGCCTTGCATTGGGAAGTTGATACGGATTGTGATCCCTAATATAACAATATTTTCGTTAACTTTATCAAGTCACAAATCAATATACAATATGCAAACGTGTCATAGAGCTAAGGCTGATGTGGAATAATATATACTGAACATCATTGAAGACCACCTGTTTAGTATGAATTATGGGTGAAAATGAATGTTGGAAATGTTGATTATATACCGTTTGACGCCGTCTCCGTTCGGAAGGATTACGGTGTCAACGCCCTTACGTTGGGCCAATCCTGACTGGCAGATCATATCGCCCTGAACGCCGAAGATTGGCTGAACAGCATCATTTGTTACGATTCCGACGAGTTTCACTTGCGAATTGCTGATGGACGTTTGTATTCATGGGTCGAACGTTGTCACCAGGACTGTGTAGTGCAGATCGGTTGATGGAGGCAGCATTATTGTGTGGGGAGGGACAAGTTTGCACCACAAAACCGCTCTGAGAGTTTGAAATGGTAGAGTGAATGCCCTTTACTGTCGTGACAGCATTCATCAGAACAACGTCGTTCCCTTCTTTCGACAACATCATCAACATCACATATTCCGGCAGGACACTGCACGAGCGCACAGTGCACGTGTTGCAACAGGGTTTATGGCAAACAACAACTTTCCTCGATTTCCATGACTTGCTTTGTCACCATTGAACACTTGAACACATTGATTTCATCGGCCAACGCCAACGACAGATCAATATAATGACAATGACCTTGGGGACTTGACAATGCCTTAATTGCAGCAAGAGTGGAATGCACTGCATTCAGAACATTATTCAGAGATTTATAAGTTAAAGACGGACTGTAGTTTTAACTAGATTGATTCTGTAATCACCTGCCTCAACTATAATGCAAGTCTACTTCACCGGAGTCTCTCATTTCGTATGAATGTCCGCCTCGGCGCTTAACTTGATTATATGTACATGATCAATTAAAAAAACTCATGGGAAAAGAAAAAAGGCCATTTTGAATATCAGTATTTTAGAACATTTGATTTATTTAATGTGAATCAAATTCTTTTGAACTTTGCTTGGTGTCCATGTCATGCCATTACTGCAATAAAAAGTGCAGTAATCAAACACTCAGGGTTACATGTCAAAGTCACAATGTACACATTGGACACTTCGCTCACACAAGAAAGAACTGTTTATTGCAGGAACGATGGCAATGTCAATAACGTGTATGTCCACACGCAGTGCCGTCAATGCACCCCCCGTTCACATCGATGACGTCAAGCGTCGGAAGACGCCATTGTGCAATTGCTGCTATTTGTTGATCAGTGGCACTTCAAACTCTTGTCTTGCCAGTAATGGGTGATGGCGACCGCAAATATGTCTTCCCTAACTCTCCCACAAATGCTTAATCGGATTTATAACTGGTGTCCAAGAAGGCAAGGGTAGAAGGTTAAAATATTGTCTCTTAATTCGATATTGTTGAGTGAGGCTCTACCTGCGGAAGGATCGATAGCAGCCTATTCCGCTTGGTCTCGAACGTCTGAGGACAGTCCATCAACTAGTACAACGGTTTCGGCCGTTGACGTAACAATTCATTTAAAGTATCGTACCAAGTATATAACTGGATTCTCTTCATATCTGGTGACCTTGACATTATGCTCAATTGACTATTGACTTTCATGTGACAGTGTAGCAATATTTGTTCCTGGACACTAAAATAGCAAAATTTTATGAACGCAAATATCACAAAGTAGCGAAACGTTACCTGAAAGAAATTTGCTTCGTTAAACGGGTAGATAATGCTTCTTTCATATGGCATCAGACAACTTTATTGGTGAAAAAAAACTTGAAGGTGCAGTACATTTATAGAGATTATTACCCGAGGAAGTGTGTCATACGACTTTTATGAAAAAGGTGTGAATTTTTGTATTGCCCGAGCAAGAGCGAGGGTTATATATAAATTTGCACGAGTTTCGTAAAAGTCATATGGCACACTTTCGATTGTAATAATTTCCTTATTACCCATTCTTTTCATTTGATTCTCGTAAAATTAGCCAGGAGATGGCCCACTTCTTCAAGAGCAAGCTACAGTGACGTCATGAACAATTGTTTCATGACGTCACAGACGACAAAATACAGAAAGCCGCGGTGAAACTATCTTTGCTAGTGTTATTTTCAACCATATGGGTAATAATTATGTATACTACATTTGCTCGGTTTCACACCAAGAAACCTTTTGCAATGCCAATTTATTTTCATCCTTCCGTCAAACAGTTTCATCATTTCATAACATTTTTTTTAGGAAATCTGTTGCAAGGTATGTAGATCTAAACAGTACTTTATCGTTGTAAAATGGAGGAATATATTAACAATGGTATTCGACCTAATTCTCCATAAATCATACAATAAAATTGTTTCGGTTTTACACCAAGAAACCTTTTGCATGCATATAGATTAACTCGTTCTATGCTTTCATGTTGCCATAATCCCATGTTTCAGGGCCATGCATAAATATTGGGCATCTTTGGTATAAATTATTTTGAAGAATGTATTAAAGGACAGTTCAAACTCCCATTTAAACTCCAACAGTTTATACCCATCAATGCTTGCTCCGTCTATATTTGGATAAGAAAGGCTACTGGACAGATATACACGGAGGTACTTATAAACTTGTAGGTTCCCTTTATAATACCACTTTTCTTATTTATAAAGTTGACGCCCTTCATGTGTTTCATGTGAAATTGACACATATGAATCTCTATCTTACAAATATCATATTCCCAACATTTGAGCTTTCTAGCATTGTTGCTTCTTGATGTGAAATCGTTTAAAGATTTTAGGGTAAGTGAAAAGGGGTGAAGTTTAAATGAACAAACTTAATTCTTCATCCAGCAAAGATGCAAAAACTTCTTTTGTGAATTGGTTTCGGAGAAGAAGTTGTTGAAAGGTTTCACTAATAATGCCTGCCATGCCAATATTTGAAGGGGGTGAAGGCCATATGACAAACTTGGATCCTCTAGAAGCAACAAAAGAAGTCGAAAATGTGATAAGGTTTATGGACAATGCCCCTCAGATGAACTTTAATCAGATTTCAAACAACAGGCAATCTCAGAATCAGTGAAATATACCATCAGAAGGTCATGATAAAAATGTTTATAATCACAATGTCATTAATTGAAAATGATGAATATAAATATGTCATTTGACCAGTGACCATTTGCACAACATTGTTTCATTAGGGATGAGACTATCTGCAATATCTTGTCTTTTTTTCAGGATGAGTCACTTGCCGGATTTGAACCAACAGTCTAATAATCAAAGCTTTATGAGGCTAAATTTCACCGTTAAGAACCCTTGACATGAAAAGTTCCTCCTTTCATGTGAGTTCTCTCATGCTTTTGCAAGGTACTCAGTTCTGTAAACGATTTATTACATTGGTTACATACATATGGTTTCTCTCCTGTATGAATTCTCATATGATTCCCGAGTTTACCCGATGCTCTAAATGACTTTCCACATACATTACATTCAAATGGCTTCTCTCCAGTATGAATTCTTATGTGTGTCCTTAGGTCGTTTGATTCAGAGAATGCTTTCCCACATTCACTACAAATGAACGGCCTCTCTCCAGTATGAGTTTTCAGATGCCTATTTAGAGAGGATAATTCCCTGAACGGTTTACCACAATTATTACATTCGTAGGGTTTCTCTCCTGTGTGAATTCTCACATGTTTTCGCAGGTTTATTGACTGTGTAAAGGTTTTACCACATTCTTCACATTTGTATGGTCTCTCTCCAGTGTGAACTCTCATGTGAACTTTCAGACTACTTACTGTTTTGCCACACACGTTACATATCTGTTTCTTTTCTGAGATTTCTGAGATTTCTCCGCTGTGTGTCTCTTCCATATGAGTTCTAATGTATTCTTGTGGACAACTTGATTCTGTGAACGATTTTCCTTGGTTTTCGATACATTGCAATGATGTTTCTCCCAAATGAGTTAACTTACGTTTTTGTAAACAACTTGGTTCTGTGGAAGTTGCTCCATAGTTCTCTGTACATCTGAATGATGTTTCTTCCAAATGAGTAGCCTTATGTTCTTGTAGACAACTTGATTCTGCAAAGGATTCTCCACACTCGTGACACATGTAAGTCATCTCTTTATCTTCAACTTCTACATGGTCTTTTAGGCCACCTGGTTCTGTAAATGTAGAGATGCATACAATTATATAATATACCAGTAACCATATAACACATATAACAACAAATAATTGTTAAATTTTCAAAGATTTACCTGTTTCTTTGTCAACACTTACATAACATTGAAACAAGTTTTACAGATAAAAATAGAGCCATGGGCTCTGTAGCTTATCAGGATTTCATTGATTTACTATTTAAAGAATATTTAAGTTATTTAAGTTATTGTTTACAAGCAAAAGATTCTTAGATCATGACCACTGTGACCCCATTTGGGGTCACAGGGTCACACAATCTACAATTTAGAATCTCCATTGGCCAAGGAGTCTGCACACAACTTTTCAGCTCTCTAGACCTTCTGGAACTGGAGAAGAAGATGAAAATAAGTTTTTAAGGATGTGAACCCTGTGACCCCATTTGGGGTCACGGGGTCACGAAATCTACAATTTAGAATTCCCATTGGCCAAGGAGTCTGCACACAACTATTCAGCTCTCTATACCTTTTGGAACTGGAGAAGAAGATAAAAATAGGTTTTTAATGATGTGACCCAAGTGACCCCATTTGGGGTCATGGGGTCACGAAATCTACAATTAAGAATCCCCATTGGGAGTCTGCACATAAAATTTTAGCTCTGTGGAGTTGGTTCTGGAGAAAAAGTCGAAAAAGTGAAAAGTTTACGGACGGATGGACGGACGGACACCGGACAACATGCCATGCCATAAGCCCATCGGGCATGATGAGCTAAAAAGACCAAATGAACATTGAACATATACCTTGAACACTCTCTGGGACCATCAAGGCGTCATCATGACTGAGAACAGACGCTCTGTCTTTAAAACACTGCATGGAATACTCCTCAACACAAACACTCTGTGCTTGTAAGTCACTGACAGAGTTGTGTCCCTTTGACCACACTGTCGAATAGAGGCGAGTGAAGATAACAATCTTGGCCTCCAAATTTTCAACACACAAACGGATGAAATCTTTTGTTACTTGTTGATGGGTTACGTCCCCTGAATCCACAAGGAGGTTGTGAGTTGGATCTATGTCCAGATGTCGTTGAAACAAGATTTCAACCAAATCCATTTCTGCCCAGATTCTTTCAGGCTAAAATACAGAATAAGGTGTGCACATTAGCACTATTGTCGTAGCCCATAAACATGCATGTGTAACATGATTGGTAGTCCAGAGCAGGTCGGGGATAACCTAAAAACGAGCTATAATAGGTCGATCTAGCTATAGTAGTTCGTTCGAGCTATTGGTGCATAGGTCGATCGAGCTATAATAGCATTTATGGCACAGTGCACCTTTAAGACGGAATTTCCGCATTTGCGGCACCAGCACTGCCGAATCCTCTTTTACCGATACATTCATTGTTGACTTCAATGAATGCCCAAACCCTAGCGTTTTCGAGTAAGTAGCTGTTAATTAACCATACCCAGTCGACATTCACGCTTCAGCGACAAAATATACCCTTTTCTACATCAAAATATTCTCTCAAACTTGACAGCATGCTTCTACAAACTCTGACCTTGACCGATGTGCTACTTCCGGTAATGATATTGTACTTACCACACAGCATTTTTTGTTTTTAGTTGACCGGACGTGAAATGAACAACTTTCTATGGAGGCCCAACATTGAATATATTTCATTCTTTCGCGAAATTCTATTATTGGAAATAATAATAAATTACCTATTCTCAAAATATCCATGCATTTTCAAATAGATGTAAATACTTTATTCTCGCCTCTCTGAATTTTGCAAAGTTGCATTAGGACGTATATATATATAACAAGTTAAATAATTTCAATATGCTCATAAACATGACCAATATCCCTAAACATGAAAAATAAAATATTTACCAAATAGAGATGTAATAAGGCAATACAAAATTAACGTTTATTGTATATTATTAACTCAAATATGAATGGCATTTTGTCTAGAAACGTAGTCCTTAATAAAACCCTAACAAATTGATATGATGCAAAATTAATACTCTTATGAATGATATAATGTAATAAATATTGGAAAAAGTATTCCAATGATAACTTATTTATTATTATTTCCAATAATAGAATTTCGCAAAAGAATGAAATATATTCAATGTTGGGCCTCCATAGAAAGTTGTTCATTTCACGTCCGGTCAACTAAAAACAAAAAATGCCGTGTGGTAGAAGCATGCTGTCAAGTTTGAGAGAATATTTTGATGTAGAAAAGGGTACATTTTGTCGCTGAAGCGTGAATGTCGACTGGGTATGGTTAATTAACAGCTACTTACTCGAAAACGCTAGGGTTTGGGCATTCATTGAAGTCAACAATGAATGTATCGGTAAAAGACGATTCGGCAGTGCTGGTGCCGCAAATGCGAAAATTCCGTCTTAAAGGTGCACTGTGCCATAAATGCTATTATAGCTCGATCGACCTATGCACCAATAGCTCGAACGAACTATTATAGCTACATCGACCTATTATAGCTCGTTTTTAGGTTATCCCCGACCTGCAGAGGACTAGCTAAAGATAAAGAGGATATGACACAACCTCGTCCCTTGGAAGATTAACTAACATCCCTTGGTTTACAGACCTCTCTTGATCAGGAATTCTGAAATCAAACTTTACTGATTTTTAGGAGTCATTACAATTAAGACGTAAAACACTCTTACTAGTTTATCTGAAAAATTCCAATATTTAGTTTGTGAAAGACCGAGTAAACATTCATAACAATAGCCAAAATGATCGGAACTGATCTGATATGAACATACTCATGATACTGAATAGCTGAACAAACATCCTAACATCAGCATATCATACCGTGCCGTCATATGTTTCCGTGGTACTCACCATTCCGTGGTATTTCCGTGTGACGTCATTTCTCGCGAGCCGTGCACCAAACTGCGCCACCTACCGATTGTTTACGTTTGGCAGTCCGTCACCACGGCTCAGAGCAGAAAATGTTCAGAATTTCGTCAATCTGCGTAAGTTCAACCTTCTATTAATGAAAACTAATGTAATTTTCACTGTAGAACGTAATGCACTTTTTCCCGTAATCTAAATCAATGTTTTTCTCAATTTACAAACCATCAAAGTTTTCCAAACTTCGTTCGTCTGCTAGCTGACGTAAACACTGAAAGTAATCACGTGACGTAAGAGGGAAACCCCTGCTCGATTTTTAAAACTATGGAAGCCCAAAAGGGTCATCTCTTAAGTCGATTTCTTAACTCTTACAGGATACTCCTGCGCGACGAAAGAGGCAATATCGCCCTTACAGCCCTACACAGCTGAAGAATGCCTACATGGAAGTTGTAGAAAAGGGGTGTTCTGTCTATAAGGCAGCAAAGATGTATTCTGTCCCTGAACAGACACTTAGAGACCGTACTAAGGGAATAACTTCACCTGAATGTTTGTCATCTGGCCCTGGTCCACTTCTCAGTCAGGAAGAAGAAGCTCGTCTTGTCAGTCACTTGAAACTAATGGCATCTGTTGGTTACGGCTATACAAGAGCCCAGGTTATCTCCCTTGGAATAGAGTATGCCATAACTTTGAACAAGCGTAGCAAACAAGACAGTTCATTGTCTCTACAATGGTTCTATTCTTTTATGGGAAGATGGCCTGAACTTAAGCTGAGACGTCCCCGGACCCTTACCCAGCTACGTGCGACGGCAACATCAGAGGAGAATGTAGATAAGTATTTCTCCCAGCTGGAACAAGTACTTGACAAGTATCAGCTCCACTCAAGTCCAGAACGCATCTACAACGTTGATGAGAAGGGTATTAATCTAACACACTCATCTCCTCAAGTGGTTGGATCGTCAAGCGAGGTACCAATAGAGATTACTCCCGAAAAATCAGCGACAGTTACCATTTTGGGATGTGGCAACGCTCTCGGCCAGAAGACACCCCCTTTCTTCATTTTTCCAGGAGCTCGCATGCGTGACGATCTACTAGAAGGGGCTTCAGTTGGAACATCGGGTACCGTGAGCGATAGTGGGTGGTCCAATTCTGAAATTTTTCAACATTGGCTAACAGAACACTTCACAAGATACGCAAACGTCGGCGGTGAAAAGAAAGTTCTTCTGCTCTATGATGGACACAGGTCTCACATCACACCAACTCTAATCGACTTTGCTGTTTCAAGCGGGATCATCTTATTTGTTTTACCGCCACACACAAGTCATGTGCTTCAACCAATGGATGTGGGCTGTTTCGGCCCATTCACGAAAATATTCAGCGCAGAGTGTAGAAAATGGCAACGCTCCAATTCTGGGACAGTTAACCGATATAGGGTTTGCTCACTTGCTTGCAAGTTTTATGAACTTTCATTATCATCTATCAACTTGCAAAGTGCTTTCAGGAAGTGTGGAATATATCCGTTTGACCCAAAAGCTATTGATATGTCATTCATCAAGCCATCAACCTTTGCTAAACAACAAAATGACAAGCCAACAGATGAACCAGTTATCACTGATTCCAACTCAAATTTCTTTGAAGATCACCTCCCAGTCGTCACAATCAAGACATCAAAGCCACGGCGTTCCATTCACAAGATCGTTGGAGGTCAAGCCATCACCGAGCCTGGTATTTCATCTCAAGTTCGACAGTACGTCAGTTATTCGAAAAAGCCGACTTTGAAACAGAAGGAGACATCAGCGACCAGCGACATCAGTCACAAGAAAAAGTCACAAAAAAGTCACAAGTCAGCCGCGGGAAATTCTTCACAGAAACCGTCTCGTCCACTTTCTTCAACATATCTTCAAAAGCTTACATCCCCCAAGCCTGGACCATCAGGAAATGACAAGTTATTGATTTCAGACAGTAGCGAGTCCGACATGAGTGACACTGACGATGACAAGTGTTGTGTCTGTGGAAAGTTTCAGCCAGAAGAAGTACGTCGATGTCCTAATTTGGAATTCACGAAGTGGGGACAGTGTACGTTCAGCAACTGTGGTCATTGGGTTCACCTCAAATATTGTTCAACTACGACATTTCTGCGCCGACATGATGAATTTCTCTGTGCATGTCACCAGGAAGAATAATTTGTATTTTTCATAAACAAATAATTTCCAAAATGTCAATTTGGATCAGTTATTGACATAGCTTTTGAACTGTAAATACGTTTATAATGACTCTGAAATCTGTTCCAATGTGTTTTCTTATTGACTTTATTAATTATACGAACATTTATTATATTTTGATCACCTAAAATCTTTAATGACAATTCACGAGTGGAAATCTCCAAGTCGCGAGATTGTGACGTTTGATGGGCTACCGTACTTTGACTTTGGGGAAATACCACGGAAACATATGACGTCACTGTGACGCGTCCAATATGGCGCCCTACCGTCTGCTGTCGACAGCGAGAAACATTTGGAGGGGAAAAACGTTATTATGACAGTAAATGATAACGAGGTTGGTGTTTTCATAGTTTATTATGCATTTATTGTTTGTCAGTACATACGCTTGTATCTAAAGCTGCTATTTGCTTAATACCACGGAAACCCATGACACGATGGTATTATCAGTGATATATTTCAAACTGAACGCATTGACAAAGATGGATAACTAACTCTTCCACTACTCTACTGTATAGTTTGAGCTTGCAAACCAATTGAGCTTGTGAGCCGTTTTTTACAAATTCACCTGAAGCAAATTATACTGAGTTTATCTTATATTCCTACTTACCTGTAAACAGTCCCTTTAGAAAATGTAGAAAAAGCTGACCGATCCAAGGGAGGCAACTCTGAATTAATCAACACAGCCGATGATCAGAACGGCATGATACAAACTGCTAACAACATATAGCTGAATATGGCAAATGTTAGACTTTCGAAATAGCCCTAGCCTACATGTTAGCAATAAATGAATAAATGTGAAAACATAATAGTATTACATCGTAATAGAGAGCATTACCCACCTTCACAAAGAATATTATTATGTGAACATATTTTTCCAGCGATCTGATTGGTCGAGAGACGGTCACGTGACCGTCGACAGTATACAATTATAGACTGGTGATTCGGTCAATACCTGTTTTTATGGACCCGAGAAAACAATATTGACCAAGGACGAAGTCCGCGGTCAATATTGTTTTCTCGGGTCCATAAAAACAGGTATTGACCGAATCACCAGTCCATAATTGTTTTATTATGTATTTGACACAGGAACGAAAAGGAAAGAATGAAATACAGTCAAAAATGCAATTTGGTTTGAACAGCTGGAACTACGGTCAGATGACCAGTCAGCTCGACTTCGTCCTTGGTCAATATTGTTTTCTCGGGTCCATAAAAACGGGTATTGACCTCATCACCAGTCTATAATTGTATATTATTATGTGAACATATTTTTCCAGCGATCTGATTGGTCGAGAGACGGTCACGTGACCGTCGACAGAAAAGCATATTGACTCCAGCCCGAGCCCGACCAAAAGCAATATTGACTTGGGTGACGTCAAACGATTGTTGCATGACGTCAAACGATTATTACATGACGTCATGCTATTGTAACCATGACGTCATCTGACCGTAGTCCCAGCTGTTCAAACCAAAATACATTTTTGACTGTATTTCATTGTTTTCTTTTCGTTCATGTGTCAAATACATAATAAAACAATTATGGACCGGTGATTCGGTCAATACCTGTCTTTATGGACCCGAGAAAACAATATTGACCGCGGACTTCGTCCTTGGTCAATATTGTTTTCTCGGGTCCATAAAAACAGGTATTGACCTCATCACCGGTCTATAATTGTATAATGTTTACTCGGATATCTACTCATAAACAATATGACCCATTAAAAGAAATACACTTGTTAATAATGAAAGGTTTATAGTTTCCTTAAATGGGATGAGATTCTCGATCCTTTCACTTTATTTGTTTTAAATTATGTGTTTTATATTATATATATATATATATATATATATATATATATATATATATATATATATATATATATATATATATATATATGTATATATTGTTTACATTTCTGAGTTCAGACACTATAAAGTCACTCTGTTTCCCACCTGAAACCAAAAAATAAATCCTAAGAAGCAATCTAGTACAACCCCGAGGATCCTCTTCAAACTCCAATGAGTAAGACCCCGTGTTTTCCATGCCTTTCAATCACCTTTCAGTCTTTATTCTCAGTTCTGCACTACATTTACAGCTCATTTGACTGGCAAGTCATTTACATGTTCTTTTCTTTCACAATCTATCTTCGTAAAGTCATAGCAAAACATTGTAACATTCTGTGGTGATAATGTGTTAGTATCTGATAACAGTGTTAGTAACAGTGACATTTTGTGGTGATAATGTGTTAGTATCTGATAACAGTATTAGTTACAGTAACATTCTCTGGTGATAATGTGTTAGTATCTGATAACAGTGTTAGTAACAGTAACATTCTGTGGTGATAATGTGTTAGTATCTGATAACAGTATTAGTTACAGTAACATTCTGTGGTGATAATGTGTTAGTATCTGATAACAGTATTAGTTACAGTAACATTCTGTGGTGATAATGTGTTAGTATCTGATAACAGTATTAGTTACAGTAACATTCTGTGGTGTTAGTATCTGATAACAGTGTTAGTAACAGTGACATTCTGTGGTGATAATGTGTTAGTATCTGGTAACAGTATTAGTTACAGTAACATTTTGTGGTGATAATGTGTTAGTATCTGATAACAGTATTAGTTACAGTAACATTCTGTGGTGATAATGTGTTAGTATCTGATAACAGTATTAGTTACAGTAACATTTTGTGGTGATAATGTGTTAGTGGAGCACGGTGGTGTAGTGGTTAGCACGTTGGCCTCTCACGCCGACCACCCGGGTTCGAATCCCGGTGGAGACACCAAAGATTTGTGACTTGGGTCGAAAACTGTGTTGTGTCCTTGGGCAAGGCACTTAATCCACATTGCACTCAGTCTACCCAGCTGTACAAATGGGTACCTGAATACGGGAAGTACTGACGACGCGCTTAGTAGCAGCTCTGAAAGTACATTTCCTTCAGGGTAATAATTGTAGCGCTTTGAGCATACCTTATGGCGTGGAAAGGCGCAATATAAACTTTTGAGTCAAAATCCTGGAGATGAAATTTTATGGTCTTAGAAAAACAAAAAACATAAGTGTATAAAACTCATCATCTTTTACTTATAAGTATTGAAATAACATTGAATAATCTGAACAAGAAATATGCAATCTTAACTGTAACTATTATTTAAGTAATTAGCCATACTTTGATGCAAACAATTAAAAAGGTCAATACTGCTACCAGAAAAAAATGTTTGAAATAGTAAAAATGTACATACACAAAAATAATTTTTGACTATTTGACATGTGTTAATGATGATGTGGTATATGTTTAAAGTCTATAAAGTAACATGTTTTAACAAATAGTTTATTCATGACCCATTTTGATTTGAAAATAATAATTAATTGAATTTTGAAATGAAAACATCTTCATATTTAACTCACCCAAACAAACTGTATACCAGCACTTTGACATATCCCTATTAGAAACTTATCAAATCATTATCAAAATAATACAATCTTTAAAAAGTTTTATATTTATTATATTACCATTTTTTAGTAAGTAGCAGTTAGTGACAGTGCTGGTAACAGTATTGACTCAATTTGTGACAGTATTGACATTCAAACGCAACTAAATGAGAATCTTGATGAATTATTAAATATTTTACATAAAACAGTTAGAATGATCAAAACTAACATAAAACATCCCTGTTTATAATTTTACAACAATATTCTGTTCGTTCCCAGTTTAATACAAAATGAAGTAAACAGTGATGGTAACAGTATTGACATCTGTGATGACAGTATTGACCTGACTGGTGACAGTTTTGACTGCCATGTGTACAAATTCTATTCTAGATAAATATTTTATGATTAATGAACAGTTTTCGTGAAAATAATGTGATATCCAGTGTCTTGAAAGTCAGTTGATATAGTTTTTATCAGTATTTAATAAATATTTGTATTTTGTGTTTATACTTGCGATGGTAGCAGTTATGGACAAGTATGGAAGCAGTATGGACAAACTGAAAATCATTTCAATAGTATAGAGTATATTTTTCATTTCTTACATTAAATCTCTGTCAATATTAAAAAAGTCTGTTACATCAAAAGTCTGTTGATCATTTAACAGTAAAACAGAAAAACTAACACATGTCAAGGTTTACGAAAATAGTTTTCCATATGTTTGTGTCCACTCCTTGTTGAAAACACATGATGCCTGTTGGTTCAGGAATTTTTGTTTGCGAACACATCAGCATAACTGTACCAACATCGATCTTTCATATGTGTTTATGGAAGCCTTTAGCTTTGGTGACTGATGGTTCATGGACTGTAGTGATAGCCTTGGTGACTGATGGTTCCTGGACTATATTGGTAGCCTTGGTGACTGATGGTTCCTGGACTATATTGGTAGCCTTGGTGACTGATGGTTCCTGGACTATATTGGTAGCCTTGGTGACTGATTGTTCCTGGACTATATTGGTAGCCTTGGTGACTGATTGTTCCTGGACTATATTGGTAGCCTTGGTGACTGATGGTTCCTGGACTATATTGGTAGCCTTGGTGACTGATTGTTCCTGGACTATATTGGTAGCCTTAGTGACTGATGGTTCCTGGACTGTAGTGGTAGCCTTGGTGACTGATTGTTCCTGGACTGTAGTGGTAGCCTTGGTGACCGATGGTTCCTGGACTGTAGTGGTAGCTTTGGTGACTGATGGTTCCTGGATTGTAGTGGTAGCCTTGGTGACTGATAGTTCATGGACTATATTGGTAGCCTTGGTGACTGATTGTTCCTGGACTGTAGTGGTAGCCTTGGTGACTGATGGTTCATGGACTATATTGGTAGCCTTGGTAAATGATGGTTCCCGACCTACATTGGTAGCCTTGGCGACTGATTCTCCATGGACTATATTGGTAGCCTTGGTGACTGATGGTTCCTGGACTATATTGGTAGCCTTGGTGACTGATGGTTCCCAAACTACATTGGTAGCCTTTGTGACTGATGGTCTATGGACTATATTGGTAGCCTTGGTGACTTGGCAGTCTTACACATTGAGCCTTGGTGACAAAATGGTCCCAGAAAATGACGGGATTTCTCTGATGAACCAAGTGCCATTTTCAATGATGTTTATCTAAAATAAAAATAAAACAAATGCTGTTACATAGGAAACTATTACATAAAGAGGTTTCCCTTAACATTACGACTTCAAATTAAATCAAGACATAAAAAATGAAACTTCTCTAATTGTCACTATGAAATAATATTTCAAGTTACTGAATTATTTTATTCATAATACATTCTTTCACATGTAACATAATTAATTGTATCATTTTGAACAAGTTCTTCAGTACTGTGACAAAAGCTGTCAAAACTGCTACTGCAATTGTCAAGAGTGTAATATACAATTTGAACATGAATGATACTGGAGTCAAGCAGATTAAGGCCAATATTTTCATCCAAATTTACAATTTATGCTTTATTCAAACCATTATCAATCAATGATTTTAAATATTTGATTGATTTGTCAATACTGCCACTTGCTATGTCAAAACTGCCACTACTCTCAAAAGTATACCAGGGATCTTCTATAACTGAACCTTGAACTTTTAAATCATGTTTATTCTTCAACTTCTTAAATGAAAATGTGTTTCGCCTCAAGAAAACCATAATGAATTGCAAGAACATCTTAACATTGCTCCATACTGGAAAATATGTCACTACCGTCACCACATTTGTCCTAACTGCTACCAATATTTGTAAACAACTTTCTTAAAAGATAATCATTTAGACTTTTCGTTTCTAAGACAGTAAGTAATAATTATAATAACAAAAATGACAAAAACATTTACTCAGTGCCTACTTAGGATAAGCACAGATGAATATTTTCACACAAATAGTTATTTTTGTCAATAACCACCACCAGTTTTGTCACTACTGCTACCGGTCAGGATGAATTTCAATATAGTTTGTAAATAAGTGTACACACCCAAAAGCAAACAAGTGTGTTATTATTGTTTTAAATAATGGTACACTTTAACATCACATTAAGATCCAAAAATATCATTGTTGTTAAAACTTACTATCAAAACCAACGAAAACTCAACACCGCCACCCCATGTGTCAAAACTGCCACTTTTGAGATGGTTGCAGTATTGACTGTAGCAGTATTCACGTTCTTAGATGTATATTGAAATTAAATACAATTAATGGTCCCCAAAGACAAAAAGATCATGTCATTACAAGTAACTCTAAATGACTCATTTAACCAGTTTAAGGTGAATGAACATTACTATTCTTTCTCTTGGAAATCTTGGTGACAGTTTTGACACACATAATTCATAGACTCATAACTTCACTTACTTGGAGGTTGATTATGATACACACTGATGAGAGCTGAAATCCACCATGCTTCCATGTTGAAGACAGTAAGTGAAGGGACCAAGGCAGGAACTGATCTTTGTGAATAACTTGAGGAGAGTTTTTTTTTTTTTACCATGTTTGGTCACGGTAGCAGTATTGACATATACTTCTGGGACAGCGTTCTTTATTGCGCAGAAAATTATAAGCAAGGCATATAAAGACATAAAACTGTACAATCTGAGCCTCTGTAGTTCCTGCATCAATGCAAAAAATTATAATGTTTGTAATACAAAACCATTTGACAGAAACTAATCTTCAAAGTTGACAATCTTATCTTGGGACAATCAAATTTTGCTATTTTTACTACTAAAAAATTGCTTCAAAGTTAATTTTGTCAGTGAACAAACAAAATTATACATGTGATTTGTTTAGATGTTATTGTTTCACACGCTCAATAGAAAAACAGAATTAAAAACATAGTTTAAATTAAAAATTTATGACCGGACCGAAAAATTGCACTTTCCAGGATTTCGACTCAAGGATCCAATTATTATTATTATATTATAACAGTATTAGTTACAGTAACATTCTGTGGTGATAATGTGTTAGTATCTGATAACAGTGTTAGTAACAGTGACATTCTGTGGTGATAATGTGTTAGTATCTGATAACAGTATTAGTAACAGTGACATTCTGTGGTGATAATGTGTTAGTATCTGATAACAGTATTAGTAACAGTAACATTCTGTGGTGATAATGTGTTAGTATCTGATAACAGTATTAGTAACAGTGACATGATAGGTGGCGCTGCTCCGTAGCGACCCGCACGGTTTTCAGGCTCTCCAAATATTTTGTTTTTATTATTGCTCTACTGTGATTTGATATATATTTATCTCTATGTGATATATACATTTAATGTATTTTTGTTTTGCCTGAAAACAGTGTACAACAAATTTCCAATGGACATTAAAGAATTATCTTATCTTATCTTATCTTATTCTGTGGTGATAATGTGTCAGTATCTGATAACAGTATTAGTTACAGTGACATTCTGTGGTGATAATGTGTCCGTATCTGATAACAGTATTAGTAACAGTGACATTCTGTGGTGATAATGTGTTAGTATCTGATAACAGTATTAGTAACAGTAACATTCTGTGGTGATAATGTGTTAGTATCTGATAACAGTATTAGTAACAGTAACATTCTGTGGTGATAATGTGTTAGTATCTGATAACAGTATTAGTAACAGTAACATTCTGTGGTGATAATGTGTTAGTATCTGATAACAGTATTAGTAACAGTAACATTCTGTGGTGATAATGTGTTAGTATCTGATAACAGTATTAGTAACAGTAACATTCTGTGGTGATAATGTGTTAGTATCTGATAACAGTATTAGTAACAGTGACATGATAGGTGGCGCTGCTCCGTAGCGACCCGCACCGTTTTCAGGCTCTCCAAATATTTTGTTTTTATTATTGCTCTACTGTGATTTGATATATATTTATCTCTATGTGATATATTAATTTAATGTATTTTTGTTTTGCCTGAAAACAGTGTACAACAAATTTCCAATGGACATTAAAGAATTATCTTATCTTATCTTATCTTATTCTGTGGTGATAATGTGTCAGTATCTGATAACAGTATTAGTAACAGTGACATTCTGTGGTGATAATGTGTCCGTATCTGATAACAGTATTAGTAACAGTGACATTCTGTGGTGATAATGTGTTAGTATCTGATAACAGTATTAGTAACAGTGACATTCTGTGGTGATAATGTGTTAGTATCTGATAACAGTATTAGTAACAGTGACATTCTGTGGTGATAATGTGTCAGTATCTGATAACAGTTTTAGTAACAGTGACGTTCTATGGTGATAATATGTTAGTATCTGATAACAGTATTAGTAACAGTGACATTCTGTGGTGATAGTGTGTCCGTATCTGATAATAGTATTAGTAACAGTGACATTCTGTGGTGATAATGTGTTAGTATCTGATAACAGTATTAGTAACAGTGACATTCTGTGGTGATAATGTGTCAGTATCTGATAACAGTATTAGTAACAGTGACGTTCTATGGTGATAATGTGTCAGTATCTGATAACAGTATTAGTAACAGTGACATTTTGTGGTGATAATGTGTTAGTATCTGATAACAGTATTAGTAACAGTGACATTCTGTGGTGATAATATTTTAGTATCTGATAACAGTATTAGTAACAGTGACATGATAGGTGGCGCTGCTCCGTAGCGACCCGCACCGTTTTCAGGCTCTCCAAATATTTTGTTTTTATTATTGCTCTACGGTGATTTGATATATATTTATCTCTATGTGATATATAAATTTAATGTATTTTTGTTTTGCCTGAAAACAGTGTACAACAAATTTCCAATGGACATTAAAGAATTATCTTATCTTATCTTATCTTATTCTGTGGTGATAATGTGTCAGTATCTGATAACAGTATTAGTAACAGTAACATTCTGTGGTGATAATGTGTCAGTATCTGATAACAGTGTTAGCTACAGTGACATTCTGTGGTGATAATGTGTTAGTATCTGATAACAGTATTAGTAACAGTGACATTCTGTGGTGATAATGTGTTAGTATCTGATAACAGTATTAGTAACAGTGACATTCTGTGGTGATAATGTGTCAGTATCTGATAACAGTATTAGTTACAGTGACATTCTGTGGTGATAATGTGTTAGTATCTGATAACAGTATTAGTAACAGTGACATTCTGTGGTGATAATGTGTCAGTATCTGATAACAGTATTAGTAACAGTGACATTCTGTGGTGATAATGTGTTAGTATCTTATAACAGTATTAGTAACAGTGACATTCTGTGGTGATAATGTGTCAGTATCTGATAACAGTATTAGTAACAGTGACATTCTGTGGTGATAATGTGTTAGTATCTGATAACAGTATTAGTAACAGTGACATTCTGTGGTGATAATGTGTCAGTATCTGATAACAGTATTAGTAACAGTGACATTATGTGGTGATAATATGTTAGTATCCGATAACAGTATTAGTAACAGTGACATTCTGTGGTGATAATGTGTCAGTATCTGATAACAGTATTAGTAAGAGTGACATTCTGTGGTGATACTGTGTTAGTATCTGATAACAGTATTAGTAACAGTGACATTCTGTGGTGATAATATGTTAGTATCTGATAACAGTATTAGTAACAGTGACGTTCTATGGTGATAATGTGTCAGTATCTGATAACAGTATTAGTAACAGTGACATTCTGTGGTGATAATGTGTTAGTATCTGATAACAGTATTAGTAACAGTGACATTCTGTGGTGATAATGTGTCAGTATCTGATAACAGTATTAGTAACAGTGACATTCTATGGTGATAATGTGTCAGTATCTGATAACAGTATTAGTAACAGTGACATTCTGTGGTGATAATGTGTCAGTATATGATAACAGTATTAGTAACAGTGACATTCTGTGGTGATAATGTGTTAGTATCTGATAACAGTATTAGTAACAGTGACATTCTGTGGTGATAATATGTTAGTATCTGATAACAGTATTAGTAACAGTGACGTTCTATGGTGATAATGTGTCAGTATCTGATAACAGTATTAGTAACAGTGACATTTTGTGGTGATAATGTGTTAGTATCTGATAACAGTATTAGTAACAGTGACATTCTGTGGTGATAATGTGTCCGTATCTGATAACAGTATTAGTAACAGTGACATTCTGTGGTGATAATGTGTTAGTATCTGATAACAGTATTAGTAACAGTGACATTCTGCGGTGATAATGTGTCAGTATCTGATAACAGTATTAGTAACAGTGACATTCTGTGGTGATAATGTGTTAGTATATGATAACAGTATTAGTAACAGTGACGTTCTATGGTGATAATGTGTCAGTATCTGATAACAGTATTAGTAACAGTGACATTCTGTGGTGATAATGTGTTAGTATCTGATAACAGTATTAGTAACAGTGACATTCTGTGGTGATAATGTGTCAGTATCTGATAACAGTATTAGTAACAGTGACATTCTATGGTGATAATGTGTCAGTATCTGATAACAGTATTAGTAACAGTGACATTCTGTGGTGATAATGTGTTAGTATCTGATAACAGTATTAGTAACAGTGACATTCTGTGGTGATAATATGTTAGTATCTGATAACAGTATTAGTAACAGTGACGTTCTATGGTGATAATGTGTCAGTATCTGATAACAGTATTAGTAACAGTGACATTCTGTGGTGATAATGTGTTAGTATCTGATAACAGTATTAGTAACAGTGACATTCTGTGGTGATAATGTGTTAGTATCTGATAACAGTATTAGTAACAGTGACATTCTGTGGTGATAATGTGTCAGTATCTGATAACAGTATTAGTAACAGTGACATTCTGTGGTGATAATGTGTTAGTATCTGATAACAGTATTAGTAACAGTGACGTTCTATGGTGATAATGTGTCAGTATCTGATAACAGTATTAGTAACAGTGACATTCTGTGGTGATAATGTGTTAGTATCTGATAACAGTATTAGTAACAGTGACATTCTGTGGTGATAATGTGTCAGTATCTGATAACAGTATTAGTAACAGTGACATTCATTATTTTTCAGCTTTGATATTTATGAAAGTTCGGTTTGAGAACAGATGAGAAGGAAATGTACGTCTATAGCATTACTTAACATATATTTTACATGTTATATTTCTCTTGATATGCCTAGATAACTATACCACTTTCAATAGATAATCCATGAAGAACATAGAAATCGGTGAGAGAGATATGCAAAACTTGTTTACGTCGAATTTTGCTCAATGATCTTCGACCCATTTGATTAAGTTCCATTGGTTGTTAATTATAACTAAATAACGATTCTGTTAATGATTGTAATTACGCATTTTTCATTCTTTATGTTAATGTCGATATAAAATTGGCATAGCATGGAAGATTGTGACCACACAAAACATAGTTTTGTACAACAATTCTCTAACATCAGTCATTCAATTTCTTTTCATATTTTTGTCAGTTTCATCATTTCAAAACCATTTTTGTCTGCAATCTGTGACGTGGCATATGGCAACCTCATTGCCTTAATGGGGATGTATCAATAATGGTAATCTATCTTATTCTCCGTAAATCAGGGCTCCGTTCCATTACAGCGAGCGCTTATAATCGCTCATTCATTGCTCAATGTAGCGCTCATTCTCTCTTGAACGACACGGTGCAAATCCGTCGAAGTTTGCTCGCCTTGCTACGTAGTGCTACATTGAGCAATCGCGTTCAAGAGAGGTTTCAAAGTAATCGCTCATTGAGCGATTACTTTGAAACCTCTCTTGAACATGGCTCATATATACCATATGTGTTTTCGCATGTATTTATAAATATGAACTCGTTAAATGATTCACATTGCCTTCATCTTCACATTTGAGGGCTATGCAAAAGTATTGGGCACATTTTGTGATTTTAAAGAATGCGTTACATTTCACCCAAAAATCTCATATTTTTAAAACTTCCATTTAAACTCATATGTGGACTGACGCTGGTCTCGTGTGTCAAGGCCATCAGAGAACACTACGTCGATAGTTGTGTTTGCCTGAAATGTTGTCTAATACCTCTGTTTCTGTAAACAACCAACCACGCTTGAGAATAATACAGTGTTGTTATAGTTGGATATTCCATAAAAATTGCAAAAACGAATTCAGTACCTGAAGCTCGCTTTTGTAGTCGAGAGTACCTTTAAGTTCTGCCATAATACAGAGACGTTAAATGTATTATTATAATAATCATTACATAAACATCGAACATGATATCTTCTCTACGTTTTGAATAGAATTTATGTAAATTAATATTCATATACGACTCTTTTTTTAAAAAATATGCTTTAAAAAAGCAGTGGATCCTATGACATACACTGACGGGCAAAAGAAAGTATAACACTCATTATTTTGTTTTCGATTAGTTCAACATCTTAAAGAAATGAGATGTATTTGATTATGGCACGATACAATAATACCTTTCGACAGCAGTTTGAATGACTTAATTGGCGACTGTTTTATCTAACTAAGATATCATTATTTAAAGTAGACATAGGTAAGAAATGAAATTTACATCAACATGACCCCTACCATGTTTCAATTGATGTAAATGTGTGCATGACGAGGCACATTTATTGATTTGCACATAGAGAATGGGTTATATGTCGACGAACAGTTGTGTTTTATCAACATTAATTTTGGGGAATTTTAAAATTAATTTTTTTTTTTTTAAAACTACGTAGAGGTATTATTTGACTGATTAAATGTTTTGGACTAATTTTTCCCTTACTAGTCAGTTTTTTAATACGACGTAGAAAACTCGAGATATTTGACTTTGAAAATTGTACATATGATAAATACAACTGAGTGATATACTTTAGTTTGTCCGTCAGTGTGTATATATATATATATATATATATATATATATATATATATATATATATATATATATATATATATATATATATATATATATATATTTATATTTCATCATCTTAGTATAAAATGTGTTACCTTATATTACCAATGAACCTACACAGATTGGTTTTGTTTCAGCACAGTATTTTCATAAGAACTGAAAACTGCATATAACCATGTAATAAAAACAACATCAGGTATCTTGTATGTGCTTCATAAACATTCACGACATGTATATAAAGGATGTTCCCGGTAATTAAAACATTGCAGACATTCAAGGTTCAGTGATAACTCTGTTTGTTTACATATTACTTTGACTTCATACTTATATAACTGTTGTTAAAGTACAAGGCAAGTCAAACGTATCGTTTCGTGTGTACCTTAGAGAGCCATCAAGGATGTTGATGAACATATCGGAAAATTGCCAAAACTCTATGTCCGTGAAATATATACACTTAATTTTTCACAGATTTTTTCGACCCAAAATAAGCCGAGAAATTGCACTAATTAGTAAAGGTGTTTTCCAGTCTAAATATAGATCAAGTCTATTATTTTCAAAGGCAATCATTGTGGTCTAGCTCACACAACGTATACAAAGACACGAATTATGGCGGTTAATTATTTACCATTTCCTTTAATTATGTATTTTTTACAAATATTGGAATACATGTTTTACCCCACTAGGTATTTGCTTGAAGTTTATAATCGATGAGAATATATATGTCATTATTTGCTGGTCTTAGCTAAAAAAACCTACATTAAACAGGCATAATCTGTTTGTTCTCAGGACATTAAGAATCAGTGTTTAGAAACCAATCGTCACATTCAGTAATGTGTGACAAGGGTAGCCTAACTTCCAACAGAAGCACGTGCAGCACGTGGGTTGCTTTGGCGACTTGCGCTAGAGACGAGCCTTCACGCTTCTTAAAGGCTAATTGTTGTGTAGTACGTTTTATGCAATAAAGGGAATTATGTTTATATGACGTCAGATACCCTTGGCGCGCTACTCGAAGGTGAACCTATCTTTGAAACCAAATTTCATTACATTGTCGTGATATGAAAATTATTTATCACATGTCATGTTGTAGATAAAATATTTCTCTACCGATTGACGTTATAAGTATATTTTCCACAAATAAGTTTGTATTTGAAACACTAACATCCTTGATGGCTCTTTAACGTGTAATATTTACAACACTGCTTACGCGAGAAGATTTTCTTATTTCTTATTTCTCATTATCATATAATTGTATGTTTTCTCTGTTTTCTCACTGAAGACTATTGTTTTCTTCTGTTTTTTTTCTTCCTGTTTAAATCATGTTATCATTAAATAACTGAAAGTCAGATAATTTATATTTCAAACCGTTTATATCAAACTACAAATATATACATTACATTAAAATACAATGTGCAACCCGTATTTTGGTTTCAGACAGTCAATACGTTACATTAAAGTACAATAATATTGACAATGTAGATGAATATTGTACACTATAACTGACTACTAAACGTAAAAGTATACACACATACATGCACACCTCTTAAAGTGATGACTGGTACTGTAACTACGGATGGAGTGTTTAGTTGCAACACTATATGATATACAGAGATTATTACCCGAGGAAGTGTGTCATATGACTTTTACGAAAAAGAGTGTGAATTTTTGTATTTTTTTGCCTGAGCGAAAACGA
This sequence comes from Gibbula magus, assembly GCA_936450465.1. Classification (NCBI taxonomy): domain Eukaryota; kingdom Metazoa; phylum Mollusca; class Gastropoda; order Trochida; family Trochidae; genus Gibbula; species Gibbula magus. Next base: position 67,677,355 of record OW388295.1, read on the forward strand.
GGGCTATACACAAATTTGCACAAGTTTCGTAAAAGTCATATGGCACACTTTCGAGTGTAATAATTTCTTTATTACCCATTCTGTTCCGTTTCATTCACGTAAAAATGGGCAGGAAGCGGCCCACTTCTCTTGCGTCGGCAAGGTAAATTGACGTCACGAACAATCGTTTTATGACGTCACAGACGACACAATACGGAAAGTCGTGTTGAAACAATGGTTGCTAGGCAAACTTGATATGTGCACAATTCAATTCGTATCAATAATGTTAACTCGGTTTTTTTCAACCATATGGGTAATAAAGTGTGTAATTATATGGATATGTGATTGTAGTTGCTGCGGGTGTTGGTTTGCATGGTAGTGCGACATTAAGTAAAAAGGTGCACATGACGTTCAGTTTAGTTAAAGGGGCAGTAGCACGTTTTTTCGCTGAAATAAGTCGATGAAATGTTTTTGAAAAATAATGTCACCAATAGCAAAACACCCTTCTCTCTTCGGAAAATCAAGTTTAAAATGAGTCTACATGGTTCGGTAAAGCCATGGGAATCGTTCTTTGTCATTCAAAATGATAAAATGTGTTCACAATAAAATGACCGCCATGCAATTTTTGCTTTATACGCAATACAGTTATTACCACTACGGATAATTGTTTAGTGTAATATGATGTTTTACACTCTAAGGTAAATATAAATGACATAAACAATCATTATTAATGTGAAATTTGAAAAATATAAATTTGAAAAAAACGTGCTATTGCCCCTTTAAACCAAGCGCAAAAGTATAAACGCGTTAAAGATCAAGCACCGCCATCAGCGAAAAGCATGGCGTCATCATCATCGTGTTCATTTCCGGTGACTTCGTGGCGTGTAAGAAGAGCCTGATCTTCATCCTCCTGTGGGTTATTATGAATGATGATGCTGCAGGTCTCAGCTCTCACTTCAGCAGAGACGGCATCATCGACGCTGACTTCTAGTCCTCCCGTATCTACCTCGTGTCCAGAGTCACGTTTGTCTTTAACACTCGGGCCGTCTCTAGAATCAAATATTTCATGAAGTGAAATTTGTTCTTCTGACGTTTGCAGCTCATCTCCAAGTTGGTCAATAAGGAAGTTGTTGTCTTCCAAGCCCTGTAACCAAATATTGATTTATATTTAACCATTTGTTTAGAAACAACTCTTTGGGAATAATATGTATTTACCTGAATAAGTAATGTCTACCGGACGTATGACCAAAAATGTAAAATTAAATATAAATAATATATTATGATATATTCTAATTTGGCTCTGTCATTTGGGTTAACCCCCAAATCTATATTATAAACAAATCCTTACGGAGGGTTCTTCGTTCTCAATCCAAGCCTTGCTCGCATTCATTTTTCTGGATTTCTTTGGGATGTACCAGCAAGAGATTACCAATGGAATTGACACACACAGCAAAGCAACCATTGCTATTAAAGATGTCCGAGGTTGTTCAGCGCTTATACATGAACTCAAGGCTTTTACGGGATACGTTCCCTTCGGGCATTTCCTGAAACACTCGCCATCGTATACATACATCTTCTTTGAGGTGCAGTCGGTAGAGTATATACACTGTGACCCATTGAAATTCAGCTTGTCATCAGGACACGTGATATAACATGTGTCATGGTCACGATAGGGGGCGTTGGCTGGACAGGACGTTACACATTTACTGCCGAATTTCAGGGAACAGTCATAATTCTGAACACCGACAGAATTTTTGGATAGTAAACCAGAGGGACATTTTGAATAGCAAATTCCCTTGTAACGATTTGACAGGTTTTCTGGGCATGATTTCGTACATGTTTTATTGGCAACACTCCTTCCTTGGGATATACACTCGCTGGGTGTTACACATGTGTTTTCTCCCACGACATGAAGTGTGGTGTTCGGGCATACCAAATTGCAGCGATGACGTGAGCTATATGGACATTCAGATGGACAGGACTGTAAACACGTGTTGTTATATATAACCCGCCCCTGTGCGATGCATCCCGTTTCTGTAACACATTGATGCAGCATCGTTACCAGATGTTTAGGGCATGTCTCAACACAGGTGTGATTGTCGATGTATATATATGCTTTTGGACAGATAGAAAGACATGTTCCGTTAAATATGACCTTTTGTAAGTCAATGCATTGGTTAGCTGTAACGCATCCTAAATCAAGTCGATAGAAATGTTCGGGGCACGTCTCATGACATACGTTATTGGCAATGAGCGGGGAGCCAGGAGGACAGGTCTCGACGCATGTGTCGTTGTAGATTACCATGTCTGTGCAACTTGAAGGACTTACGCACTGCAAATCCATAACAACGGTCCCCTCTGGGCATTTCTCTGCGCATCTTCCGGAATTAGATATGGGTGCTTCCGCTGGACAAGCCTCAAGGCAAGTTCCGTTGAATATAACCTTGAACATTTGATCAAAGTCAATACAGTCATGTACCCGAATGCACCCTCCGTTGTATACAACCGTACCTTCGGGACATCGAGGCAGACAGTGGTTGTTCTTGAGGTAAGGTGCCTCATTTGGACAGGTAACAACACACGTATGTCCATGGATGACCATGTTACTTGATGCACAGGAAGTCTCAGACAAACATTCAGTACCATGTACAAACGTATTGTTAGGACATGTCGCATAACACACACCTGAACTTTCATATTTTGCTTCCTTAGGACAAGCGGTTGTACAAGTCTTATTGAAGATGACGCCTTGATTTTCAGTGATGCATTTTTGTTTTGAGAGGCAAGTTTCATTTCTGCCAATGAAACTGTTTTCTGGACACTCGGCAAAACAAACTTGAAGAAGTTGAAAAGGCTTCTCCGTTGGACACTTCCTAACACAGAAACTGTTGCTAATAAATCCTCCATTCTGCTTACATTCAGTCGGTGTAAAACATCGTGAATCATTAATCAGTAGAGTTTCTGAGGGACAGGTCGACACGCAGACACCATGTTGTGTGAAAGGTGCCACAGACGGACATGTTGTATGGCAGCTACCGTTGTAAAGTACCTGGTTGTTTTGAGAACTACAGAATGTTCCATTTACACATCTGGATTTATACGTAACAGTGTTGTTGGGGCATTGATCAAAGCAAGTCTGGGAGTCTTCATGGATATAGGTGTTATATGGGCAGACTCGTTGACAGGTTGAGCCATAAATGACAAGGTTTCTTCCCTGGCAGTGCTCTCTGGTCACGCATCTCATCCAGGAGTTGTTCACACGAAGCCTCCCAGTGGGACAGACAGCTTCTACTTTGATTAACATCTCCACGAGGCACAGCAACACGTACCACATTATAATTTTCATTCTGCTCACTTCAGAGTTCATTTGATAAAATACCACTTTATATTGAATTTTCAGAACATTATAAATTTTAAAATAAAATATTTCACCTCCCCAATGTCCAGTTCATGTTCAATGTCATTTGTTTAAAATTGTGTTTCAATGCTTCTGTCAAATTTTTTTGTTCGTTGTTCGTTGTCGTTTTAAAGGTGATATTTGTAAATTAAAAATGTCATTTGATTAAAATTGTGTTTCAATGCTTCAGTCAAATTTTTTTGTTCGTTGTTCGTTGTCGTTTTAAAGGTGATATTTGTAAATTAAAATACTTTTAAAGTTCAGGTCCAGATATTCTTGTTCTCTTCACTTCCATGTGGTCCCAGACTGAAATACAAAATAGTTCAAGGTATAACTCCTTTGCATTTGTGTATGATACACTCCGTTCCTTAACTTTCCTATAAAACGTTAATTGTGTGTTACTTACTCTTTTGGTTTAAATGGGCTGTAGCACGTTTTTGCAAATTTTCCATTTATAATGATATATTATGTTATTTATATTTACTTAAACATTTAGCGTAAACATCTTATTACACAAACCAATTATTATCCGTAATGGTGATACCGGCGTTGCGTATAAAGTAAACAATTGAATGGCGGTCATTTTAATGTGAACACATTTTTTTCTTAGTTCGAATAACAAGAACGATTCCCATGGCTGAACCAAACAATGTACACTATTTTTTTAACTTGACTTTCCGAAGAGAGAAGGGTGTTTTACTATTGGTGACATTAGTTTTCAAATACATTTCATTTACGTATATTTGAGCGAAAAAACGTGCTGCACTGCCCCTTTAACATTTGCACTTGCTTTACCGCTTAAAATGTCAATGGGGGAAAAAGCATCTAAATGAGTTCATCTATATCACAACTGTTTCAAAATATAAGTTCAGCATTGTGAAGAGGGTAAAGGAAAACCCATTGGATAACACCTGCATGATACGTGTGGGCTGGTAACCAGCCTTCAGAAAACATATTGATCTAGTCATTGATTGGTTCAGTTGCGGATCGAACCCCCTGATTCCAATTATGACCTGGGGGAAATAAGCGGGTAAATACATTTGTTCTATTGGTAAGAAATTCATAAGAAAACTATGATTTTAGGAAAAATGTACTTAATAGGAGAAATCCAGTTGAAATATAAAGAGACTATTTCATTGTTTTTGCCGAATATCATTTCTATCTCCTCGAGTGGAGTGAGAAAGTGATATTTTCACGAGTGGCGTAGCCACTCGTGAAAATGTCACTTTCTCACTCCACGAGATGAGATAGAAATGATATTCGGCAAAAACAATGAGATAGTCTATTTATTATATAACTTTAATCTGCATAAAAATAATTGAAACGTGTCATTGAAAAGGTGAGAGCGGTCTTGATTGTCATAATCCTAACAACTCCCCGTTATACGTTCACGGTAAATGCAGTGAGAAAATAATTCGACTGAAATAAGTCGATATTTAAAACAGGACAATGTTTTACAAAAATAAATATGTTGTGAATGTTTATTTACGGTACCATCTAGTCAAGTGAAGATGCCTAAGACATTGAAAAACGCAAGTTGTGTCGTTATTTCAAACGCGAAGTACACACCATACAGCGAGTGACGTTCGTTATTGTTTGTCACATACCTCTCGCCTCGCCAAGTTTTTCACCAATGAAAGAACTACTATGCAACATATCAACAATAAATCAAGTTCAGAGTGTTAAGGAATGTTGAATATGATATTAATACCACAAAAGGTCAACAGTCATTGACTGAAACATCACAACATTGGCGTTCACCGCGAGACGTGGAAAGCAAGGGAGGTAATCACTTTACAAAGGGAGATAATTTCATTTCAAAGGGAGACAATCATGCAAAGTAATTCCGACCACACGTACGTTATAGTCACTGCAGTGAAAAGATGACTTTCTACTGCTTATTTGCAAATATGGATTATATTTTCATCGATAATCACATGTTTCATTGCTAGTTATATAATAAAAGTCTTTCTGCGTTGGTATATCGTTACAAGGTCGCCGTCATTGTGTGAACATTATCCAATTAATCGAGCTAAAACGTCTCCGCCCGCTCTGCCAATCACCATATAAATACATGGATGGTGGTTTATCAGTCACTAACTTGTTATATTTATCAAAAAACTGAAGAAAGGAAAGAAGAAATTAACTATAGTTACCTAGCTTTTACTGTGAAGCTGAATCACGAACAGCATAAAACGAAAATAACTAGTATAGGGATTTCCTTTTGGCTAAAAATAGACCAAACATACGGACTCTTTTATCGACTAGTATGTTATATAAGACGCGAGACCGACATTAAATATATAAAAGATCACACGTATTCACTGCGTGATTCAATGTAATGGTACCACGTAAAGCCACATAGAGCAATATAACGTAGAAAAATTCACACACACAAACTTATTCAATAAATTCGTAACTTATAAATATCTACCCCAGTGTGGCCAGAAAGGTGTTATAGTCGATAAAAAATGTTTGTCAAATTGAAAACGAAAGGAAAACCCATAACCAGGAAAATTTACAACGAATAACTTGAATGGAATACTTTATTTTGTAAGTAGAGGGATAGTTAATTGATTTAATCATCCCGGGCTTCTATCAGTTTTTGTGCAGTTTCCGTCACCGCCTCTGGCGCTTTTTGTTTGGCTATATTACATTTTATAGACGCTCTAGCACTTTTTTTGCATATCATGGTGTCTTTAATTTGTCATTTATTATTAAAGTTTATAGAACATATTGGTATTTTAATAGGTAATACATCTCATTACTTGATGCGATAATTAATAAGCCGTATCCATAAAAAAAACGAAGAAAATGGTGCAAGGTATATTAAAGCGACAGTGGTGCAGAACTCTTCAGTGTGAGAGGTAGATTTGTAGGTCTCATGCAAATTTGAGAGTTCAGACAGCAAGATGAATGACCATTCCAACATGGTGCCATAATCTAAACTCTACGCTGAGTGTTTATTATCGCTACATCAATCAGATCACTACAGTAGCTTCAACTACCTTCTAATATTATAGCAGACAGTATTGTGAACACCTTAAAATGGCCACTCGATAGGAACTTGACTCGCATGACTTACTGAACCATGTACATTCGTTTTAGAACTCATTTTATTGATTCAGGAGTATAATTTAGCCATGATTGGCTACACTTATTTATATTTTTGAGAGGTCACTTTATTTCAGTAAGAAAAAAACGTGCTACATCGCCTTAAGAACTCATATACATCACTTCCTTCTTATGTACCCCTGGGTAATTTTTTTGACATGTTGACAACTTGACAATCAAATTCAAAGGGCAGGGTCACGAGTTCTGAAATCACTAAAAAAAAGCTCCTTGTAAACACGATAACTTGAAATATTTCTGTGCTTTTAGCGACGGTTTGAAAAAGCTTTGGCTAAAATCTGTCAAAGGTCAAGATCACGCGGGGAGATCACGACTTTTACGAAAATGCCTTATTTCAACTATTAACACTTTGAATAATTACATGAATGTTATACATAATGAAAAGTGATCATTGATTGTGTGACCTCGAAGGTCAAAGGCCAAGGTCACGAGATATGGTCAAGGTCACCGGTTCTGAAATCATTAAATAACTTTTTTCACACGTAGCTTCTTTCTTATATACCTGGGGAATTATTTTGACATGTGCTTATTCAAGGTCAAAGGTCAAGGTCATGAGAACTGAACTCACTAAAAGAAAACTTGTAAACACGGTAACTTGAAAAGCGTTTGTGCTTTTAGGCTCTTATTTGGTACTACGGAGAAAGACCGACAAAGACCGGTAAAATCCACCAAAGCTCAAGGTCACCGCAAGGTCACAATTTAAGCATGCTTTTGCGAATGTGCCTTATATTAACTATGAGCACTTTAAATCATTACATGTTTGTTCTACAGAATGAAAAGTTATCATTGATTGTGTGACCTTGAAGGTCAAAGATCAAGACGAGATAAAGCTTTTAAGGCCATGTTAACCCTTTGATCATATTTTGAAATCAGAAATAGGTTTTAAGAGCAAATTTGTGTGAAGTGACCCCAGTGATGATTCAATTTGTAAGTCATAACTTCAGTGATGAAAACTTTTTGTTAAAAGATTTGCCCATTTTATTGTGGTGAAAAAGGTGAAACAGGGAAAGGCAAGACCTTAAGTTTCGGGGCTGCGATGCTTTTGCGGTGGCCCGCAAACGCTAATCTAGTTTGTTTCAGTTTTGTAGATCCTACATATACTGAAATAACCGTTTATCCCATCTACGTATTTTGCTTGAATACCCCCAAAATCGAGATTTAAACGCAAATCCAGATATTTAAGACCAACTGTAGAGAGAAAAACATTGATTGTGCAAGGCACCTTTCCAAAATGTCAGTTTTTGAGCCGGGATGTAGCGTTTCTTGAAGAAGGCGAAAGTGTCATATGTGATGGGACGACGGCCTGTGCTATGAGCCCATCTGGCATTTTCGGGTTTTTGGACTTAAATGGCATTGCCAAACACCCAAAATATGACCTGTTTTTTAATGACTGGGAGAAATATACCTAGTAATATTCAATGCTGAAATGTTACATCTGTCGCTTATATATTACACCTTGTAACACCTTGTAACATCCCCCTCTTAAAAGTGAGTGTGTCATGTTGGCAAGGTAACTCTCAGATGATAATGATGTAAATTGGAGCATTTATAGTTCAAGTAAACATATAAATATAAATCTTATATTTTAGAATACTTTGAACTTTAGTAACACGAATTGATGGTGTTTGCAACATTTCAAATGTGAATGCCAAAAGGGTACAATCACCATGGTGGTTTATGTGGTCTTGGTGGTCCCCTGAACAATCTATATCTGACTTATACTAGATATTCTAAGTCATGGGTACCAAATGGGATAAGTTAGCTTACTAAATCATTTCGTATGGTTTAATCAAAATGAATTATTAAGCTTACTGATTCAATTTAGTAAGCTCACTAATTCGATTTAGTAAGTTTACTTAATATTTAACTGAATAAGTAAGCTTTTTAAATCGAATTAGTAAGCTTACTACATATACCTATGAAAGTCCCGTTTGGTACCCAATACTTCTTCCTTGACAAGGTCGTCTTGACAACCATGGCAGTCTCGACTGAAGACGTTCCTTTGCTGACCGCATGTGAAGAAGATGAAGATTTCGATGAGGTAGATCGTTTAATCCATCAAGTGCAAGCTGACAGAAGAAACAGACAAGAACTGCAATTCCAAAAGAATACCCTTCATCTAGATGTCCCGAGACTACCAGCGGGCAAATCACATCACGTGTTCATATCACATTGTAACCAATCAGCCGAGAGGTCATGGGCAAAGGATCTGGTGACGACATTGGAGCAGTACTGTGGGTTAAAGTGTGTATGGCCAGAAAGGGACTTTTTACCAGGAGAAAACATTGGAACTCTAATCCAGCGGGGAATTCTTGGAGCGATGAAGATTGTGATCGTGTTGACCCCTGACTCGGTAGAGAGCGAGTGGTGTAAGTATGAAGCAGAGTTTGCCTTCGGTCAGTCAATCAACAGCGGTGAGAATAATATTATTCCTGTCCTGCTCAGTCCGTGTCAAGTCCCTGACCTCCTGAAGACGATGAACTACATTGATGTTCCCAAAGGAGAAGATTACGTCTTTAGGATAAGGCGCTGTTTCGATGAAGACAATCGTGAGTATTGTTACATAATTGTCTGTTTTAGCTCACCCGGTCTGAAAGGCCCGATGGGCTTAGCCTATATGGCATGGCATGGCATGGCGTCCAGCCGTTCATCCGTCTGATCATCCGTAAACTTTTCGCTTTTTCGACTTCTCCTCCTGAACCAATGACTCTAGAGAACTAATTTTTGTGTGAAGACTCCTTGGCCGATGGGGATTCTTAAAGGTGCATCCATTGTGTTTCATAAAATTTGATTTGAACACACCATATGTGCTGTTTACAATACAAACAAATTCACTCAGCTTGCATATTCATCCCCAATCGCCAACTTTATCATAATTACTAGTTTCCAATTAAAATCGAGTAACATCATTATGCATGTGCAGACACCGAAAGTGCATGTCCTATTTACACGCACAGTAGTTATATGACCTATTAAACATTATCAACCCAAATGTTTTATTTTATCTGGTTTAAATAAGATTCCAAAATTACGTTTGACTCATTGGCGCGCGCCACACGCGGTGCATTGTCTGGTTTTCGATCAGAAATTGACACTTTTACCTTCATATCAATATACTAAGTCGAATATCATCGAAATGTTAGTTTTCGGTAATAGTTGGTACTTCTCGATAAAGTAAGACCATTTTTAACGTTTGGCATATTTGACCCCTAACAACACAATGGATGTACCTTTAATTTTGATTTGGTTTTCAAGTATTCTACCCAAAAAGATATGTTACTCTTCTTCTTCTTATTTGTATCATTATAAATGAAACGTCTTACTTTGTGCCACTCACTCGATCGGTATGTTGACGTGGCCGGGGCTTGAATTACCAATAAGTGATGTTTGATATTTGTATTATAAATAAAGAAACGTGTAACCTACCATGCCATTTGTCCATTTGTTACAGGAGACATGACTATGCTCAACCCTGTTGTGCAACCTTTCATCAGAAATACAGGTTAGAATGACGTTTTTAAGACAAAGCAATATTACTCGTAAATAATTTTGTTTGAAAAAAGCGAAATAAGTCTTGATCAAACCTGACTATATAGCAATAAGTAAAAACTACCAACCCCTGTTACCTAAATGAAATAGTTACATGTCATTTGCTAAAACAAAACTCTTACGATAGAACTTATCATGCTAATGAACATGATCTTTAATTACTTTAAGTCTTAACTTTTATCGGCATGGTTTAACATTGCACACTAATTATAACATTTAAATACTAGTTTGATAGGGACTTTAAAGCAGGAGCTCGAAGGAAGTCGTTTGAATTTACAGATTCTCCCTTTTTCAATTTAACCACAACAAAATCATTTTGCTGCAGATGATCCCACAAATGGGAAACATGCTGAGATCATCGCCTACCGCAACCTGAAACACATCTGCAGGGGTCCATCCTGGTCCTTCCGAGATCTGACTCCTCACGAGCGCGTTAAGCTGCGTCAAGCTGGAGGCAAAGTGAGTGATAATATGTTCTGCCTTCATTGAGAAACCTAATGTCACTTCATTCAATGATTCCTGGGTTATTTTATTCACACGCTGATTTTTGTCTCAACCCCCTGTGTTTTCATGAACACCTGGTGACAAAAATAAAAGAAGTAGCAGCGGTAATAAAGTAGAGGTAGTAGTATTTGAAGTAGTAATAGAAGTAAAAAGATGTGTAACACTGATGCCCTGGATTTATAAACATAGTTTGGACTTAAAGGGGCAGTAGCACGTTTTTTTGCAAATTTATTTTTCAATGTTCCAATTTATGATAGTACTTTATGTCATTTAGATTTACTTTAGAATACTTTACAATGCATGGCGGTCATTTTATTGTGAACACATGTTATTATTTTGAATAACAAAATTGATTCCCATGGCTTTATGGAACCATGTACACTCATTTTTTAACGTGATTTTCCGAAGTAATAAGGATGTTTTATCATTGGTGACATTCTTTTTCAAATACGTTTCATCGACTTATTTGAGCGAAAAAAACGTGCTACTGACCCTTTAAATATATCAACGATAACTACTAATACATGTGAATAACCGTGGTTCGGCATCAAGGGTGTAGAGCTTTGACCAATGCAATTAATTAAGGAAAAGTCAATGTGTGGCAAGGTCAAGGTTACAAGGTAAAAGTACTAAAAGGTCTCATCACAATAGATGCCCATGTCAAGTACGAAAGGGCTATCTCTGACCAACCAAACGTTATGGCCAAGGTAAGAAAGAAATTGTTCGGGCTCCAAGGTCATATGTAAAAAAGATCTTATCACCATGTATGCAGTTAACGTTTTCGAATTATGATTCCTCAGCAAAGATCACAATGGTCAATCATTATTACCTTTTCTGAAAGGTCTCATCACAATATATATAGATGCACATGGCAAGTATCGCAGACCTTTCACTGACTAACTAGACGGACGACTTCTGCTGGTTCTTGGCATAGTAAGAATTTACCAAAAATTTAACTATGGCAATAACGTTTCATAAATTAGTGGTAGTGAACGTTTAATACTCACGTGATCACCAGAGTAGTAGTAGCAGTAGTAGTAGGAGTAGTAGTAGTAGTAGTAATAGTAGTAGTAGTAGTAGTAGTAGTAGTAGTAGTAGTAGTAGTAGTAGTAGTAGTACGTTTTATCTTGATAGCATTTTGGTTTTTGTGTTGAAACTTAGCTTAAATCCGGAGGCATCGTCGTTGAACATATGTTGTCGTCATGTCATGTGTATAACCTCACTGTCTCCAGTGTTGTAGTGTCAACGCTGATTATTATACACTCAAATGGTTAAATTGACAGTATACTATTGACTGGATATTCTACAATTAAAACCTGCAATTGCCTCAGTTTTCAGAAAAGGTCTACTTCGATGCGAGGAACATCGCGAACAATGCCTCAGTCCTCAAGTTCTACTCCATCGCCTACTCGTGCAAACACTGCTGTCCACTCTGGTGTTGCCTCGTGGTTATAACACTCATTTTGTTGGCACTCGGAATCAACCTCGTTGAGATCATCAAAGGTGAAATCTTTTTCTTCTCATTCTGGGGTGATTTGGCAATCATCGGCTTCGTATGCTGTGGGATAGTTTCATCCATGTTCCTCTTCAACTATCGGGTAGGTGTAAACATATATTAATTATTTACTCTGGCAGTTATATATCAACCTCATGTCCTCGCTCAGCTTAAACACATTGCCCTCGATAAATATGCTGTTGCTCTCTACGATGTAAGCCTACCCAACGTAACCCGACTTGTCAAAATTGATTTAGCTTATTCACTTAGAATTAAAATGCTTAGGAACAATTTATCCAACTTACAATACCTTCTCATTGGTATGTTTATAGTGAAGTTGCAGTTATTTTGACAGATTTTTTTTTACGCAAGAGACAGCAGTGGAAGAAGAGAATAGAGTACTCACAATTAATGATATCACTGTCCCATAGAACGAATTGGAATCCATGAAACGCGGGGGTCACTGAGATATGCCAGTGATAGGTTATATTAAATGGGGGAGTCGCATGAAAGGAGAATACAAATTGATATGTTTTTAGCATTTCAAATCTTGACAATAGGTAAATATGTAACAAATAGATTAGCGTGCAACCAGTTTGAAACAAATGGTGTTTAGTCTTTAAAGCCATACTTTAAGGATGTTCGCTCCTTCCTGTTGAACTTCAAAAATGAAATATGATAAAGTAAAGATTTTTTGTCATTTTTATTTACTTCATGATAATTCTACATCATCTACACACTTTTACAAAACAAATAAAGAAAATGTGAATTTACAACCTCTAAAAAGTGCTTAAATAGCATTAATGGTCTAAATTTGACAAACAAGGGGAGTTTTCAGTTACCGATTTCGGTAGGGGTACATGAACATTGTAACATATCAAAAAAAGTTTTAAAAAACGTTTAATTTTAGAAATGTAGTATTTTAAAGTTTTTAGCAGTTTTTTTCTCCTTTTCCCATGTTAAAATTGTACTTCACCCCGCTATCTTACAGGCGTCATATCTCGGAAAAAAACACACTACCCCATATGTTTTAATGCTGATTTTTCAATCATATACTTTGATCTTTTAAAAAATATAAGTTAGAAAAAAAAGTTTAATACTATAAATTTGAGTGACTGACTAATTAAACAAGTTCCAATCCCATGCATCCCCATAGTTCATGTCTCCCTTTCATTGTCATACTTTATATTGCAGAATGCAGGAAAACTGAAGAAACAGCTGATTCGATACAGTCTAGACCACGTGTTCGAGACCAAAATACTTGTTGCCTTTTTTGAAGGTCATAATGCAGCACCAAAAGTATCCTTTTGATGACAAGCAAGGTTAAAGAAACGTTTTCAAACATCTGTTCCCGCTGTCTGGTTCATAGAATTAGCCGTGATGATATTAATCCATAAAAGCACACATAAGCGCATGTCCACATGTCAAATATCTATACCACATCTTGTTTTCAACGTCAACATGCACAATCCCTACATCAACTACAGTTACTTAGAGCAAAGGTAAAGCTTAGCGCAATTATGTTGCGCAACAGAGAAGAAATGATCAGTTTTCTCCGGTTAATCTAACCCAGAGTAAGTTTGATGTATAATGTTCATTTACTTCACCCAGGCCCGAACCATTATCACCTTTTGAAAAGCATGTCTAGATTTAGGTTTGATATGATGGCATATTCAAGATGGCTCCATTCTCTCATAATCCTCCATATTGCCTCACGTATCATAACTCTTACCAATCTCCATCAGTTACTAATTTGCTGCATATAGTTAACTTTTACCAGCACCTTAACTTCAAAGTGCAGAGAAAAGTTAACGAAATGCAGCAAGGCTAAAATTAACAAGTGATAAGGATTGGTGCGAGTTATGATTTGCGAGGGAAGAATTCTTCTATTAATTATAATTCAGCAGTCAATCATCGTCTTCGCGATGTACATACGTCATAAAGCATTGTAGTATTGTTTTTTTAGGTTGACTCCAATTTGGAGATATCTTATGTATGGTAGGTACGAACATTTGCATTTGATGTTATGATATGTACCATCTTCCCACGGCAAGGTGAAAATGTATCGAGATCTCTCCATTTTTTACCTTGCCTTCAACCAAGGCAGTTGTGGTGAAACGAATCAGCGACACCTATTGTGATCACGAGTTACGTCCCTTACCATCTGCTAACATACAGCCAATGAAATCGCCGTTTACATTCGGAACATATTCAAAATAAGCGACGATCGACACAGTCACAGAGGCAATACAACTGTCTTCTGATTGGCTTATTATGCTTATCCGATTAGCCTGCAGTACGTTAAAATCTTAGCACAGAAAATACGAGGGTTGAGGTCAAGGGCGGAATGAGAAGATATAAAATCTTTTCTTTACGACTGTGACGTTGTGAAGATAGATATGTACATGTTTTATCCTTATTATTCATCAGCTGGTGTTTGCATACTACGACCTAAAACCGTGTTTGGTGAGTATATATAGACACCATTCTGCATTTGGTACAAGAATATTCTGTTTGTACGTTTTATTTCTATTCCATGAAAAGCCAATTTCGTTTAAATATGACATAAATGAACTTTTTTTTCGAAATTGAAACAATTAACTTGATTCGAAATCCTTTGTGTTTAATCGAAGCAACAACAACAAAAACAACGAAAACCTACGATGAAAGATCTTTCTCTTACATAGCAGCAATCTAACGGAACCAATTGCCAGACAGTCTTAAACCATATGTCAATTTCTCAACTTTTTAAACTTAACTCAAAACAATTCTTTTCGGTGTTGCATACTCTAGATCTGTTTCGTGTACCTATTTCAAGCGCTTCAATTATGATGATGATCGTCCCTCTATCCATCCGTAGATTGTTTGCATTTTCGACATTTTTTCCATAACAAGTGACTCTGGAGAGCTGACCTTTTATTCACAGACTCCTTAGACAATGGGGATTCTAAAGTGTAGATTTAGGGTCACAGGGGTCAAGTTGTGTGCAGACTCCTTGTTCAATGGGGATTCTAAATTGTAGATTTGGTGACCCCGTGACCTCAATTGGGGTCACAGGGGTCACAACCTTAAAAACCAATTTTCATCTTCTTCTCCAGTACAAAAAGCTTTAACAAGCTGAAATGTTGTGTACGGACTCCTTAGCCAATATGGATTATAAACTGAAGCTTTTGGTGACCCGGTGGCCTAAAATGTGGGGCGATCACAGAAGCCAGGACTATTGTTATCTTCATTACTTATTTGAAATGTGTTATTCCTCTGATAAATTATTCTGGAAAATGTACATTCCGGAACATATTCAGTTCATTGCGTAAAGCCTAATGAGCTACAGAACCAATGGCTCTATATTTCTATACTACTCTTTATATGCAGTTCCTATATATATATATATATACGTAAGCAGTTTATCCTCAAACAGATATATATGTCGATATTATACATAACAAACAACCTTTTTTTTTTACCAGGACCACTTTTCGGGGATTATGGCTGATGCCGAAAGGATTGAGGATGAAACAGAGGTTTGAACATGTTTTTATCCCCCGCCGCGCGTTTAGCGCGAAGCGGGAGATATAGTATTCGGCTGCGTCCGTCCGTCTGTACGTCCGTACGTACGTACGTCCGTACGAAATGGAATAACTCAGATACTATTCACTGGATTCTGTTCATATTTTGCATATGGGTTCATCATGGGAAGAGTAATATTCCTACAAAAGTGTGTGACCTTGACCTTCATTTCAAGGTCACGACGAGACTTTGTCATTTTACCCTTGTCAGCGGGATATCACAAGAACCATTCACTGGATTCTCTTAATATTTTACACATAGCTTTTCCAAGGAAAGACAAAGGGCTGATTAGATTTTGGTGACCTTGACATTCTTTTCAAGGTCACAGCGGAACTTTGAATTTTTTGACATGTTAATGTACATGTAAAGCTTGTCAACGGGATATCTCAAGAACCATTCACAATAATTCCATCATATCTTACACAAAGCACCTCCAAGGGAAGACGACAGGCTGATTAGGTTTTGGTGACCTTGGCATTATTCTCAAAGTCACAGTTGAACTTTGAATTTTTTGACATGTTAATGTACATGTAAAGCTTGTCAGCGGGATATCTCAAGAACCATTCACAGGTATTCCATCATATCTTACACAAAGCACCCCCACGGGAAGACGACGGGCTGATTAGATTTTGGTGACCTTGATATTATTCTCAAGGTCACAGTGGAACTTTGAATTTTTCGACATGCTAATGTACATGTAATTCTTGTCAGCAGGATATCTCAAGAACCATTTACAGGAATTCCATCATGTCTTACACAAAGCACCTCCTAGGGAAGACGACGGGTTGATTAGATTTTGGTGACCTTGACATTATTCTCAAGGTCACAGTGGAGCTTTGACTTTTCCGACATGTTTGACAGTCGATTTTGCTGATTTAGACATTATTTTTCAATTTTGAAGTATTGATTTGCGACGGGGGATCATGCCACCTTAGTGACAACCACTTGTTGTTGTAGTTTTTGTTTGATGTGATGGGTACTTAATTTTCCATTTACAATTACGTGTTTCACTGAAGATATAATAAATCACATCACATATCACATATTCTACAACATGTAAATGAAGATTTACTTTGTGTACTAATGTTAGGTGTATTAAAGGGGCAGTAGCACGTTTTTTGCAAAATTTATTTTTTCAATTTTCTTATTTGTTATGATAGTTTGGGCCATTTAAATTTATTTTAGAGGGTTTAACATCTTATTACACAAAGCAATTATCAGTAGTAGTAATAACGGTGTTGCGTATAAAGCAAAAATTGCATGGCGGCCATTTTATTGTTGACACATTTTATTATTTCGAATGATAAAAATGATTCCAATGGCTTTTCTTAGCCATGTACACCCATTTATAACTTGATTTTACGAAAAGAAAAGGGTATTTTACGATTGGTGAAATTATTTTTCAAATACAATTCATCGACTTATTTGAGCGAAAACACGTGCTACTGCCCCTTTGATATTGTACATGCTTCTCTCCACTTACTCTTCTGGTGAAGCTTGTGCGCATGCATACTCGCTTCCGGTCATTTGATGGCATCCTTTGATCGTTTGTCAGAGAAGATCTAGAGTATTATCATACAATGGATGGTGTTCACGGCAGAATAAAAGCAACGGATATTTTCGATATTCGTTGGGGTCATATGCGGATATGATGCAAATTATAGAGGTCAAGTGACGAAACTTCTTTTGAAAATTAAATGACATCACACGTGTACACATTTCGAACGCCTGTAATAACTGATAGGGCTTCATTTAAATATACATGCTTCATTTCATAAGTTGATTAATTTGAGAAATGACGAAAGAAAGTCGAAACAATGTTCAATGCATAGTGCGGCAATATGTATTATGATCAAGCAGTGCTAACATGTTCATCGCGAGTTGAAATCTACCAAGCAAACACTTTATGATACTCACGGGTAACACAGGCAGTTTAAGGCATAAATCCATTTACCCTGTGACTTTTATAATTTTAGAATTAACAGCTAATATATTCAGGGCCGTGAACAAGAGAGGTTTCACAGTAATCGCTCAATTAGCGATTATTTTTAAATCTCTCTTGAACGCGATTGCTCAATGTAGCGCTACGTAGCAAAGCGAGCGAACTTTGAGGTTTTGCACCGTGTCTTTCAGGGGGGAATGAGCGCTACACTGAGCAATCAATGAGCGATTATAAGCGCTCGCTGTTATGGAACGGAGCCCAGTTTAGCTCTCCGTGTGAGTCGCCATATGCAAGCGAGCGGAAGGGAAGCAATTCTCGTTCCTTTTAGTGAGACTCCACTGCAGTCATGCAAGCAACTGGACACCGTCCTTACGTTAAATATTTTTAATTTGAAAAACGTATTTTGAAACGTATTTAAACATTGAAAATTAAGATCATGCAAAACTACCAATTATTTTAGCTTAGGAGGCATTATTTTGTGTCGTTTTAGCGTAAGAATAGTATGCTGTTCATTTGCATTTATCAATACGCTCAAAGGAACGTTCAACTTGTTTTGCAGAAAATGAATGAAGAATGACATTGTATTATAAAGAAGTTATCATGCTCGTGTGTTTCGGGGTGGTTAATATCCTGCATTAGGAATAAATACTATGTATTTAGCTCGCCAAGACTCGCAACATACAATGTTTATTCCTAATGTAAGATATTGACCATCCCAAAACACACTCTCATGATAACCTCTATTTATTTCCGTCGCAAGTCACAACTTGGAAAGCACGGCGCACTATTGAGTTCATGTTTAGCGCACTGCTGGGTTGGCACACTAACATTAGCGAAATGCAGCAAGGTGGCGGAGAAAATTGCGAATTATGACATGCAGGGAAGTTTTATGTTCAGTTTGCACTTATTCATATGTGCCAATACTTTCCCTTGCAGGAGATGAGAACGCAGAGAGCCAGGCAGTACTTATTTTCACTGATACAGGACAACTACGAACTTCTTGTCAAAAGCAGACTTCCCATGTCTGTTGTACACAGGCATCCTACCTATCTACGGCAAAAGTGTCTCTGTGAATTTGCACAGGAGAAACTTTGGAAAATCGAGGTTTAAGGGCGAATCTGGAGACAAACTAAGAAAGTTAGAGGAAGAACTATTCGATAATACACATTATAATGTACATCTCAGCTAAATTTGGTCCGGAAATATGCATTTTGAAGAACGTTATCTGGCCTGCTGTTTGACAAGTTGTGTAGTTCTCAGCTATTCTGTCAAAGTGTCCTCTGTTCTGACCGCGATTTGTTGGCTGCATTGGTTACGCGGATCTCTTTAATAACTTTAGTCTTTAGTATTAAAGGTAGATAATCCGAAAAGAACACAGAAGGGCAAACTTTTACAATGCAACATGCAGACTAACTTTCATTGGTCTGCGAAAAAGAGTAAAAAAGTAGACATATGAAAAATTACTTTTGTTCACGCTTGCCTGCTTATGCAGTAATATTCCGTTTTAGATTATCTCTGTATTATTGCCTTTGTTACAGAGTTTTGATTCCCTCAAATTGACCAAAATGGTTTGACACTAATTAGCCAGTGTACCGCATTTACTCACCTTGGAAAATCCCATTGTTTTATTAGATTAGAAATGTGGCTTTAATGTCATTTGTCATATGTGAACTTTTGTATCATTGTTGCTTACGGGCCTGGAAGTGACAGAGACTCACACACAAATAAAGACGTGACTTAAAGGTTTGTTGAGTCTCTTTTGTTCTGACAGTGGTATATTTATGATCCCGGCACCTCCAATAACACTTGTACTTGTAATGTACTTTTTCGGGTCGAGTTTATAGTTGGCACTGAGATTTTTTGCGGCAGACAAGGTTTGCCTTTGAGGGACCCAGAGATGACAGGACATCAGAACAGGCTAACAAAGGTATCTTTCTAGCCATTTTAAATCTGCTGACAGAGAGAGATGACAAACTGTGTCGTAATTTAGAGTAGAGAGTAAGTGTAACGCTCAATATACTCGCAAAAGGGTTCAAAATGAGGTCACAGCTAGGTCACTCAGCTTACGAGTCTTTGTTCAGTGTGAATTTTCATGTATACTATCTTCTACTTTTCTATACTTCTGAGGTACATATATTATATGTTTACACACCAACATAACGAGGTACAAAAACAACCGAGGTAAAAATTATCATTACCTCGGAAATTTTACCTGATTTGGAAAACTACAATAAAAGGTAAGGTGCATCTTGATTTAAACATGAGGTTTTTACACTGTCACAATAAACTCTACGTTAGAAGAAGTAAGTTGCAAAAGTTCACAGAGTTTGCTTTCAATGGTTATAAGTGTGTGTTTTTTTTTATCGCCTTCTGAGGTATATACCCTCGTGTTCTGGTGTCACTTGTTACATGGCATTGAGAAAACAACTTCTGTGAAATATAACCTTACTGACAAACACCATTAACATGATAACGTGATAGATCTCCAATATTTGATGCGACACATAGAGGATATCTGTCTTTTCTTGACTAATACCATGTTTATGAGGTAGAAACTATATATTTTCACGAGTGGCGCAGCCAATTCGCTGCATCAGACCATTTTTTTTTATGACGATGCTTCATTTTACTGCTTTCCAAACACATATGGTCAGTATAGAACTACTATAGCTATGTAAGTTGTTACATGATGTTTTGTTTTTATATTCTCGCCTATCGATTAATATTACAGCTGTGTATACTAAAGATAGGAAGAAAAAGATACACACTCGCACAAAATACATACTAATTAATAACAAGCAGACAGAGTCGGCCATATCCCCCGCCTTTGGGAAAATTTATTGAAGAATAGTTGTTGAATAACAGTGACCTTTTCTCAACTAAACACAACACACAAAATTTCAGCTCCTTAGACAAAGTGGTTCAGGAGAAGAAGACAAAATGCGAAAAGTTGACGGCTGGACACCGTGCAATGCCATAAGCCCATCGGACCTTTCAGGCACATCTACACATGATGATTGTTCCACACACCAAGTTTCGTTGAGATATGTCTTATGGTTTTCGAGTTCTGTTCCGGAAACGAAATTCTAAGTAACATTTCCATGGAAACGGTCAAAAAAAATAACTCGAAGAAGTTGAAAACACCAAAAGGCACATCTACACATGATGATTGTTCCACACACCAAGTTTCATTGAGATATGTCTTATGGTTTTCGAGTTCTGCTCCGGAAACGAAATTCTAAGTTACATTTCCATGGAAACGGTAAAAAAAAATAACTCGAAGAAATTGAAAACCCCAAAAGGCACATCTACACATTATGATTGTTCCACACACCAAGTTTCGTTGAGATATGTCTTATTGTTTTCAAGTTCTGTTCCGGAAACGAAATTTTAAGTTACATTTCCATGGAAACGGAAAACAAAATAACTCGAAGAAGTTGAAAACCCCAAAAGGCACATCTAGACATGATGATTGTTCCACACACCAAATTTCGTTGAGATATGTCTTATAGTTTTCGAGTTCTGCTCCGGAAACAAAATCGGGACGGACGGACGGAGCCCATTTCAATATCCCCCCCCCCCCCCCCCCCCCCCCCCCCCCCCCCCACCACCCTCGCCCCCCCCCCCCCCCCCCCCCCCCCAACTATGTTGGCGGGGGATAAAAAAAAAAAATACCACGTAATACATCATTTACTTTACAGACATGTTGGGCAATGTATCCATGTTCGTAAAAAGTTTTTAAAGTTTTTGAATTGCTACTGAGGGCCACAAAGTAGTGACAATCTACTCCAAATTGACAGAACTAATAATAATCAAAACGTTCTCAAACACTTTGCCTCCCCACATACCTAATATCAGTGGTAACCAAAATATTGTTATAACCAGAAATACGTGTCGATCCTTCCTTCAACAAAAAAAAAGATATAGAGCATCCTAAACGGACTTCCATTTAATGCTATTTTTATTAAAATAATAAATTATTTGGTATTAAATGAGAGAAAGTGAGTTTCATACCAATTTTGCGTGTTTAATCAAAATGGTATTATATAGAAGGTCGTTTAGTATTGTGTTCATTCAACAAGTAGAATTGACTTGTCGGCGTATTTTGGGCTACACGTTAGAAGTTATAGAAAAGTTTTGGCCATTTCCTATTAGTGTGAAACAAAATAAAGGAATGGCGGTAAGTTATGCAGGTGTCATTGAATATAATTTGAGATACAAGCCACAAATGTAGTTGAATCGAAGTTTCGAAAGCGAATCCGATATGGCGGGTGTCGCTCCTTTAGACTATTGGTACAGAGGAGTGTGGATACTTTTATATATATTGTTTAATTAAGATATTGAGTGTCCTCAATTTCCTGTGATGCCAGCGCATCGTGAGCCTACATCAGCCGTCCTATAGAAATATGAAGAAGTCATCTGATAACTTTCATTGCCACTTTCATGAGCATTTCTACTTGGATTTTCTACATCTGATTCAGTTTAATCAATAGAAGTCTTAACTTTAATTATGATATAGGTTTTGAAGTAAATTTATGTTCATATTAGTAAAGGGGATACCGACCCATTATACAATGCAATGAAGATGAATAGCAATAATGACAGGTTGGCCTACCTGGTGCCATATATAATGAAAATTGAACACTGTACACTTCATGTCTCAATAAAAAAATGTTTTATTTTATTTCAAACACGTCGCCCTTTTCTTCTGCACATATGAAACTCGCAAGATTATTCACAATTGTAGAATTGCTTGTACTTAGTCATCTGATAAACGTAGTTTCTTATGGATTATTTATGTAATATAATGGAATCAGGCTGTGTCTCAAATGACAATAGTATGGACATTCAATACACCAGTGATATTCTGGTTCAATAATAAACAATTATCTTTGTAAAGGCAGATGCATATCATTTTATTTATACTTGTCAAACATATCATATGATCATATGAATTTCGTTTAGTATAATGCTAGCTTTTATTTTAAAAGTCTGTTTTAATATATTTTCTTTCAGTTATTACGAAAACACTAATTAGGAGTATCTCTGATAGTTATGTTTTAAACGAGACAATGCAACAGAAGTTGTTTACATATTAGGACACTTAATCGTATATATAAATAGTCAGTAAATTATAATGACTAAGGATAATGTCTGTTATTCTCATTATTCAGATGTAAATATTAAACAACTTCAGCTTTATTGATATAAAGGTAAGTATTGGTGAACTTCACATTTTTTAAAATATTGTAAGACGAGATGGTATTCCATGTGAATTTGGTTATTGTAAGGTGTAAACTGAATAATTTAGATGATGAATTCTACTTTCTCTATGATTTTCCAGTTTATAATAATTTAAGTGATTAGCATTTTGAAATTATTCGTAATACATTAATGAAAATATAACGACCCATAACCTTCATGAATATAACGTTTCGCATTTGACAGCTGTCTGAAATTGTATTAAAATGCCTTGAATGTACGGAATTCTCATGTCTGATCACAAGAAACTCTGTCATTTATGTTTATTTAATTTGTTAATTTTGTTTCTAATGGTCCGTTGAACTGACTCTGTTGTTCACATTTTAAAGCTTCCCTCTGATCAGGTGTTGAATTCATAGTGAAGCAATTTTCGAAATATCCTGTCGTCTCGCCACGCCGTCGTGTTTGTTTACGGATACTATATTAATAGTTCAACTCAACAGACCAATCAGATCGTACGAAGTGTTTCGACCGTGGTCTAACGTTCACGGGAGAGGTTTTTGTGGTGGATTTTCAAGTTTGAAGAGCAATTAAACTTATCGTAGGGGTGACATATGGTGGAAATCAGCCGGGATTTGCGGAGAAATGTATAATTAATAAGTACGGGCGTTAATTTGTGTATGTCACAATTTTTTAGCGTGACTTTTGACCTAATGTTGAATGGACCCTTAGATCGGCAACATGGCTGCCCTTGCTCCTTTACTCTATATTATATAGGGGGTAGGTTTGTTTTATCTACGTTTTACCTATGTTTTACTTACGATATCGAGTTCCTGTGGTCCACAAGCAGCAAATAAGGGAGCTGACGCTAGCAAACCGCTTCTCCGGCGTGTTATTTGTAAACAAGATATCTAAGATTAGATAATCAATGCAGCACAATATTCATCCTGCTGTCAATGTACCAACTGACTCAACTTGTCCGATGCAGTTCTCAAAGTTCCGCCCTGTCAGTGCGTCAGAGACTCACAAGCTTGTGATGTCATCTACTTCAACATATTTCTCGCTAGACCAACATGGCTACTCAAAAAAGTACCAGAATCTTTAAATTATTCCCACTTTTCGATGGAATAATGTCGCCAGAATTGAAATTTGTAATCATAACTCCAATGCTGAAAAGAAATCATTAGACAGTGAAATTTTAAAGAACTATATACCTCATCCTCGGTTACCCATGGTTTTATATATGCTCCGTTACTCTCCACTATATCACCCATGGGAAACCTTATCAGAGAAATCTGTACTCAAATTACCCGCCCTTGGCCGGCGTGAGCCAATCAAACTGCTACGCAGCTTGGACCTGCGAGTCAATGACAATTCACATCACTTCGTTTCAAAGCAAGCGAGGTCATTGTGTTAGCCATCCGTCACCGATTATCTCCCTTGACCATTTCCGTCTCATCCCATTGAGCATTTTCTTTGGCTACTGACTTCGTCACGCCGGCCAAGGGCGGGTAATGTTCGACTTTTGAAATACATCTTCTTGTGAAAGGTATCATATGATGTTTTGGATTACTTTACCAATGATAACACATGTATCAAAAGTAAATTAGCAGTAAAACTCATGGTTTACATCCGAATATTAATTAAGGACCACCATATATATATTAATATGTATTCAAGCACATTGTACTCGTTTATTTGTGTAGTAACTTGTATTAATAATAATTCATTTCCTACATATTTGTGTGATGGCTGTTCCTTAAGTGAATTAATATTTATTACAAAATTGAATTAATAAAATCAATTAAATAATCAAATTTAAAAACAATATATGAATGTTAAAGACCCCGACAATTTATGACAACAAAAATTTAATTCAATAAAACCCAATATATTTGTCATTCCTTATCAAATGTTCTTTTTTTCTGGTTATTTTATTTTTTAAAAAGAAGAAGAAGAAAAACTCAGATTTATTCCGAAAAGATCTACCAAAAACTGTCCATCTCATACGATTACCTCCCTTTCCAAGAACGGAAGTCACGTCATACACCAGATGCAAGTGAAAACAACAAGAACAGATAGATCTAAGATGAAGTCTCTCGGTGATGTGGATTTTCTCAAGAACATTATCAGTAGAATTGAAGGTGAGCATTAAACTAGCGCATGTATATTATATAGCTACTAATTAACAAGCATAACTGTATCATGTCCGGCTACTCAAATGCGTTACCTCCAAAACCACGCTTGTTTACATTTGTCAATGTCACTTTATTGTTTTCATTCACTATATAAAGTATGTATAACAACATACTTCTGGAAGGAAGATATTCTCCTTTCTAATATCTTATAATAACAGCTTGAAGCTTTTTTATTTACTTTAACAGCATGTACATGTAGGCATTCAAAATAAAATTATCATATCGCTGCTCATCTTCCCACGGCAAGGTGAAAATGTATCGAGATCTCTCCATATTTACCTTGCCTTCAACCTAGCCAGAAGTGGTGAAACGAATCAGCGACACCTATTGTAATCACGAGTTACGTCCCTTACCTTCTGTTAACATACAGCCAATGAAATCGCTGTTTTCATTCGGAACCAATTCAAAATAAGCGACGATCGACACAGTCACAGAGGCAATACAACTGTATTGATTGGCTTATCCGATTAGCCTGCAGTACGTTAAAATCTTAGCACTGAAAATGCGAGGGTTGAGGTCAAGGGCGGAAGGAGAAGATATGGAAATCTTTTCGTTACGCCTGTGACGTTGTGAAGATGATCGCTGCTATAAAGTCCAAATATATAGCGGTTAATGTGATCATGTATTAATTTTTAAATTTTATGAGAATTCATAATTACTGTGTAGATCTCTCTTTTGTTTGTTTGTATTTTTCATGGATTGGAATACATCGATCACACCACACAGATAACGCGTTTAGATCCTAAACGCGTCATTTTGCCAACGTGTTTGGATTCTTAATAAAAATCCTAAACGCGTTTTATTTAACGTGTTAACATTATGTGACACAAAACCCGTTTAGGATTGTGTTTATATTCTAAGCATCACTTTTACAATGTATATAAATCCAAATGACACAACCAAGACAAAACCTTCAATTGGTGTCTCTTTATATGTACTATTAAAGAAAATATTGAGACAAGTGTAAAGTGGTGAAGTTTTCTTTTCTTGTGCGTTATCAATTTAGGATGACATTCACACAATAAGCAAGCTTTGGTTATACAAAATAAACTTTGTTTAAATTTCAGAATTTGTTTCACACAATTCGTATTTTCACTCGACAAACAGACACTATCGATATAAATTCTGACTAATTCGTTTATTCTGAAAAGCTCAGAAGATCAAATAAACACCTTCTTGTTTGATAGTTATTTATACTTAAAAGAAAAAAGCTGTTTTACGAAATATTCTTAACTCTAAAAAAAACTCTATTTACAATGTTAACAGCTATGCTAATGGTATGGTGACTTTTCCTACAATGTATAAGACAAACGTAATTGTTAAACATTCAAGGTGGTAATCATTTAATGTATGGGAGTATACGGAGTTATCTAAAGCATTTAGCAAAAATGTGTTTAACAATATAGTAGCCCAAACCAACGAATTCAACTAACAACCACGCATATATCCACTTCTTATAGTAAATAAGCTTACAGTCATGTACTCCGCCACTTTCCCAAACATTATTATCAACGATTTAACATGTTCATACTTAACTTCAGGCCAAACTGAAGATGAATATCATATTTTGTTAATCTGTGAAGCCTTTTCCGAATGCAGGAATAAGTTTTTTAAATGCGTTAATGTTAACCAACAAACGATGTACACTCTTCCAAATGCAAAGAATGCTGATGTCATTCAAAATGTTGCCATATTTATCAAATCTCTGATGTACCTTATGAAATCTCTCGTAACAGAGCGCCCGACAGTTGTATGATTTGGTGTGTATTTTGAAGATTATGACATTATGCCTAATTGTCCCCCGCCGCAACGCGGAACGGGGGACTATGTATTCAGCGGCGTCCGTACGTACGTACGTCCGTCCGTCCGTCCGTACGTCACATTTCTTGTTTACGCGATATCTTATGAAGCGTTGCATCCAAAGTCTTCAAATTTCATGTCTGCCTACATTGTTGGAAGACGCAGACACCAGTCAATTTTGGTGACCTTGGTCTTATTTTCAAGGTCACCACGACACTTTAACCACTTTTTGAACTCTTGTTTACGCGATATCTCATGAAGCGTTGCATCCAAAGTCTTCAAATTTGGTTTCTGCCTACATTGTGGGAAGACGCAGACACCAGTCACTTTTGGTGACCTTGGCCTTATTTTCAAGGTCACCACGACACTTTGACCACTTTTTGAACTCTTGTTTACGCGATATCTCATGAAGCGTTGCATCCAAAGTCTTCAAATTTGGTTTCTGCCTACATTGGGGAAAGACACAGACACCAGTTTATTTTGGTGACCTTGACCTTATTTTCAAGGTCACTGCAACACTTTGAGCACTTTTCTAACTCTTGTTAACGCGATATATATCTTTACCAGTTGGACTAAAAGTCTTCAAATTTGGTGTCAGTCTACACTGGGGGATGACGCAGATACCAGGGGATTTTGGTGACCTTGACCTTATTTTCAAAGTCACTACAACACTTTGACCACTTTTCGAACTCTTGTTATCACCATTTATTATGACCGGTTGGACCAAATGTTTTCAAATTTGGTGTCAGTCTACATTGGAGGATGATGCAGACGCCAGTCGATTTGGTGACCTTGACCTTATTTTCAAGGTCACCACAACACTTTGACCACTTTTAGAACTCTTATTAACACGATATATCATGAACTCAAGTAGCTCCAATGATGTGTCTTACTAGGTCAATGTCACAGGCGGGGGACATTGCCATGTTAGTGGCAAACACTTGTTTTAACATTAAAATAGGTTTTGTAAAGTTTAATTACCATTTAGCAAATTTTATAGTCATAAAACTATTATACAAAGAGTAAACACACTCCGGTGACCCTAATGTCCTTACACACATAATGACGGAAGTGTCATTAGGGAGACAGTCATGTAATCCCACTTACAGTGAAATAGACATCAGAACGACGGTACTGGCATTTTTCCGATAATAAATATTGTGAACAATAAACAAACCTATTTCAGTTTGGATAAATCAAATCAATTAAAATTAACATTATAAAACTCGTCATAAAACACTTTTTTAAAAATACGCAGACATTATGTTTTATTATCGCATTACGTGTTGGTTTTATTTTGAATTGACACGTTTTATACATTCTTGTCGACGTGTCACTTTTTAACGAATTATTTATTTTGAATCGTCGTTGTTATCATATGAATAATTATATACATGTATATTAAACACTTGAAAGTATGCCATACGACTCCTGCCAAAATGGCATATTGATCATCTGCTTGAGTAATTATGTTGTGTATGTTATTTCTCTGAATGTGGATACTTTTCTTAAGAGTAGTTATTACGATGTGACTCTTTTTTAAAAAGGCCTGAGATGTCGATTCTTCTATGCCGGGAATATACATGTAGTGTATACAACCATAAAAGAAGTCGCATTATAATGATTATATCTTTTGAATGAGTCTGCTTATTGGTTGGCAATTGTATACATGGGTCTTAACGATACATTGCAGCTGTCACCTTTCGTATAATGTACTTCGACCAAAGCAGTAAGGAATGTATCTTAATTTTAGTCGGATGCATTGAATATTTCCTATATATCACGAAATTAAAAGTGTTTATAGAAAAAGAAAACATATGTAACACCGAAAACATTTTTGGCCTGAGTCATTAAGTCAAAGACGAATCAACTGTGTTTTATTTGGATCGCTTCCTATAGCAAGTAAGTACACCTAATATGCGTTTACTTAAGCCATGTTTATATGCACTCTTTTGACCAGGGGACAAAAATACCCCTGGGGTCAATTTTGCCACCCCGGGTCAAACGTTAAATAATACAGATCGTTTACATGTCAACATTATTGGAGGATATGTGCAGGTCTTCTCAGAATTTGAAATGATATTCAGTTTCGTTACAGACCCATAAATTGCGCTTTTTGTGTCATTTTGCATCGGTTACTTTACAAAAGCGAGGTGGAAACGCAGGAAACTATTGCATGTGATCTATTTATAGATGGGAGGCGCCAATAATTGGAACGGGTATTCAGGTAAGTATTTAAGCAGGGGGGTCAAATCTCTATAAAGTCTTTATATGCAGCATTTGCTCATGGGGGTAGATTTGACCCTGGGGTGAAGTGAATTGACCCACCTCTCGAGGTGGATCAAAATTGACCATGGGGCAAATTATTCCCCCAGGGGCAAATGATATTTACATGACAAAATTGGCCTCCGGGGGTTATATTTGACCCTACGGGCAAATTTACCCCGGGGGCAAACGGTTGCAGCTAGGCTTTAAGCCCCGTTTACATGCACCGTTTGCCCCCGGGGGCAAAATGCCCCCAGGGGCAAATTTGCCTCCAGGAGGCAAATTTCGTCATGTGGACGGTACACACAGGGGGTAAATATTTGCCCCCTTGGGGGTATTGAGGCAAAATTTGGCCTAGAGCATATCTGTTACCCCCGGGGGTATAAATACCCCTGGGGGCAAACATGTCATGTAAACGCTCTTTTCACATTTTCAAGTGGGCAAATCCAGTTCCAATATGCGTTCACAGAACTCTGCACCTGCACTAATACACAAGTACATGAGTTTGACACAATTTATTCACAAGGGACAGATAACTTGTAATTTCGAGCACCTTGTTGAATATTATTTTTCTTATCCAAGATAATTTTCATGTGTACGAATTGAAAAACAATACTCAAATTCACAAGCATAGCTTAGACTGTTTTTACTCATAGTACTCGGCTGCAGATAATGCTCTACTTATGTCGTCTTTTGACGGATCAGGAGACATTGTTTTTGGTCGCGGTTCTGTCTGCTTTTGAGTAAATGTAGGCGTTCCCATCGTTCCCAAGCATAACTCTAAAACTACTTGACCAATCGTACTGCGCCTCCATGTCATAAAGTTATGTCCTATAGGTATTTCAAATATAATTTGTTTCTGTTTCTTTGGAAACAATTTGGACTTTGCATTTTTGAAGGCTAGAGTTTGTTTTCGGAACATAACTCTAAAATTACCTGACCAATCGTCACCAAATTGTGTATCCTGCATCTCTATATCACATTCACTATAAATGAGCCTTGTGGGATATTGAGCTGCTTGTCAATTCTATTTCTTACTGTTTCCGTGACAACAATTTTTAACTTAGCCTTTTCGAATGGTAGGCTTTGTGCTCAGTGCATAACTTATAGGATTGCATTATTTTGCTATTCTAAGGTGAATTGGAGGAAGGGGAGACATCTTTTGGTACGAGTAAACCGTTTCGTAGGTCCCCTTCATATTCACTACAATATATTCGAAAATAATTTCTGACAAATAGATAGCTGGTTTTAATTGTAAATATTGTCGCAGAATAAGAAAATATTAATACGCGTTATCACTCAGCTTGAAGCAATTATAGCTTGATTCTTTCGCTGCTGAGCTGTGGCAGTTTGTAAGCTCTTGGCCATGAAATATGCGTTCTGTGCCTTATCAAACCTGTATAAATTGTATTAAACTATCAGCTTTAAATTATTTTGAACTGAAATGCATATATGAAATTAGAGAGCTTGTATTGGGAAATAGAGGTCCATAGTTTACAGTAAGTTTATTGGTCACAGAAATATATTACTTTGAATAAACAAACCCATTATTAAAAAGATATACAGATAATATCAAGTTCTAGGCTGAAATTTGTGTGTGTTACTATTCGTGAAGAGCAGATTTCAAAGAAGCATGTCGTTTAAAACTGATACCCTTATTTGTGGCAACAGAGTAACCTAATGCGCAATTTGTACACAAGGTTTTAGCTATTTGTTCTTGTGAAGTTGATAATGCAAATGGACACCGCATGTCATGCTACGTTGTGCGATAATTATGTCTGTTGATTTTTCTGGCCTAATTAGCTCAAATCCCCGGGGTATTTTACCCCTGGGGGCAAATAGGTGCCATGTAAACGCAGCTTTAGAGAATGATATTGGTACGTTGATATAAATTACGTAAACGCCTACTAGTTGATATTCGACATAAACAACATTGCATATTATCTTCAATATAGACCACATGAAACACAAATTAATCGTATGTTAATGTTGTAGATTTTTAAAAGAATTTATTATTACACGGCTCGAATCTCTCACCTAACCACACACAAACTTAACTATAGACATTGTGAACACAAACCTTGTATGCAGTGAATGGAACGTCTAAAGGCTGTATATTTATGTACTATTTGTATGGATGAGATAAGGCAAACAAAAAAAAAATGTTCTCCTTATATCTTAAAAAAAATGAATTGGAATTTTAGAATTCATGTAATATTTCTTATCTTGATCAACGTGCAATGAAGGTTGAGAATTTATGCAGAATATCATCCTGAATTCTGTTAACTTTGCCATTTGCCTCGCTCTGATGCTTAAGCGCTTTCTAGATGTGGTGTTTCTCCTTTAAGAATAACATGTTTAGCTCGTAATGCTTTTATTGTGAACCACATTTTTACAGCACTGTCCACTACAATAAATTCGTTTGACAGAGAAGTCCCTTTAAATAAATGAATACAAGTTAATGTTATTTTTATGACTTTTGATCATTTTGATAAGATAATAATTTTAATGTCCCATCCAAAAGTCTCTTTTAATTTAATAAGGCGACGACAGACCTTGTTGTACTCTTCACTTTCATCTGTAAATATGTGTATCATATACCCTTATGTTTGGAAATTGTACAGGTTGCGTCTTATGTAAACACGCTAAACACGCTCATATCAGGTTTATGGCGTCCGTTATAAAGTATTCAATATTTGATTTTAATAAATAAAAAAAAATCATGCATGCATGCATCTCAAGATTCGCTATACAATCTTGGAATATGAAAACACTTCAGGATGGTAGAGAAAAAAAACTTAAGATATGTTTTCATTCTTTGACTGACTTTATGTAAACGTTTCTGGTCAAATGTTTGTTGATTTAAAATTAATAAATTTATATGCTCACCAAACTAGAATCAATAGAGATTAACCAAGTATGTATCCGTATCATTTATATCATATTTTTGGACTAAAACATAACATATTTTTCTTAATTTAAGTTGAGTATAGACCATATACTATTACATATAATGAATCTTTTGCCATTAAATTCAATAATGGCGTTTAGTCGGTAGTGTATATTGACAAATAAAGGACATTGAAAACGTATAGTTATACTATACTGCACTGGATAACTTTATGTTACAGACCGATGCCAGATGTATTCGTCCATGACTAAACTTCATAATACATGTAAGTTAACTTAGTGTAGCAAAAATAATTTTCATTAATTTAATTTTCTTCCGATAACTGTTCAATTTTGAAAAAAAAACATCATCTTGGTTAATGATCACATAACCCCGCTTTAATGTTCCGTGATCATCGATCGTACATTCACCAGACAGGTTACTGAAACGTCAAACATTGAACCAATTACTTGCTTTCATTTGGACTAATTTGTCGAGTGTCATCTTCAAATATGGAAGATGTTTCATACACATCCAAATGATGAGATTAATCATACATATTAATAATTTAAGCTTCTGATATGACGTTTCGGTTACTACATGTACATTACTGTGCAGAATTAAGTACACCGTGTTCGCGAATATTTCCTGTGTACTTAATTCTGCACAGTAGTGTAGCTACTACCAGCAGTGGACAGGTTACCATGGATGTTCTGATAAGAGAACATTATTTCTAATACGAATTCCGGTGTTTACCAATGCGTATCTTAGTATATCCCAAGAAAATGAATCGAAATAATCACCTCAAGTGTTATTGAAGTACACTCTTTTTCATGACAGAATTTGTATTAAGTTTCTATGTAATGAAGAGGATTTAAAGCTTTCTGTGCGATGTGTTCATCCAATTCCCCTGTCCCCTGTCACAGCATCTCTGTCCCAAAACTTATCATCTAATGTCTCTACCGACTAACCATATGAAATATATATATGATATTAAAAGACACACATACAAGTATATGCATGCCTTTATGTATCATGAAAACATTATTACAATTTACGTAAGTATTTATTACATTTTACCGCAAGTAACGGTTATTACAATTTACGTAAATTTTTATTACAATTTGCGTCTTACATTTTATGTCAATATTTATTACAATTTACGTTGGTATTACAATTTACGTCAATTTTATTACAATTTGCTGCAAGTATTACAATTCACGTCGTTATTACAATTTACGTCGTAACACGGCCACTTTCAGGAGAGATTGGACGATGAAATAAAATGTTTAAGAATCCGTGTTATTTTTTTTCAACAAAACAAGTTTATTATCATATGTCTTTAATCCAATAATATAACACTTTAAATAGTTCGCTCCCAAATGTTACATTTTTGGATAAGAGACATAATAAACTTGCTATATTGAAAAAAATAAACGAATTCTATAATATTTTATTTCATAACTCTCCAAAAGGTGTTGCCTCTTGAAGGTAGTTAATAATAATACTAGTTTATATAATGAAATACCACATAAGTATATTAAACAATATTCCTTGAAATATGCTTCGCTTTATAACTTCAAAATACTACTCAACTACAATGAATGTAACTTGGGTATAACCCTAGCTTACATCTTGTCCTGTACACTGTAATTTGTCACATATCCGATCAAATGCAATATTTCAAGAAACAAAATTTAATTGAAAAGGTGAAAAGACTGTAGCGGTACCTAAACACTCAGAGAAGAGTTTATAATATAGTACATTGATGATATGGACAACCATCTTGCTGTCTGAACTCTCAACATCACATGGGACTTACAAATCTACCTCCCACACTGAGGAGTTCCACAAAAGATTCACTTGTCGCACCATTTCTTCCAATACGGGTCACCGTTTTTATAGATACGGCTTATTTGATCGTGTGATAAATTGTTTTACACCCTAACGTAACAATAAATTGTATAAACTTACATACTAAATGCACAATTTGAGAAAAATAATATGCAAAAAAGTGCTACAGCGCCTTTAAGATTCTTATTCCGAAATAAGGATAATATGAATAGTTTTCCTTTTTCCCTTTATTCAGGACCGTTTGTTGAAAGCAACATGTCTGTCAACAGCACATAAACTGTAGAATTGTTTTAATCTAGATCCAAATGAATACAAACACAACAAGAAAAATAAGAAGAAGAAATGATAGACTAAATTCTATCAAAATGATTCTGATCTGATGGTATGAATTCGAGTACAGTTTAACCAGCTTATGTACCGAAGCTGTATTATCGTCTAGTCATAACGAACTAAGGACACCCACTTATTTACCATTAAGGCTTTCATAGAGCTATTGCACACAACTTCTGAAGAACGAATATAAATTTAAATGGTTTATATCATAATAATGATACTACGACAAAGACAGTTCGGCAGTATTGATGTCATGGAGATTTGCCGAACAGTTGAAATATTTAAAGGGACACCGCGTCGAGGATAAAAATCAGATTATGTGTATCTACCTATGCTAATTAACATGTCTTCTAACAAGTCACAGACACCCAATTTCAGACAATTGACGTAATTGGTAATAAAACCTTATGCATGTAGACAGTGAAGTGAAGCGTAACTCCTTAGCAGACACTTTAGTCAGCTTAGTTAGATAAAGATGAGACTCATTTTTATCCTCGACGCAGTCTCCCTTTAACTGTGGCCCAAACTGAAACTAATATAAAAAGAACTTAAGCATAAAATCATTCATCCGTGTATCCAAAAGAAAGGAAATGCATTTGGTATGTTGATTCTAAAGGTACATACAATTCCTGTAGCATAGTTATCTCAATTGATCAATTCGATTTTTAAAATTCATACAAAGCAGAATGAGCATACCAAGTGACAGTTCTATAACTGCACAAAAGCTACATATTTCTACTCTCAGTTCGACTGCATAGTTACCTATACATTGACACATTAAGAAGTTGACAGATCTTGGTATAGAAATCCTTAACTGTAATAACGTCGTCGTTACAATGGGCGGAGTGTTGCAGCAGAAATGCATTGTAATGCATAGATTTAGTGAATAGCTTCATTCTGAAAGTGCGTGCACATACGCACGGTGTATGTATAGTCCCTTACGGTGCGAATCGGATATTATATAGTGCGTTGTACGGTCGTTCACTGGTTCATAGCTCTGTCAAGTCTCTGTCAACATTACAACAACTGCAAATAGACTACGGTTCATCATACTGTTAACTGCACACAACACGTGCAGTAAGCACTTCAAAAATATTTGTAAATATTGATGAAAACTTTTTTTTCTTAACGAACGCATCGAGCCAAATTTGACAAGACTCTGCGTTTTCAATTTTATTCACGTATATACAATCATTCTGCTCTAAATTATATAAGTATTGATGTCCTACTAGATTGTACCATGTTTTGTTTAAAATCTCATTTTTCAAAGTGTCCCGGTATATATTGAAGACGTATCAGTTTTACCGAGTTATTTTAAAAAAAAATTGTTATCTAGATGTCAAAGAATTCATACATGAGGTTGAATAATAAATTAACATTACTGTTAACAAAGTAGTCATTATATGACGCGAACTGTGTTTATTTTCATTAACTCCTTACATCCGTTAGGACATTGATGTTGCCCATCAACACATAATCATAAGTATTCACTTGTTCTGGGTCACGTTGAAGCAAGCATGTCCAGCATTAGCATTAAGCCAGGTACAAGCTGGTAGTCTTCAAAGGGACATCGCATGTTGTCTAGAACAGTTTATTTGAGAATCAATAGAAACTTACATTCCTATTTGAGATTTTCCATCTAACACTGAATCAGTGTTTTTCGTGCCTGACATGAATTTCCTTTTAAATTCGCTCTCAACAACTTTAGTCCAACTCTCCAAAAACGTTTGGTAACCTCACTGTGAGTGTATCGCATACCTCAATGAATGCGCATTTTAGAAGTTGTGTAGAGATTAAGGAACTCAAGATATAGATAGTCGACTTCTTATTGCAATGAATGCGCATTTTAGAAGTTGTGTAGAGATTAAGGAATTCAAGATATAGACAGTCGACTTCTTATTGCAATGAATGCCCGTTTTATAAGTTGTGTAGAGATTAAGGAACTCAAGATATAGATAGTCAACTTCTCATTGCAATGAATACGCATTTTAGAAGTTGTGTAGAGATTAAGGAAACTCAAGATATAGATAGTCAACTTCTCATTGCAATGAATGCGCATTTTATAAGTTGTGTAGAGATTAAGGAACTCACGATATAGATAGTCAACTTCTCATTGCAATGAATGCGCATTTTATAAGTTGTGTATAGAGATCAAGGAACTCACGATATAGATAGTCAACTTCTCATTGCAATGAAAGCGCATTTTAGAAGTTGTTTAGAGATTAAGGAAACTCAAGATATAGACAGTCGACTTCTTATTGCAATGAATGCCCGTTTTATAAGTTGTGTAGAGATTAAGGAACTCAAGATATAGATAGTCAACTTCTCATTGCAATGAATACGCATTTTAGAAGTTGTGTAGAGATTAAGGAACTCATGATATAGATAGTCAACTTCTCATTGCAATGAATGCGCATTTTAGAAGTTGTGTAGAGATTAAGGAACTCAAGATATAGATAGTCAACTTCTCATTGCAATGAATGCGCATTTTAGAAGTTGTGTAGAGATTAAGGAAACTCAAGATATAGATAGTCAACTTCTCATTGCAATGAATGCGCATTTTAGAAGTTGTGTAGAGATTAAGGAAACTCAAGATATAGATAGTCAACTTCTCATTGTAATGAATGAGCATTTTAGAAGTTGTGTAGAGATTAAGGAACTCACGATATAGATAGTCAACTTCTCATTGCAATGAATACGCATTTTAGAAGTTGTGCAGAGATTAAGGAAACTCAAGATATAGATAGTCAACTTCTCATTGTAATGAATGCTCATTAAGAAGTTGTAGAGATGCCGGGGCAGTCAATGCAATAAGAAGTCGACTGTCCATTTATCTTGGTTTAGTTATCTTTGTAGAGTTTATACGGTCAAATGGGACACTCATCTGAAAATCTAGATCCGACTTCTATCAGATATTCTAGGGTTGATACTATTGGCCTTCACAGGGTCGTCTTGACAACCATGGCAGTCTCGACTGAAGACGTTCCTTTGCTGACCGCATGTGAAGAAGATGAAGATTTCGATGAGGTAGATCATGTTATCCTTCAAGCGCAAGCTAAAAGAAGAAACAGACAAGAACTACAATTCCAAAAGAATACCCTTCATCTAGATGTCCCGAGAATACCAGCGGGCAAATCACATCACGTGTTCATATCACATTGTAACCAATCAGCCGAGATGTCGTGGGCAAAGGATCTGGTGACGACATTGGAGCAGGACTGTGGGTTAAAGTGTGTATGGCCAGAAAGGGACTTTTTACCAGGAGAAAACATTGGAACTCTAATTCAGCGGGGAATTCTTGGAGCGATGAAGATTGTGATCGTGTTGACCCCTGACTCGGTAGAGAGCGAGTGGTGTAAGTATGAAGTATGAGTTTGCCTTCGGTCAGTCAATCAACAGCGGTGAGAATAATATTATTCCTGTCCTGCTCAGTCCGTGTCAAGTCCCTGTCCTCCTGAAGACGATGAACTACATTGATGTTCCCAAAGGAGAAGATTACGTCTTTAGGATAAGGCGCTGTTTCGATGAAGACAATCGTGAGTGTTGTTATCAATTTATTGCAAAGTTAGTATACAATATAATTTAGCATACAACATATATAGAGGATATTGACAAATACCATGTTTATCTCATCGAGTGAGGTAGAAAAGTAGATATTTCACGAGTGGCGCACTTTTCTACCCCACGAGATCCTGTCAAGGAAAAACAAAATACAGATATTATATTTATTATATCATTATTTCTGTGTTTTATGTTGAAATGGGGTGATTTTAACAGTAAATTTGCAGACTTCGCAAGCTGACACTATGACGTCGTAATATTGTGATCATGGCGTCACGCGAGTGGCGATAAATTTTATCACCACTCAGTAGAGTGACGATAAAGGTTATCACCACTATAGCCTGATAGAGGGGTTATATCACTGATAGAACCGAGTATCTCACTCCAAATTATGTAATAAAAAATATCATTTTGAACCCCTATTCCACAACTAAAACCTTATATATATGATATATATATATTAAGATTAATATATATATCATATATAGATATATATCTACGTATTATCTATATATATCAACGTATTATCCGTTATGTATGGCCTGAAGAGGCTGTGTAGCTGAAAGCGCTCGCCATTAAAATGGATGATTTCTACTTCTAAATCCATTATTTTTTCCATATATATATATAAACGTAAGACTCGAAAGTAAAATGTTATGGTATTCTACCACAAGCATCTTCACTCTTGATCTATCAATCTGTATAGTGAATTATGAAACGTCGTGCTGAGCGCCACTCACTCAATGTGTATGTTGACTGGGGCTTGAATAACCAAAATGTGGATGTTCATTTAAATTAAATAAAAGAAACATATCTCCTATATCATTTACAGGAGACATGGCTTTGCTCAACCCAGGGCCATGTTCAAGAGAGGTCTAAAAGTGATCGCTAAATGAGCGATTACGGTTAAACCTCTCTTGAACGCGATTGCTCAATGTAGCGCTACGTAGCATTGCAAGCAAACTTCGAGGATTTTGCACCGTGTCGTTCAAGAGAGAATGTGCGCTACTTTAGCGCGACATTGAGCGA
Organism: Gibbula magus; assembly: GCA_936450465.1. Lineage (NCBI taxonomy): Eukaryota > Metazoa > Mollusca > Gastropoda > Trochida > Trochidae > Gibbula > Gibbula magus. The sequence continues at coordinate 67,716,052 of OW388295.1, forward strand.
TCAATGAGCGGTTATAAGCGCTCGCTGTTATGGAACGGAGCCTTGGTTTACGGAGAATAAGAAAGATTACCATTATTGATATATTCCCATTCAGGCAATGAGGTGCAACCTTTCATCCCAAATACAGGTTAGGATCACGTTACAGAGCAAAGTACTATTTAAAGAGGGTACTGACCGAGCTTTCGTGTAATTCTTTTTCATTAGTCGGGTTTATTATTTTGTTTTTAAAAAGCGAAAGAAGTCTTGTTCAGGCAACTTGATCAAACCTGACAACAGTAAAATATCCTGCTACCTGTAATTGAATAGTTATAAGCAGCTATTTGCTAAAACCAAAGTACTTACGATAGTATGCAAATGAACATGATATGTAATTGCTTTGAAATAAATCGTTAAACTTACTTTTATCAGCATGGTTACATTGTATGGTAATTAAAACACTTGAATGCCAGTTCGACTGGGACTTCGGAGCACCTTCACCGACTTCTAAAATTTAACCACAAGAGAATCATTTTGCTGCAGATGACCCCACAAATGGGAAACATGTTGAGATCATCGCCTACCGCAACCTGAAACACATCTGCAGGGGTCCATCCTGGTCCTTTCGAGATCTGACTCCTCACGAGCGCGTTAAGCTGCGTCAAGCTGGAGGCAAAGTGAGTGATAACGGGTTCTGCCTTCATTGAGAAGAAGTCATGCTTATTTTAACTATTGGCCAATGGTTGGGCTAATGCCAGTAATGGCAATGTGAAATTGGCAATTAAATGATGTAGGCGTAGGATTGTTTTTGTAAGTCGCTAAGTCAATAGACAAGGATTAAGCTGTATATATTTACACGTTTTGCCTTGATAACACTTTGATTTTTGTTGAAGTTATTATTAAATCCGGGGGCATGTTGTGGTTATGTCATGTGTATGACCTCACTGTTCTCAGTGGTGTGTCAACGCATATAGTCAAAGGGTTCAATTGAGTGAGTGAGTTATTGTTTAACGCCACTTCGGCAGCAATTGGGTTCAAGGGTTCTATTGACAGTATATTATTGACTGCTTATTCTAAAATTAAAACCTGCAATTGTTTCAGTTTTCAGAAAAGGTATATTTCGACGCTCGTCTTCCACAGCGTTCATATTACAAACTTTACATATTCTATTTTTTCTTTCAATACCTTTATATCTTCCAGTTTCAACAAACAATTCATGTGATGAGCAACGAAAACGGGCTAAGGCATTACGGAACTTTTTAACATCAACTTTTGAAAGATAGCTTTCAAGAAATATTTCAGATTTCCATTCTCTATAATATATACATTTTGTTGATAATGTCATGGATTCTGCCCAGGATTGTAAATATATATCTTTCATTCTTTGAGTTATTGAGATGATAAATTCTGATTGTGACTGAACACTTTGATTGTACCAAATATGACCATATCCTATTTTGTTGAGAAGCTCTCTAATATCAGTCACCCAATTTCTTTTACCATTTTTATCATACAGTTCATGTTTTTGGATATCTATGAAGCGGCATATTCAACAACCTTATCCAGTATTTAACAGCTCTAATTGAGGAATTAATGAACAGTGGGAATCTGCCTAATTCTCCATAGACCATTGTGCTACAAGTGCTTGGTTTGACGCCTAGGAACTTTTTGCATGCATATAAATGAACCTTTTCTATGTTGTCATGTTGTGCCAATCCCCATATTTCAGATCCATATAACAGTATTGGGCTTATCTTCATATCAAATATTTTAAAATAGGTATTAAAGGACATCTCACCTAAAAGTCGCATATTTCTGTATATACCTATTAAGACTTTCATGGCTTGTGTTGAGGCCTGTTTGGTATGAAAAGACCAAGATAGATTATTAGAGAAACATACACCTAAGTACTTATAAGCGCTGGTAGTTTGAAGACGTTCTCCCTTATAAAACCATTTTTCATTTTTGGATAGTTTTCCACCCCTTTTAAAAACAATTATTTTGGTTTTCTCTCATTGACATTCAATTTATATTGATCAGAGAACGTACCTAATTCATTTATTTGTTTGTGAAGCCCGCTTATGGTACTAGAGAATAGTGCAATCTCATCTGCGAAAAGTAACAGGAACAGTTGAACTGTATCTGGGTGTAATTGGATTCCATTCGTACAAGTATTACATATTTGCTCTGCTAATTCGTTAATGAAAAAAACTAAACAAAAAGGGGCTTAAGATACAACCTTGTCTAACGCCAAGTTGACTAATAAAGGGTTCAGACATTTCATGATTATTTCTCACACGTACTTTTACATTTTGATAAATACTTTCCAACATTTTACTCATTTTACTACTTATTCCATGCGTTTGCAAGAGATTCCAAAGTTTATTTCTCTGTACAGAGTCAAATGCCTTCGCAAAATCTACAAATAGTGCATAAAACTTTCCTCCTTTCGAACTAAGATATTTTTGTATAAGAGAATGAAGAATGAAAATATTATCTGTAGTAGTGTAACCTTCCCGGAAACCTGCTTGTCCTTCATATATCTTGTCCATAGCATCCGCCCACTTAACCAATCTTTTGTTGATAATATAAGTGAATAATTTACCGAAGACACTAAGTACAGTAATTCCACGGTAATTATTAGGGTCGGTTCGATCACCTTGTTTATAAATTGGGACAAGTAATCCAACTGATATATAATATATATATATATATATATATATATATATATATATATATATATATATATATATATATATATATATATATATATATATATATATATATATACCCTGAAGTTATATACCATTCTCTTCACCTCGCTTTGCTAAACACATTGACCTCGAAACATCTGCTGTAAATTGCTTCGATATGCCAAATGTAATGGGGAGAGGGGTAGAGAACTGTTCTACACGCAGTAAGGTTTGGGTGCAATGTTACACTGAATTTCAGTGCAGTACCATCCATGGTTCGCTAGTTCCAGTCGTTCGAAGCAGGTTTCACCGCAATACAGAGCCACCATGGTGTTGCGGGCTTTCTCCCTGCAATACTACTAGTGGCGTTAAACCCCACATCACCAACTGTAACTCTCCCAACATAACCCGACTTACATATCTTATTCAATGAGAAAAGGGTTAGAAACAATTATTCAACTTGGAATAGTTTTACCTTGTTATATGTACATAGTGAAGTTACAGTTTTTGACAGATTTGTTTACACAAGAGACATAATTGACAACAGTGAAAAAAGAGAAAAGAGTACTCACGTGATATCGCTGTCCCATAGCACGAAATGGAATCCATGCAATGCGAGGTCACTGATAGGGCTTATACAATTTATTAAACTGGAGGAGTGGTGTCGTCGGAGAATACCAATAAGTTTTCATCATTTCAAAAATACAAAAATAGAGCCATGGGCTCTGTAGCTCATCAGGGTGTCATTGATTTACTATCTAAAGTTGAATATTTAAGTTATTTAAGTTATTGTTTACAAGCAAAAGATAGGTTCTTAGATCATAACCACTGTGACCCCATTTGGGGTCACGGGGTCACATAATCTACAATTTAAAATCCCCATTGGCCAAGGAGTCTGCACACAACTTTTCAGCTCTCTAGACCTTTTGGAACTGGAGAAGAAGATGAAAATAGGTTTTTAAGGATGTGACCCAGGTGACCCCATTTGGGGTCACGGGGTCACGAAATCTACAATTTAGAATCCCATTGGCCAAGGAGTCTGCACATAAAATTTCAGCTCTGTGGAGTCATTGGTTCTGGAGAAGAAGTCGAAAAAGCGAAAAGTTTACGGACGGACGGACGGACGGATGGACGGATGGACGGACGCCGGACACCATGCCATGCCATAAGCCCATCGGGCCTTTCAGGCCTGATGAGCTAAAAAAGTAAAGATGCAACAAATAGCTTAGTATGCAACGCAACTACATGTGTGTCGTGTTAAAATTTCAATTGTCTAATTAAACAAGTTTCAATCCCATTCATCCTCGCAGTCCATGTCTCCCTGTCTCTGTCACACATTTATATTGCAGAATGCAGACAAGCTGAAGAAACAGCTGATTCGATACAGCCTGGACCACGTGTTCGAGACCAAAATACTTGTTGACTTTTTGGAAGGATATAATGCAGTACCAACAGTATCCTTCTAATGACAAGCAAGGTCAACAACCTTTCCGAACATCTGTCACCGTGGTCTGGCACTAGAATTAACTTTATATATAGAGGATATCTGTCCTTTCTTGACTAATACCATGTTTATCTCATCGAGTGAGGTAGAAATGTTATATTTGAGTGGCGCAGCCAAGAGTGAAAATATATAACTTTTCTACCTCACGAGATGAGATAAACATGGTATTTGTCAAGAATTGACGGATATTCTATTTATTATTATGATGTTATCCTTGTAAATACGTCTGAAAAGGGTCTTTTTCACGCCAAGCGGCCGCTAGGAACAGCCCGTCACCACAGTAACACTGTGACATCATAAGCCAATTTACTGCGTCAGACCATTGTTTTATGACGTCAAATTATATCAGTCACTGGTCGCAGTGAAAATATATGGAGGATATTTTGTGTTTTCAGTGTGATATCACTTATCTCTCATCGAGTGACGGGGTAATTAAAGTCGATATTTTCACGAGTGGCGCAAATCGTGAATGATTTGGTATCAAACTCGCTTTCGCTCGTTTCATACAAAATCATTAACCCGTTTAATAAAAACCGTATTATATAGAAGGTAGGGGGTGGTTATAAGTTGTTCAAAGCCACATTGTTGAAGTACAACCTGTGCAATACAAATATTGTGCACTGGAGCGCTTTCATGAAGAAGCAGTCAACATGCCGCCTTGTCATGAAGAAGCATAACTCCAGCAGTTAACAGGCCGCGCCTCTTCCTCTTGATCGCCTCTCTCAGTTGTTTCAACAAGTCAGCATAGTAGACCCCTGTTATTGTAGTTTTAGGTGGTTTATAGTCTTTAGGTATCACGCCCTTGAATCCCAGGTCGCCATGTGATCTTGCCAACGGAGAGCTCAGTTCTGACCTTGTTGAGTGCAGGAGAGTGTTTTTGCTTCCATTGCATGGATTCTTGCTTGGTGTCAGGATCCCAGTGATGAAACCACTTTTCATCCCCTGTAATCAGACGGGCATCAGAGTAATCGGGTTGAGCATTATAAATATCCAAGAGCTCACGACTGGGTTCAACTCTCTGGTGTCGATCTTGTGCATTTAAGTTTCGTGGCACCCATCTTGCAAACACCTTGGACATGTGCAAGTGCTCGTGAATTATGGTGCAAACACTTCCATGAGAAATGACACAATGATATCTCATCCACCTTTATTCTACAATCAGACATGATTAAGCCCTGGACCATATCTGTAATAGCTTCAACAGGCCTTCCTCGCCGTGGGTCATCGTCCAAGGAGCTTCGACCCCGCTTAAACTCAGCTGACCATTTTGCAAAAGTAGTAGTAGTAGTAGTAGTAGTAGAATATTGAGGGCCTTCTTTCCATACACATTGGTCATACGTTTATGCATTTCGGTCGTATTCACCCCTTCTTTCGTGAGAAATTTGATAACCGCACGATGCTCAATTTAAGAACTCTCCATGATTACATGAGGGTACCTGTGTTCAACAGGCTGTAAATCTCAAATAAATGATCGGGAAGAGTTGTTCATGTTTGTTAACTGTGGTCAGATGGCTTATGTCAATAATGACATGACAAAATAGAATTTTGAAGTTGTGTCATCTTAATTGCGTGGAAGACGAATATAATTTTCTTTTAATTTGTCCTTTGCATACTAACCTGAGAACAAATAATATTCCTTACTATTACTATGTACATTAAAATAGGTTGAAGTTCACTTTGCTTTTAAATAATGACAATACTTTCCTAATTCGAAAGTTATCAACTTTCATCTACCAAGGCATGTTACTTCGAAATTCTCAGTTATGATGTGATATGTATAATATGTTTACTGTAAATCTCGAAATTATTGCGAGCATTTTCTTAATGCGATAAATACGAGAGGGTCGTCTCGCAATAATATCCCGACGCAATTCAGACTCACGTTCTCAACACAATAAAAGACAGACAGACAGACAGACAGAATATTTTATTTGAGTCTCACTCGTTGTACATTTAAAATATGTAAAATATGTAAAATATACACACCGACCAGTCGCTCGGCGACTTATGAGAGACTATTTACATAGAAATGTCATCAATACAATTAAACAATGTTAAAAGATACAGCAAATAACACTAATATATACATAAATCATTCATATAAAATATCACGTCTTTTAACTAAAATGTCATGGCAGGTTTTGGCAATGCTAAAAGTTAATTCGGGGGATGCAAAAACAAAAACTAGCATCTCGCAATAAGACAAATTATAAAAAAAATTATTGATACGAGAGCATTTATATAACAAATTCTCACGTTGACTTGTAAAAATTGGGCATTGGAATAAAACATGTACTTCGTCCTCTATCGTGTTGAAACAATTAAAACAGTCTCTGATAGTGTGGGATATTTTCATAGCGGCCAGTTTCTATTCGGATCGGAGCCACTCCACATCGAAACTTAGCTAAAGCACTTTTGTGATACATAATGTTCAGGTTCGTAGTTGGATTTAAAAAGCTTGTAGTGTTGTAATTTATTTCGTCCTCCTTTTTTGCCTTCCTCCTTATTAATGGTACATCTCCTTTTCTCTTCACACTCCTTGTACATAGCAGCTTGTGTATTTCTTAAAAGTAATTTCTTTTCCAAGTGATATTCTGTATTTGTTAGATGTTCGAAACCAAGATTGCGAAGTTTTGCCTTGACTTTGAAATTCCAGTTCTTCCATTTGCACTTTTCAGCCCATAAGAATATTTTCTTGTTGACTCTTCTTGTGGTCATATTCACCATTCTAGTCCAATGTCTAAAAACTGAGGTCCAAATTTTTACAGTTGGTGGTGTCCATCCCATATCGCCGTTGATAGCTGCGTTCGGGGCATACTTTCCAAGACCGAGAAAAAATCGAATGGCTCTGTGATGTACTGTATTAACACAAGAGTGTTCAGTAGTTCCCCATATACTAGCACCATAGTTGAGTACTGAAAATGCCATTGTGTCGTAGAGCTTAGAGTAAACATTATAGGGCATTCCACCCAGATATTTGAATTTAGTGATTAAAAGTCTTAATGATCTGCTTGCTGCTTTGGCTGCTGCCTTCGCCATTGCGTTGTAGTTTAAATGTTCAGTCAGTAAAACACCAAGATAACGATATTGTTCCTCCACTAGAATGGCTGACGTTCCACATGTAAATGTTGCAGATGTTCTTGGTACCGATGGATTTCTAAAATGTACAATTTTTGACTTCTCTGGGTTTATAGTCATCTTGTTCGTTTCACACCACAAATGTATTCAGTAAATATTGCAGATTTTTCTCACTTTCAGCTAGTAAAACAATATCGTCAGCATATGCCAGTACAGTCACACACTCTTCTTCAATCCATATTCCTTTACCAAGCGCATTTAACGTATCTATCAAGTCATCAATATAAAAGTTAAAAAGAATCGGGGATAGCAAGCAGTCCTGTTTGAGACCTCTGCTCACTGTGAACCATGGAGTTCGGCATCTGTTAACACGCACACAGCACTTAACATTAGTGTATAACGATTTAAGTGCCGAAAACATTTTACCTTTTATGCCTTTATCCTTTAACTTCGTCCAAAGGGTATTTCTATCAATCCAGTCGTATGCCTTTTTAAAATCAATAAAAGCTGTATGTGTCGATTTTCTTGCTAGTTTTCTGCTTTCTATGATGCTTGTAATTGACGAAATGTGGTCAATCGTTGACCTGCTCTTTCTAAAACCGTTCTGTTCATCTGTTAGTATCTCATTTCTCTCTGTCCATGAGTTGAGTCTGTTATTTAAAATACCACAGTATAATTTGTAGATAGCCGGGGCAAGCGTAATTCCTCTGTAGTTGAGCGGGTCAGCGAGGTCACTCATCGACGACTTAGGGATAGGATTGATGATTCCTTCCGACCACATCTTTGGAATTTTAGCCGTTTTAAAACATATGTTAAACATTCTAAGTAAAAGTTTGGCGGTGGCCTCCCCTCTTAGCAGCTGTGTCGGTATTTCATCCACTCCGGGGGCCTTCTCATTCTTAGCTCGTCGTAGCGTAGCATGGACTTCCTCCAGGCTAATGTCTTCATCCAGCTCACCTCGTGCTGACTCTTCTGCTGACGTCACTTGGTCCGTTATGACGTCACTCTCTACGTCATCATTCAGGAGTTTCTCAAAGGCAGATTTCCATGTTTCCATTACTACTTCCGTATCTCTTGATATCTCGCCATTTTCCAAACGCACTTCCATGGGAATGTTTTTTCTCCTTTCCGTGCCTACACCGACTTTACCGATGCTTCTCCAGATGTCCTCTTTATTTTCTTCACACATCTTTTCGAGGTCGTGATGGATCTTGCTCCTGTAGCGGCGTTTATGTCTCTGAACATCACGATCAAATTCCTTTCTCAGACAGACAGACAGACAGACAGATTGTTTATTAGCGTCTCACCATATGTACATTAAAATATATATAAATAAAAAGTATACATAGAATCATAAATGAACATATGCCACTCCAAAGGAGTTATGAGAGACGATTAATATATATACATGACATAAAAGGCATAAAATATAATTAAAACGAGAATTTGAGTTAAATACTATTGGTACAAACATAAAGTAAAGGGTAGCATTAAAATAAGAGACTAAAAGTTTGCATAAACATTATTTATATAAAATTTGTTGGCGTCTTAAAAGTATTTTAAAGCAGTTTTTGGCACTAATTCTTATAAGGTCTTCAGAGCTTAAAAGGAGTGATAACTTCTCAGAATCCGATAATAGAGTAAAACGTGGAATAAAACACTTCGATGATGTATAAAGTTCTTCTCTTATGTCGTTGTAAAGTGGACACTCGAGTAAAACATGATGTTCTGACTCAACTTGGTTAGGGCAATGAAAACATGTTCTATCTTTAAGTTCGAGTCCTTCATAGCGGCCGGTTTCAATTCTTAAGGGGGCAGTACCAGTCCTGAACAGAGCAAGTGCACGTCTGTGTGATTTTGGCATTTGTATTAACAAATAAGCTTCTGTTTCGAAAGTTGATTTATGACTTCTGTAGTGCCTCAACTTGTTTTTGCCCGGACCTCTCTTAGCATTTTCCCGTTGTAATTCTGTTTCCCATGTTCCGATAAAAGCTTGGAAGGACAATTCTTCACAGTCTCGTACAGTAATGGTGTTGGTTAAAAGAGCTTCTTTAGTGATCCCCAGGTTATCCATTCGACGGTAGAAAGACGAATGCCAAGTCTTGTTGCGTTTCAATAATGGATTACATCCCAAATTAAAAACATAGGAATTTAAACGTTCTTGGTCCATATTCATCATTCGTCTCCAATACCGAATCAAACATAAATCTTGTCGTACCTTCACAGGGGTCCATCCCATATCACCAATAACTGCTTCATTTGGAGCATATTTTCCTAAGCATAAATAAAATCTCATCGCCCGGTTTTGGATTGCGTTGATTGAAGTAAATTCTTCTGTCCCATAGATAGATATACCATAAGAAATGACTGGCCATACCAGTGCATCGTAGAGTTTTGTATAAGTTCTAAAACCGATGTTACCGAGAGTCTTACACTTGGATATGACAAGACCGAGAGCACGACCAGCAGCTGCGGCCACGTGACTAGCTGTTACCTTGTAGTCGAGGTGTTCCGTTATTGTCAGTCCCAGGTAACGGTACTGGCTCACTGTAGACAGGATCTTCTCTCCGCACGTGAAGGTGTGTTCAGAAACAGGAGCGCTGGCTTGCCGAAAATGAACAACTTGTGATTTAGTGCTATTTATAGTTATGTCATTTCTGTCACACCACAGATTTAGCTCATTTAACATAGTCTGTAGATCCTCTTCTCTTTCAGCTAATAGGACAACATCGTCCGCATATAATAAAATACCAATACGTTGATCTCCTACTTTTACTCCAATGTCTTTGTCCTTTATACACGTGACTAAATCATTTATATACATGTTAAATAACAGTACTGTACATAACGTCGCTTCATTTCGGTTTTGTTAGCATTACTGGTTTTCTTCCAATTTCGCTCGGCAACACACATTTCATTCCATTTCATACTTAAAGTATCAGACCACCACTTCTGTCTTTGTTTTCTTCTCTTATTACTAGCGGAATCAGTTAGGAAAATTCTTTTCACAGGAAGCCTATCGTTCATTTCTTTATGTACAACTTCAACCCATCTGTTATAGGCTTCATCTAGACTTATCTGGTCCATGGCTGACGTTTCAAGATTGTCTATGATTTCACTTAAATGTCGGTGTATTTCACGTGATTGCAGAAATTCTGAGCTTGGTTGTCCTGTTAGTATCTTATCGAAATAGTCACACTTCCTACCCTCCATACCTGGCACATCATTGTTGACCATCATACCTATATTGTTACAACACCACGTTAGCATTGAATGGTCCACTTTGAGTAGTGCATCACCATCTATTACACCCACACAGCCAGCTTCACTTACCAATGCAGATGGACGGATAACATTAAATTTATCATAACAATGAATATGTTCATAAGGTACAAAGCAAAAATCAACAACAGACATCCCTTGACTTGAGACAAACGTAAAATCATTGGAAATAGAATTGCGACCATTAAGTATACATAAGTTAGCACCAATCAAAAAGTCAATACAATGTTTACCATTGATATTACTAGTAAAATCAATGACATTTCGTTCTGGGATATTATCTACACCTTCAATGTAATCTGTTTCGTCACCACAGCGACTATTAAAATCTCCACAAATAAAACTTATATTTGAATATTCATGTACTTGAGTTAACAGTGTGTTAAAAAAGTCTTCTGCACAGATCCTCCTTGATGAGTTATCGGGAGGCAGATAGCATACACAAATATGGCTTGTAAAAACATTGTCTTTATCTGTAATAGAAAGCCATAGTATACCTTCGTTTATATTGTCTTTTATTTTCACATTGTAATTATCTAAGAGAGTTTCTTTAATTAAAAATCCCACTCCGCCGGAACAGACAGAAAATGTACAGCACATTAATTCATTCTTTATTCACATACAGTCATCATAACAATAAAATACAACAAGCACCAATACATTTCCCCATAAACAGATTACTGTTATGCAAGTCGTCAGTTGGGATCAGCGAACAATAGGCTAGTGACAGGTGTACACAGCTTACATAACAATACAGTATACACTTAACAGTTCAGACAGTTAATGGCTAATTATAGTGCATTGAATGGGGATACATACGGCAATGTTCAAAGTCACTGAAGCACATCGACAAGCCCCGATTTCTGCCATCCGCGAAGGATCATGTCACATGTCGCAAGTACCTATAAAAACTGTCATAACACAAGTAGTAGAGCCGAGTGGGAGAATAGCTCCGCTGAAAACCGCTCGTTAAATCCCCGTTATCATCATCATCAAGTAGTTATGATGGCTGAGAGGGGCCATTTGATTTCGTGTAAACTTTCCAACACGAAATCGCGAAATCGCGAAAAAATCAAAACAAAATCGCGAAATTGCAAAACGAAATCGCGAAACAGGGAAACGAAATCGCGAAACAGCGACACGAAATCGCGAAACAGCGACACGAAATCGCGAAACGGCGAAACATGCGCGAAACGAAATTGCGAAGGAGCGAAACGTCCGCAAAACGAAATCGCGAAGGAGCGAAACGCCCCCGAAACGAAATTGCGAAGGAGCGAAACGTCCGCAAAACGAAATCGCGAAGGAGCGAAATCGCGAAGAAGCGAAATCGCGAAGAAGCGAAATAGCGAAAGAGCGAAAGAGCGAAAGAGCGAAAGAGCGAAACCGCGAAGAAGCGAAATCGCGAAGGAACGAAATCGCGAAGAAGCGAAATTGCGAAGGGGCGAAGGAGCGAAATCGCGAAGGAGCGAAAATTACAGTTCCCTGTTCATAGAAAGTAAGACCGTGATGTTTGAGCAAATAATCCGATGTCCTATAATTGTTTATTAAACATAACATGACATTGTGTCTGAGAGTTATGAAACTTATATTATAAGGTACCGGTATACAAAGCAGTTATATATTATAGAATCTGCATGTTTTATGATAAATGTAACGTTAATCGAGGACAATGTAAGATCGATACAAAAGCAAATCGAACTGGTAATATGAACGACGGATAAAAGGTAACGTGTTACTGTTTATATTTGTTAGAGAAGTAAGAGTAAGTTGGAGTAACTTTGGAATACGTCAAAATACTAATGTTGCCAACAAGAGCTGCCATATAAACTGAGATACACTGAGTCTACTGACTAGATCTAATGACTAATCTAATCCGTACAACATATACATTGATATTTTTAAAAATGGCAAACAAATTACCTACTCCAGCAGGTTTTAATCAAAAACTGCAAAAACAACTATCAACTAAATAAATCAAATGCATATCCTCAATGCAAATATGATTCTTTTGTCACATTTTGGTCATCTAGCCACAATCTATTCAATTAGATAATATTTGACTTAGGTCTTTGAAGGGCACTTAGAAGTGGTATACATAAGAACAGGAAGATTTTCTGGATAACAACTTCTTTAATGTGAAAATACACGACGTTTCGGAGTACATACTCACTCCTTCATCAGGTGGAATATAAGGAAATAACAAAATATAGTACATTTATATAGCAAACAAAACAATGGTGAGGGAAGTCAATCAGGGAGATTAACATACATGAGAATGGTATATAATGGGGATTTGCAATATAAACATGATGGAGATGAGGCATGAGAATGATGAGGATTTGCAATGCAAACATGAATGGGAGTAAGTAGATAAGCAGATAAACAAAGGCCTATAGGCTTTATTGAAGATGTAAATAAACACACATGATGAAACGAGGGAGGCCAATTGGCATTATTGAAATTGTTAAGGAAATACTAATTATAGTTGATTGGAGGAGAGGCCAATTGTTGATGTGGGTGGCTTTGAAGTTGTTGCATGGTGATTGGAGCTTTGAAGCTGTTGCATGGTGATTGGAGCTGATAGGCGTTGATTGGTGGGGACTCCTCGGATAATTTGCTCCGACAGGAGTGGATGGAAGGTAGGGATACTTGGATTTGGTTTGGTTGAGTTCTCCTCGGATATTTCCTCCGACAGGAGATGGAAGTTCTAGATCAGTGAATCCCATGCACATGGTAGGAAGATGCCTTGTTCGCGGTTTATTGCAGGTTTTTCCTTTCGAATATCAATCGCTTCTTGGAGTTTTCTTTGGCGCCAGTTCTTGTTGTTGGTCGACAGGACTTTGGTAGCTTCCCAATCGATGATGTGATCCTTGTTTTTCAGGGTATGCTCAGATAGGGCGGATTTCTGGTCAAGTTTGTTGACGGATGCTTGGTGTTCTTTGATCCTTGTGTTGATAGGTCGTAGCGTTTCTCCGATGTACTCTTGGCCACAATGACATGGAATTTTGTAGATGCATCCTCTTGGGTTGGGGCTTGCGGTGCTGGTTCCTCTGCCGTTTGCTTTGAGTAGTTGCTTGAGGGTCTTGCCGCTTGTGAATGTTACATCTATGCTGGCTTTGTTCTTGATGAGGCGAGCGATCTTGTGGCTGAGGGGGCCGATGTAGGGAATTGTGACCCGGATAGTGACGGTTCAGGCTTGTGGGTGGTGTCTCTGATGGTGAGTGTTTTGTTGATGGTCTTGGTGACTAGGCCTGTAGGATACCCATTGAGTGAGGTGAATGTGTTCTTCAGATGTTGTAGCTCTTGATTGAGGGCGTCGGGATGGCAAATGGATTTGGCACGTCTTGTGAGTGTGGCTATAATGGCTTGCTTGATTTGAGGGTGATGGTAGGAATTGTAGTGGATATACTGGTCGGTGTGTGTTGGCTTGCGGTAGACAGTTGTTTTAAGTCCATGCTCTGTGGCTTGCAAGGAGACATCTAAGAAGGGGAGATGGCGGTCAATTTCTGTTTCCATGGTGAACTGGATTCTTGGATGCTGGGCGTTGAGGTGTTGTAGGAGACTGTTTGGGTCATCATGTTGGGCTATGGTGGTGAAGGTGTCATCTACTTTGCGGAACCAGCATAGAGGCTGAAATGGAGCATTGGAGAGCGCCGATTCTTCGAAGGATGTCATGAAGATCTCTGTTATGAGAGGGGATAGTGGTGAACCCATTGGAAGTCCGTGGATTTGCTTGTCATTGAAGGTGAAGTAGGAAGTATCAAAGCAGCTGGATGCGAGGTTGATTATGCTGTTGATGGTTAACTTGGTGTCGAGCTGGTCCAAGTATCCCTACCTTCCATCCACTCCTGTCGGAGCAAATTATCCGAGGAGTCCCCACCAATCAACGCCTATCAGCTCCAATCACCATGCAACAGCTTCAAAGCTCCAATCACCATGCAACAACTTCAAAGCCACCCACATCAACAATTGGCCTCTCCTCCAATCAACTATAATTAGTATTTCCTTAACAATTTCAATAAAGCCAATTGGCCTCCCTCGTTTCATCATGTGTGTTTATTTACATCTTCAATAAAGCCTATAGGCCTTTGTTTATCTGCTTATCTACTTACTCCCATTCATTTTTGCATTGCAAATCCTCATCATTCTCATGCCTCATCTCCATCATGTTTATATTGCAAATCCCCATTATATACCATTCTCATGTATGTTAATCTCCCCGATTGACTTCCCTCACCATTGTTTTGTTTGCTATACAAATGTACTATATTTTGTTATTTCCTTACATTCCACCTGATGAAGGAGTGAGTATGTACTCCGAAACGTCGTGTATTTTCACATTAAAGAAGTTGTTATCCAGAAAATCTTCCTGTTCTTAATATTTGACTTGCTGTGTTTACATCATTTATACATACGAAAATGCTGTGACCATATAAAAAGAAATAAATTGATTAAAAAATGGGATACATATTGCGCTGCTCTCTTACTGATCATTTCTGAAGTTCATAGCATAGTATATAAACATAGCAAGATTTTAATTACATATTGATTGTTACCGTTCAATAAAGATGAAATTTATCTGTCGACTGATTGACATGATACCATTCTTTAAGGCGTTACGTAATTTATCAGATAATTGACACGCCATAAAAATGTTATTCACTTGATACGTTGTAGCTATTTTCATGTAATCTACATTATAGTTTTTTTATGGAGTGTGAAATAAATGGTATATTCAGAAAACACACATCAATCTTAAATAAAGCGTATTAAACATGTAGGATAATACAGTAAATACGCCAAGATTTTAAAAGTTTGAGTACAGTACTCAAAGGCACTGTACAGCACACTTCTTGACAGTAATGTGGACAGTCCAGGACTTAATATGCCTTGTGTACCCCTTTAGGCCTTTATAGATGCAATAATATAATATTACAATTCGCTCTCATTAACCTGTAATCGATAATTAAAACCTCGAAGCGGACAGATTCAAAAGTGATGAAGTTGTCGCATATGGAGTGTAAACACGCCTATCCGTATAGCGAAAACTGTAGCACGCAATGTTATGATGACTGTCATACTGGATACATTTATAAGTTGCGCGTATAATTTTGCGTATGTATCGTTTGGTTGTCATAGTTTTAAAAAAGTCATAATCTGGAATACCATTTATGATTCACAAAAGTTTTTTTTTTTAAACTAATAAAAACCGCGTTTGGCATCGTATTTCGATTAATCAGTCTCAAATATTTAATACTGACCTACATACCGAATATACAAATTGTATTACGTTTAAAAAATAATGTGGTCATTGTGATTTGATTTCCCGTTTGGCAAATTGTGCCTTACTCTTATAAATGTTCCAATTTCCAATAAGCAAGTTATACAAATTTAAATAGTCTTATTAAAATCGACGATTTGTATTGAAATCTTTTAACTTTGTTTGAACGAGGGTATTTCTCATTTGCATATGAACTATAAATGTCTCTGTTATTAATCAAACAATCAACAAATATCGCCTCCTGGCTCGCGTTTGGTCTTCTTTCTTAGTTAGCATGTTTATGATGATACATCTTCGTGTATTTAAATACCACACGACGAGTTTTGCAATGTATAAGAAGAAACGTTTACTCAACGTATGTTTCTAAAAATAGCAATTATAGTTTGAAACTTTGAAGCTGGATCATGTCTGTAAGTAGAATACAATGTGGCAATATACCATAATACAATGCTACATATTATTTCACAAATCAAGGAACATGCACACTGGTTAAGATGTTATACCGACTCCTGTAACATATAGTTGGTATCGAACAAATAAATACAATCTTCAATTTTGTAGATTCTCACAAGACGTCAAAGTAGTTGGTACCATACCCACTTTTTTAGAAATATTATCTGTATATATCGTTGAATTTGATGACATGGCGAATGACAGATTTACAATAATTAAAGCTTTCCTCGCGATCAATTTTAATAGATAGACTAGATGGCTTGTTTGCAGGCCTATCAACTCCGAAAGTTAGGAAACGTCGCATTCTTTATAATAAATACTATCATACTTTCTATTTCTGTAAATTCCTAATTTCGCTCCTTCGCTATTTCGCTATTTCGCTCCTTCGCTCTTTCGCGGTTTCGCTCTTTCGCGGTTTCGCTCTTTCGCGGTTTCGCTCTTTCGCGGTTTCGCTCTTTCGCGATTTCGCGATTTCGCGATTTCGCGATTTCGCTTCTTCGCTATTTCGCTCCTTCGCGATTTCGTTTCGAGGACGTTTCGCTCCTTCGCGATTTCGTTTCGGGGGCGTTTCGCTCCTTCGCGGTTTCGTTTCGTATGGTGGCTGATTTCTGCCATTCGCATCTTCGCTACTTCGTGTTATTGGAATCTAGGGCGAAATAGCGAAGTGGCGATGCGAAGTAGCGAAGACGCGATGCGAAGTAGCGAAAACGCGATGCGAAGTAACGGAGAGGCGATGCGAAGTAGCGATGCGAAATAGCTAAATAGCGAAGATTTTTGCTTCGCTACTTCGCATCGCCACTTCCCCAATTCTCATCGCTACTTCGCTATTTCGCATCGCCACTTCGCTTCTTCGCTACATCGTGTCTTCGCTACTTCGTCGCGAAGTGACGAAGTAGCGAAAACACGATGTAGCGAAGTAGCGAAGTAGCGAAGAGGCGAACTAGCGAAATAGCGATGCGAAATAGCGAAGTGGCGATGCGAAGTAGCGAAGTGGCGATGCGAAGTGGCGAAGTAGCGAAGACGCGAAGGGGCGAAGAAGCGAAGTGGCGAAGTAGCGAAGTGACGAACTGACGAACTGACGAACTGACGAAGTGGCGAATTAACGATGCGAAGTGGCGAAGTGACGATGGGAAGTAGCGAAGTGGCGATACGAAGTAGAGAAGTCGCGATGCGAAGTAGCGAAGCAAAACCTTCGCGTCCTCGCTATTTCGCATCGCTACTTCGCATCGCGTCTTCGCTACTTCGCATCGCATCGTCGTTACTTCGCATCGCCGCTTCGCTACTTCGCATCGCCACCTCGCTACTTCGCATCGTCACTTCGCTATTTCGCCCTAGCTTAGAATAACAGGAAGTAGCGAAGACGCGAATGGCAGAAATCAGCCACCATAGTTTCGCGCATGTTTCGCTCTTCGCGATTTCGTTTCGCTGTTTCGCGATTTCGTGTCGCTGTTTCGCAATTTCGTTTCCCTGTTTCGCGATTTCGTTTATCAATTTCGCGATTTCGTTTTGATTTTTTCGCGATTTCGCGATTTCGTGTTGGAAAGTTAACACGAAATCAAATGGCCCCTCTCAGCCATCATAAGTAGTAGATATCCTATCACGTGACTGAAAAATGGCAGCCTTGAGTAAACACGATCTGTTAACTGTAATAACATCTTGTTGTTGCTTGCCACGTGGTGAATAAACAATGTAAAGGTGAGTAAATCGCATTAAAGAAACAAACAAAATCAAAGGTGTCGCATTTTTTATTTGTACATAATCCTGAGGTCGCATTAATTACACGACGCCTGCCACTCGCATTAAATTAGGGACGCATTAATTTCAAGATTTACAGTATATCAGAAGTGAAATGTTACTGTTTAATATGTTGAAATGCTAACTTATGATGATGTGATCCCTGTTATGGTGTTTTCTATGTTTGTTTGCATGTGAATCTTTTATACGTTTTTTGTACTATAGGCCTGTGGCCTATAAGTATTAGAAACAAAGAATTGCATTATATATCTCAATAATGTCATGACAACGATGATGACTTCAAGAAATGTATCAATACTTACTTCTATGAACATTATGACAGTCCCCCTTAGGTACGTACATTTGCATTTGATGTTATCATATGTACATGTTTTATCCTTATTATTCATCAGCTGGTGTTTGCATACTACGACCTAAAACCGTGTTTGGTGAGTATATATATATACACCATTCTGAATTTGATACAACGATATACTGTTTGTGCGTTTTATTTCTATTTTGTGAAAAGCTAATTTCGTTCAAATATGACAATCATGTCTTACCTTGAAATGAAGAATAGTCCAAATTTGATTTTTTGTTTAAATTAAGATAATTTACATGATTCGAATTCCATTGTGTTTAAAGGAAGTAACATAAAAAACAACGAAAACCTACGATGAAAGGTCTTTCTCTTACACTGCAGTATTCCAACGGAACCAAATCCTAGAAAATCTTAAAACATATGTCAGTTTTTCAGCTTCTGAAACTCAACTCAAAACCCATCTCTTCGATGTGGCATATTTTTTTATTATTATCTTTTCGGGTACCTACTTCAAACTCTTCGATCATGTTGTTGACGACCCCTGGATATAGAAACTCACTTTTTACATGTTATGTATTTAATGCATTTGTTGTTATTTCTAGCTCTAGAAAGCAGAAATGATGTATATTAGACAACTGAGCCAATATGGATTATAAACTGTAGATATGATGACCTTGTGGCCCAAACTCTGGGTCACAGCAGCCACGACCTAGGCTGAAGACCTATTTTTATCTTCATTACGTTTTTGAAATGTGTTATACCTCTGATAAATTCCAACTATACAGAACCGATGGCTCTAATTTTCTACATTACTCTTTATATGCAGTTACTAAATATACGTAAGCAGTTTATTCACAAACAAATATGTGTCGATATTATACATAACAAACACCCCTCTTTTTTACCAGGACCACTTTTCTGGGATTATGGCTGATGCCGAAAGGATTGAGGGTGAAACAGAGGTTTGTATATGTTTTTGTTGTCCCCCGCCGCAACGTGTAAAACTATGTATTCAGCGGCGCCCGTCCGCCCCACTCTTGTTAACGAGATATCTCATGAAGCGTCGTATCCAAGGTGTCAAATTTGGTACCAGCCTACATTGGGGGCTGACGCAGACACTAGTCGATTTTGGTGACCTTGACCTTATTTTCAAAATAAAAATCTCTACTTGTTTCCGGAGAAAAACAACATGCTTTAAAAAAAAAATGTTGTCATATATTCTAAATTAAAGGCGATATATAGGAGCGTGACGAAAGACGCCACCCTTAGTTGCACGCTTCGTGACTTCCACGTCTTTCTTTTGCCATTGACTATATGGCATAAAATATCTTATCTCAGTTTGATTGAAATCTTGATTCGATTGCTATCATATATCCTGCAACATGTAAATGACCTTTACTTTGTATATTAATGTTAGATGTATAAATATTGCACATGCTTCTCTCGACACACTGTGAAGCTTGTGCGAATGTTCAATTCTGGTCATTTGATGGTATCCTTAGCTGTTTGTCAGAGAAGATCGAAGTCATAACTTGCAGCCAAGGCGCACAAAAAACTAACATTTAGTCTCAGAAATATTGTTTTTCTTACCAACAACATTTTACAAACAATTCAAATAGTTATATAAAATGGAGCCCTAAATACTTGCTATAATTTTCTAGACTGAGCTGGTCGTCATTATTTTGCTCTAGGCCCAGATGACAGACTAGGCGCACTACTGAGTTCAGGTTTAGCGCGCTGCTGTGTTAGCACAATAAAGTTAACGAAATTCAGCAAGGCTTAAATTAGCCAGTGGTGGAGAAAGTATGATTTATTACTTGAGGGATAAGTTTATAGAATTCAACATGTTCAGTTTGCACTTATTCATATGTGCCCATACTTTTCCTTGTAGGAGATGAGAACGCGGAGAGCCAAGCAGTACTTATTTTCACTGATTCAGGACAACTACGAACTTCTTGTCAAAAACAAACTTCCCATGTCTGTTGTACACAGGCATCCTACCTATCTACGGCAAAAGTGTCTCTGTGAATTTGCACAGGAGAAACTTTGGGAAATCGAGGTTTAATGGCGAATCTGGAGTTAAAACTAAGAAAGTTATCGGAAATTAGAAAGAACCATTCGATAGAACACATTGTAATGTACATATCACTTAAGTTTGAGCCGGAAATTTGCATATTGAAGAACGTTATCAGGCCTCCTGTCAAGGTGTGTAGTTAGATAAGATAAGATAAGATAAGATAAGACTTTATTATCCCGGAGGAAATTCTTTTTACAACAAAACGGTTCTCAGATATGCTGTTAAAGTGTCCTCTGTTCTGACCGCGATTTGTTGTCTGAATTGATCACGCGGACCTCTTTATAGCTTTAATCTCTGAACTGTCGAGAACTATTCAAAATTAGTGTAAATGATTTTTCAAACTTTTAAAATGTTCAAACTTGATTTCAAATCCACCTCACCTGTTGGCTATCTTATATTGTTAAAATATTTCACTGAACTTCAACAATATCACAGTATTGAAGGTAGATAATCGAAAAAAACACAAAGGGGGAACTGTTACAATGCAGCATGCCGACCTGTCACGATAGTGAATCGCTGTACCTAAAATGCATAGTGAACCCGTATTTCCAGGCACAGAGATCTTAAGGAAATACTGCAAGGCCTAAATCAGTCAGTAATGGAGACTGGCAGGAGTTATGCCTTGCATTTGGAAGTTGTAATATTCCGGGATAGATTATCCCTTTATTATTTCCTTTGTTACAGAGTTTTGATTTTGACCAAAATGGTTTGACACTAATTAGCCAGTGTATCGCATTTACTCACCTTGGGGAATCCCATTGTTTTTTTAGATTAGAAATGTGGCTTTATGTCATATGTAAACTTATGTAAATTTAGTATCATGTTGCATACGGGCCTGGAAGTGACAGAAACTCACACACAAATAAAGACGTGACTAAAAGGACCGGTTTGTTGAGTCTCTTTGATTCTGACAGTGTTATATTATGACCCCGGCACCTCCAATAATTTAATGTTATTAATTAAGTATAACATTGAGAGTTAATTAATAACACTTGGAATAGTCGTGTACTACCTCGGGTCGAGTATTTGGAGGGATTCGAACCCACACCCTCAGAGCACTTATCGCCAGCAATAATTGCCACAACAGCTTACCCGCTCAGTCACCGTGACCTCGACCACAGGGGTTTGTATTGCTGAAACAAAACAGTTCCTAGTTCCAATATTTCGATACGATACACCCCATACTAATAAATAAAGATAGTATACTAGGGTGTATCATATCGAAGTGTTGGACCTGTAATGGTTCCAGCAATACAAACCCCTGTGACCTCGACAAACATGAGGTCCAATAAACGGTCATTTAGCTAGTTTAC
The DNA here is from genome assembly GCA_936450465.1 of Gibbula magus. NCBI lineage: Eukaryota > Metazoa > Mollusca > Gastropoda > Trochida > Trochidae > Gibbula > Gibbula magus. Next base: position 67,737,765 of record OW388295.1, read on the forward strand.
ATTCAGTATAAGTGATAAGTAGAGCTCCCAAAATTGAATGCATTAGAAATTCAGTTTGTGAACAAAACCAATGTGTAACAGTGTCATATCCAAAGGGATCACACTACATCTGCAACAGTCAAATTTGTTTAGACTTGTCTATTACAAAGTCATGTATATTAATGTGTCATCGCCTTGCTATGCACTACATGGTTTGTCCTTCAGTACAAACAGTTGAAGAGACGTATGGTTTGAATATTTTGTTACATCTAAACACCCTAACATCGGTAATGGTAGGTTACATGGATATATAGTCAATTGGGCCGTAAGACTTTTTTAAAACACTTTTCAACACTTAAGCACTGCGCCAAGATTATATTGTAGTATCCTATGCATACTAGGATCTCTGCTCCAATCAACTGTAGAACGAGCACTTCGTGATTAGAAACACGTACAAGGATGTCAGGGTGTTGGCATGATTGTTTTGGTAAAATTAACCTCAGAGCTTGGATCAAAAAACCCCAGAAGTTCAAACACTTAAAACACCACTTGCATTCACGTTCAGACTATGATGGGTTTGTCAAGCAAACAAAAGCTCGGCCGTAGCAATAATAAGTCACCCATCTCGTATTCCAGCACACAATGTGTTAGTGTACAGTCCAATAGCACGAGGACTGTGTACAGAGTGCGTTCTGTTTCCAAACCTGGGTGATGAGATGTCTTAAATAATATGCTTTAACACAATTCTCGAAGGCAGACTAACCAGAACACACGTTTCAACAAACTTGCTCTTGCAGCGTTGGGCGTTCTGCTCATTTAGGGAAGAAACTGAAATATCATTTACCTTATCCTATACCTCAACAGAATAAGTAGATGTACGACTTGGACTGTCCCCTTGTGAAACAAATAGTTGGCACTGTGCAGCAGACAAGGTTTGCCTTAGCGGGGCCGAGAGATGACAGCACATCAGAACAGTCTAACAAGGGTAACAGAGAGAGAGAGATGACCAAATGTGTCATCATTAAAGAATATGATATTTTATACCAGCAAAGGGATCAAAATGAACCCATTGGCAACAACATTCGTTCAGAGGTGGACAATCAGTTTCAGGCAGAAGGAGCTGCGTTTTCTTTGATTGCCGATGAAGTCGCTGATACATTTTCCAACATGGAGATTCTTGGTCTATGTTTGAGATAAGTTTATGAAAAGTCACTGTCAATAAAGTTGACTTTTTTCGACAACGTTCACTTTGAACGAACAACAGGTCAGCATATTGCAGAAGCTATTACGAAGTCGTTAAGAGACTAATACATTGATAATACCAAGTGCCTAGGTCACAGTCATGATGGTGCAGCCTGCATATCTTCATCTCATTTAAGTGTTCAGGCTCAAACCAAATCTAAAGAACCTACGACCTTGAACACCCATTGCAACAGCCATGTTCTGAATCTTCGTATTACAGGTTCATAAAAAATTCCCCCAATCAGAAAAATGATTCACAATATAAAAAAGTTTTATTTTTCTTTGACAATTCACCTTAAGGTCAAAGGGATTCCAGAGAGTTGACATTGTCTTGCACGAATACGACTCGGGATACGAACTGGTTCTATAGATTCCTCGCCACAAGGTCAGAGGACACCCCGTATAGGTGCATGATCCGTACCAGTTTAGCACAGACAAAGCCCAATCAAATAGCTGACTAATCACATCATAGTTTTTAAACAGTGGCCGTTATGAAACCATTCGGAACAGACGAAAGGATAGCTGTTTGGAGTTATCCGCTCCTAGCTTCGGGCACCGAAAACTTTTGTTGGAGGTCTTGTGATTGGTTAACTGAATTGCGTCAAAACATGCCAGTATACAGGCTGTTATCAGACGATTTTTCTAGGAAACCTCTGAACTATAAAAGTTTGAATCCCGAAAACTTTGCAACTTTTATTCCTTGGAAAACTGTCTATTTTAATCAGACTGTGCAAAAACCATGACAAACTCAATTATTGCAATTACTGCTGTTATATTTTATTAAATATCATAATAGGGTTCTTAATTGATTGAATTATAATAGAATTGTTAACAGAAGTCCATACATAAAATAAGAATGTTCTAGTTTCAAGGTAATGTCAATAGTATTAACAAACAATCAACAGTAAATACAACAAAGAACAATATAACCAAAGACAACAAGGCAAAAGTGAGCGCAGCTCACATACCCCCGCCTGTAGTTTGACCGCCTTTCTTTAAACTATGTAATCATAAATCATAAATCCGGAAACGACACAAAGTCCAAAAATGGGACCGTTTTTGGTCAAAATGTCCAAAATTATTTGAACCATGGAGTTGAAACCCCTAAAAGGCACAACAGCAACATGTAGGTTAGGGGTATAGTTTCCGAGATAAGCTCCGGAAACGACACAAAGTCCAAAAATGGGACCGTTTTTGGTCAAAATGTTCAAAATTATTTGAACCATGGAGTTGAAACCCCTAAAAGGCACAACAGCATCATGTAGGTTATCGCTATACCAAATTTGAAGTTTCCAAAGGGTATAGTTTCCGAGATAAGCTCCGGAAACGACACAAAGTCCAAAAATGGGACCGTTTTTGGTCAAAATGTCCAAAATTATTTGAACCATGGAGTTGAAACCCCTAAAAGGCACAACAGCAACATGTAGGTTATCGCTATACCAAATTTGAAGTTTCCAAGGGGTATAGTTTCCGAGATAAGCTCCGGAAACGACACAAAGTCCAAAAATGGGACCGTTTTTGGTCAAAATGTCCAAAATTATTTGAACCATGGAATTGAAACCCCTAAAAGGCACAACAGCATCATGTAGGTTATCGCTATACCAAATTTGAAGTTTCCAGGTGGTATAGTTTCCGAGATAAGCTCCGGAAACGACACAAAGTCCAAAAATGGGACCGTTTTTGGTCAAAATGTCCAAAATTATTTGAACCATGGAGTTGAAACCCCTAAAAGGCACAACAGCAACATGTAGGTTATCGCTATACCAAATTTGAAGTTTCCAAGGGGTATAGTTTCCGAGATAAGCTCCGGAAACGACACAAAGTCCAAAAATGGGACCGTTTTTGGTCAAAATGTCCAAAATTATTTGAACCATGGAATTGAAACCCCTAAAAGGCACAACAGCATCATGTAGGTTATCGCTATACCAAATTTGAAGTTTCCAGGTGGTATAGTTTCCGAGATAAGCTCCGGAAACGACACAAAGTCCAAAAATGGGACCGTTTTTGGTCAAAATGTCCAAAATTATTTGAACCATGGAGTTGAAACCCCTAAAAGGCACAACAGCAACATGTAGGTTATCGCTATACCAAATTTGAAGTTTCCAAGGGGTATAGTTTCCGAGATAAGCTCCGGAAACGACACAAAGTCCAAAAATGGGACCGTTTTTGGTCAAAATGTCCAAAATTATTTGAACCATGGAATTGAAACCCCTAAAAGGCACAACAGCATCATGTGGGTTATCGCTATACCAAATTTGAAGTTTCCAGGTGGTATAGTTTCCGAGATAAGCTCCGGAAAAGATTTCGGACGGACGGACGCACGGAAGCACGGACGGACGGACGCACGGACGCACGGACACGCGGAGCGCTATATACCCCCGACTACGTCGTAGCGGGGGTATAAAAACTCTTTACAGGTGTCTTCCACTTTTTATGATCACAGCATTTACCTGTTTATACTCCAGGATGGAATGTCATGTCAATCTACGAATCTGAAATTTGACCATTTGCAATCACTGATTTATAAACAGTTAAACACAGCCAAACACAGTTACAACACATTCCTGCATGAAATTTCACATGTATTTATAAATTACCAAAATCATATTTGCTGCACTCCTGACACCTGTCTCCAGTGGGAAATTCCTCTGACTGACTACAGGTTGCTTGACTCACCATATAGGAGGTCAATCAGAACATGTCTCTGCAAATCATTTGTTTCACATGTCTCTGGTTTGGGGCTGCTTGATTCACAATACCGAGGGTCAACCAGAACATGTCTCTGCAAATCATTTGTTTCACATGTCTCTGGTTTGGGGCTGCTTGATTCACAATACCGAGGGTCAATCAGAACATGTCTCTGCAAATCATTTGTTTCACATGTCGTTGGTTTGGGGCTGCTTGATTCACAATACCGAGGGTCAATCAGAACATGTCTCTGCAAATCATTTGTTTCACATGTCTCTGGTTTGGGGCTGCTTGATTCACAATACAGAGGGTCAATCAGTTCATTTCTCTGCAACTCACTTGATTCACATGTCTCTGGTTTGGGGCTGCTTGATTCACAATACCGAGGGTCAATCAGTTCATTTCTCTGCAACTCACTTGCTTCACATGTCTCAGATTGTTCTGGTAATTCATCAACTCTGTCATTACAACATGGATCCTGATGTAGACCAGAGCTTCCCTCCGCAGCTGCTCGAGTCTCTGCAGAATGAAACTTCATGTGTCTCTGAAGCCGACCTGTGTCTACGAACGCCTCGCTGCATTCACCACACTTGTATGGTCGCTCTCCGGTGTGACTTCTGATGTGTATCCGGAGGATAGTTGGCGACGTAAAGGATTTACCACATTCGTCACACATGAAAGGCTTTTCTCCAGTGTGAGTCTTCATGTGTGCTTTCAGATTGCTGTTTTCTGTAAATGTTTTACCACACTCGCTACACAAGTATGGTTTCTCGCCAGAATGTATTCTCATGTGTATCTTCATCTTACATTCATTTTTAAACGTTTTACCACACTCATTACACGTCCACGGCTTTTTGTTAGTGTGAACCATCATGTGGTTTTGCATGGTACTTATTAAGGTAAATCGTTTACCACACTCATGACAACCATAGGGTTTCTCTCTAGTGTGTATCCTCTTGTGTTTGCTCAAGGCACATGATTGTGTGAATCTTTTATCACACATAATACACTGGTATGGTTTCTCTCCAGTATGAACCCTCATGTGTGTCTGCAAGGCTTGTGAGAGTGAAAAAAACTTTCCGCATTCCCCACACTTAAACTGTCCATTGTGAAGCTTCTTATGTTCGCGTAATTTGTATGGTGATATAAATGATTTACCACATTCTGTACACCCATATGGCCTCTCATCACTGTGAGTCCTGATGTGGTCCTTAAGTTTACATTGCTGAATAAATGATCTCCCACACTCATCACATACATATGGCCTCTCTCCAGTGTGAATTCGCATGTGCCTCTGTAGATCACTTGGTCGTGTAAATGATTTACCACATTCACTACACTTAGCTTGTTCAGAAGCTTCCATATGAAACTTCATGTGCACCTGTAGGCCGACAGACTGCTTGTATGATTTACCACACTCGCTGCATCGATACGGTCTCTCTTCAGAATGGATCTCAACGTGTCTCTTGTGGTCGGATGAATACTTAAAGGCCTTACCACACACACCACACTGGAAGGGTTTCTCTTCATTTTGACTCATCATCTCCATGTTCATCTCCATGTTCATTTCCATGTTCATTTCCATGTTCATGTGTCCTTCCCGGTCTGGCTTCTGGAAATGTAAAATAGTGGGTTTTGGGTGATTTGGGGTTTGACACTACTTTCAGAAATATTTCACTTCTACATGTATAATGACTGCTTGTATTACTGCATTGAGCAAGCCCAAAATATCATTGTAGCTATGCATTGCGGTGAAACCTGCAAGCATTGCCTAGAACTGCAAATGCACTGAAATTCAGGCTAGAAAATAGAACTGCTCGCTTTTGCAAACATAGTTACTGAGACCCTGGCAGCAATTGCACCCCGACCCTCTTCATTCAAAGCCAAACATGCTCAAATGTAAATATCATTGTGGCTATGCATTGCAGTGAAACCTGCAAGCATTGCCTAGAATTGCAAATGCACTGAAATTCAGGCTATTGACCATTTGGAATAGTAACACATATTTATGAGTGTTTGTGCTTTATTTATATAAATAGTGGTGTAAGAAAATTTAACCGGTGAGAAGTTATTACCGGTAAATGATTTTATAATAAATGAAAATTTAAAATAAATAAATTAAATAATTAGATAATTTATCTCTTCATTCGAAAAAAATGTTGTAAATGAATATGAAATCAAAATTGTGCGTCTTCACATCATTTTCACATCAGCCTGCAAAAACCAGATACATTTATTTTTATATTGGGCCGTATCACGGCACTATCCCTGGGAAAAATGCATTAAAAAATATTGTTGTCAAGTATAAACTATTGATCAAAAAGAGCATTTGAAAGTTGAATACTTTGTAAGGGGGAGAAAATGTTGCATAAAAGAGGACAGCATAATTAGAGCATATTTTGAGGAAACAAAACTTTTAGGGTTATTCCCAATTATTATTTCTGCTATTATGCTTATCAAACTAGATGAGCGTTTGCGGGACACCGCAAAAGCAGAGCAGCCCCAAAACTTAGGGTCTCGCCTTTCCCTGTTCCCCCTCTAATCAGCATCAATAAAATGGGAATTTTTTTTAACAAAATTTATTTCATTATTCGAGTTATTACTAACAAGTTGAATCATGATTCATCACTGGGGTCACTTTTCTCAAGTTTGTTCTTAAAACCTATTTCTGATTTCAAAATTGGATCAAAGGATTAACGTGACCTAAACCAATATCTTATGACATTGAACTTTGACCTTCAAGGTCACACCATCAATGACCATAGCTGAAATAAGGCATGTTTGCAATGCATGCCTAAGTTGTGACCTCGCTGTGACTTGACCGTTTAATAGATTTTAGCGAAAACCTTTTCAAATCTTGGCCTTTCTCCATAGTTGGTATACACCAAATAAGAGCCTGATAGCACAAATATTGTTCAAGTTATCGTGTTTAGAAGGATTTTTTTTAGTGATTTCAGAACTCATGACCTTGACCTTTGACCTTCAATGTGAACATGTCAAAATCATTCACCAGGTTCATAAGAAAGAAGCTATGTATATGAGGTGTTAATACCTTCTTGGAAAAAAGTTATTTAGTGATTTCAGAACTGGTGACCTTGACCATATTTTGTGACCTTGACCTTTAAAATTCAAGGTCCCGCAATCAGTGATCACTTTTCATTTTGTATAACAATCATGTAATGATTCAAAGTGTTAATAGTTGAAATAAGACATTTTCGCAAAAGCATGCTTAGTCGTGCCCTCGCTGTGACCTTGACCTTTGACGGATGTTAGCGAAAACCTTTTCAAATCTTGGCCTTTCTCCATAGTTGATATACACCAAATAAGAGCCTGATAGCACAAATATTGTTCAAGTTATTGTGTTTAGAAGGATTTTTTTAGTGATTTCAGAACTCATGACCTTGACCTTTGACCTTGAATGTGAACATGTCAAAATCATTCACCAGGTTAATAAGAAAGAAGCTATGTATATGAGGTGTTAATACCTTCTTGGAAAAAAGGTATTAGTGACTTCAGAACTGGTGAACTTGACCATATTTCGGGACTTTGACCTTTAAAATTCAAGGTCACGCAATCAGTGATCACTTTTCATTGTGTATAACAATCATGTAATGATTCAAAGTGTTAATAGTTGAAATAAAACATTTTCGCAAAAGCATGCTTAGTCGTACCCTCGCTTGACCTTTGACGGATGTTAGAGAAAACCTTTCCAAATCTTGGCCTTTCTCCATAGTTGATATACACCAAATAAGAGCCTGATAGCACAAATATTTTTCAAGTTATCGTGTTTACAAGGATTTTTTTAGTGATTTTAGAACTCGTGACCTTGACCTTTGACCTTCAATGTGAACATGTCAAAATCATTCACCAGGTTTATAAGAAAGAAGCTATGTATATGAGATGTTAATACCTTCTTAGAAAAAAGTTATTTAGTGATTTCAGAACTGGTGACCTTGACCATATTTCGTGACCTTGATCTTTAAAATTCAAGGTCACCCAATCAGTGATCACTTTTCATTGTGTATAACAATCATGTAATGATTCAAAGTGAATTCAATAGTTGAAATAAGACATTTTCGCAAAAGCATGCTTAGTCGTGCCCTCGCTGTGACCTTGACCTTTGACGGATGTTAGCGAAAACCTTTTCAAATCTTGGCCTTTCTCCATAGTTGATATACACCAAATAAGAGCCTGATAGCACAAATATTGTTCAAGTTAACCTTGACCTTTGACCTTGAATGTGAACAAGTCAAAAAAATTCCCCAGGGGTATAAGTAAGAAGTTATGTATACGAGTTCTCAAAACCGTATAGGAAAAAAAGTTAAAACCAATACAAAACACAGCGGCGGCGACGACGGAAACTGCACAAAAACTGATAGCAGTCCTGACTGTTAAATATCATTCAAAGCAATAAATGATAATTAAAAAAACTGTTAACATGAGGTGATTATGTTCAATGAATTATTTGTTTGTTTTATGATTATGAGGTAAATTAAAAGGTCACAAGAAATGAATTGTCAAAAGAAGAGTTTTCTCTTTTTTTTTGTGGAAAATATGGTAAGTATACGGTTTTGATTGAGAATTTCTGCTTTATTTTTAAATCTCATTTCTGTGTGATTATTTCACTACAAGATTTGACATTTTAAAGATGATATTTGTTTGTCATAAAAGGCTTTTTTTTGGTGGATCAATAATTTTGTTTTCATTTGTTACACTGAAAATTGCTTTTTCTGCTTTATCTTATAGCAAGGCAAGACATTTACAATAAACAACACAAACTGAATAAAATCAGTAAATATTTTACTTTCCGAAACACCTGGTGGCTAAGGGGGTGCAGTATTTGTAAGATGATTAGATTAAGGACACATTTTATTTCAAAATAACAAATCAAATGTTATTATTTGTTGAACTAATAAATTCATTAGCATAGGCCATTAGAGGGTTTGTATTGATGTATTGAACCTGTCTGTTTTCAGCAATAGAGTACATCTGGGTAATTCCGCTCACCTTTGGACGTGATACCATGGTGACGTATTACATTTGAACAGATGTATTTTGTTTTACTTCAACTATCAACATATACAATTGAACTTCACTTATACACCTGTTTTACTGAAAATTGCCCATTATTTTAATAGTAAAAGAACGGGCACGGTGTAGTACACGAGAAGGCTAATTCTGCTTGGGACAGGGTAATTCCTATCACCAATGTGGGTAATTCCGCTCAATGATTTTTTAGACTATGAAATATATCAGAAACTGCGTACCGGTATTTGTATTTTCAGTGCAATCTATTTAAAAGTTCATACATAAATAACTATTCTTTTGAATACAAGCATGTACAGATGTATGGAATCGAGATACTTTGAAGTGACGATACTTCTTTAAAAACCCAATTGTAACAATGTCGCAAATATTGATATGCTCCAGTACAGGTACTTTGTCAACTTTTCCATTTGATATAATTTATATATATGTATATATATATATATTTCAATATCATTCTACTGGATGTACATCAGTATTCTTATTCTTTTCTCACAAACCAAAGCTGCGGCTTAAAACTAGAAATCACTTACAGACCTATCTTTAACTTCGCCAAAATTGAATATCACTCTGAAATATCATTTACCACATTGTCAATACATGTAAATGTTTGTCAATCCAATAGATTTATAATTATTGATTTCTCATTTCATATGATATAAATGGCAATGAGTTATTTTAATGAAATAATCAATTGAACCCCTTTCTGCTTTGCATTAAAAATCTAGTGAAATGCATTTTTCTCAAGAATGACAGATGAGTATCTCTACGTATACGAATCAATTGAGCATAAAATCGAGACAATATACACTTGCAATTGATTATTAAGATGATTTTAATATATCCATTTTAACAATACTGCGAATTCTGCCGGGAAACGTTTTGAGAAGAATCATTGAGGCGTGACTGATTTACCACAGACGACGCTAGATGAATTTATGAGGTGTTCAATCGCCAAAAACACATGTTAATGCAATAATTATGTAATTGTCATCTGCGGAATTACTTAGTTGGATATCTAAACATTCGATATATGGAAAATTTAAGTTGTTTGATTGAAGATTTGTTAGTGAAATTAACAATCAAAATGTTGCGAAATTATGTTTAATTATCGCCGAAAATCAGGTTACTCCAGTGACGTCACAGAAGTCATCCCTTCAGGGGCCATACCCCCGCAGACTTTCATTCTGGTCGTCGGGGCTAAATTAGGCGATTTTTTTAAAAAGCCGTATTTATGTAGTTTATGGACCAATTTCAGAAATTTAAAATCGAGCAATTGTCAAATTGACGTCCAAATTTCAATGAATCCGAATTTGACCATATGTCATTTCATCTATCCTTTAAATAATTAAATTTAATTGAATGTAAGACAAATAATAATTTTCATTTTGCTTTTTGGAAATAAATTATTTACATTGAAAGAAACCTTATATCATAAAGTGAGCGGAATTAAACTTTTAGATTTATGCTGCATAAATACTAGAGGCTAATTCCGCTCATTATGAACGATGTATTTTTCTTGAATTTCTTATTAATTCTGTATGAAACACACAATCGAAAAGTTCAATTCAAGCATTTTGTTACCCATTTGTATTTGTAGTAATGTCCCCGTGGCTTTGACTTTATTCGTTTGTGCTTACTGTGTAAGATGCACAACGGTCGTCTTGAACCGTTTTTCTCCTAAGGAATCGGGACACGGAAAGCGCGGGAAAACATTTTGTTTCATGGATTTATAAAACAAAATTACTCAATAAATTTAACCGAGTTTCATAAATGACACCGTATTACAACAACGTTTTGAAACGAGGTAATTATACAAGAGAACAAAACACTTCAGGCTTGTAATGGCAGATTTTTAACAACCAAGTGGAATTACCCTCATGAGTGGAATTACCAGACCTACTCTATAAGCCCCTGTGACCAATATGCAAATTTAATACCCAAACATTCACATTTTCTTTGTTTTTAGTCATTTCAGAAACAGTGGATAACAATTTGAATTGAACAGATTAACATTAATGAAAGATCAGAAAATTGTGTTCATATGTTCGCAAGACTTGGAAGCATCTAAACTGTTACACTTTTTGGCCTTCTTTCTACGTTACTATAATACTAAACAAGTGTGGACTCGTGAATTATTATAAATGGCTGAACATTGTGATTACTAATTCTAGTTGTGATAATCATCCATCAAGGAGATATTCATATCCTATTAAGTAAGGTTCGTGGTTTAACCAATGTGTCTAACACTATTACGTAAGCACTACATCCAACGGGATCAGTTCAATCAAACAAAAGAGTCGTCCAACTCTTGTTACACTCACGTCTGCCGATTTCCTGGTTGCGTTTGATTTACCGACTCGAGTGTCGAGTTCTCCAATCAAACGCCGACTACACTCATCTCGACTCTAGCGTCGAGTCAAGAACGAATATACCGTGTAGTTACAGTTAGTTATTTTTATACAGAAAACTTAAAGTCTATGTGTTGATAACTGAGGCAAATTGGATTGGTTGGTCAACACTCGAGTCGAGTTTGGTTAGAAAACTCAAAGCGCAGGCGACTCGAACCTTTTGGTGGTAATCAAACGCCACCTTTTGGCTGCCAAGGGAGGCAACTCTAATTACTCACGTATCTCGGAACGAAATTATCGAGAATGGCTATTGCACAAAACGGTTATGCATGAATACTAATATTGGATGTTTGAGACTTTTGAAAAATGCTCGGTCTACATACATGTTTCACTACTACTCTGCGGGAACATATACATATACTTAACTATCAGTTTTATTGCCGATTTTTCCAACAAAATGTCCAAATCCCCCTCCCTTTGTTTCAAAACGGCCATTTCATAACAATAGGCCAAACTTGCCTTGAAGAAGACAGATATTTTATGGATGATCAACATTAACAATAGCGACGTTTCGGTATAGATCCTTATACCGTAATCAAGCATATGGAAGAGATGGTGAAACAGCAGGTTATATACAGGATACATATGTTGGTATGATAAAGAGATAACAAATACAACAATATGAGGTAACAATGACATAAATGTTTGAACAAGTGAAGTTGTGATAACAAGGAAACCAGAGTGTAGTAAGTTAATTAGCCAGGGGGCGGATGAGAGGACAAAGGCAGGGTGAGGGTACCAATTAGTGGTGGAGGTGGAAGCCAGAGTGAGTAGATTGGATTAATCATTTGTGGATTAAGCGGTTGTAAGCTGATGGGATGAAATTAGCCTTGATCCCTATTCATGTCCCCTATGATCCATGCGTGTGGCGCGCGCCAATGAGTCAAACATAATTTTTGAATCTGATATTAACCACACAAAATAACAAATTTAGGTTGATAATGTTTAATAGATCATATAACATCTGTGCATGTAAATAGGACGTGCACTTTCGGTTTCTGCCCATGCATAATTATGTTACTCGATTTTAATTGAAAATATAGTCGCAAGGGACGATAAAATGCTTCAGCCCGCCATGAGTCATCTGTTGTCATTGGAAGCAGTATCCTTACCATTGTGTAATGAAAAAGACAGGAGAAACAATGTCAGTGAGCGTGTGAGGCCTTCAAATGTATTTTAGTCTCTAGAATGTCTCCAACATTAATTGATATAGTCCCCATTTTAAAATCGGTAGAAAAAGGTTAAAATTCAATATGGCGTCAAAACCACGTGATCTACAACCCAGATAACACCCCCTAGTAGGCCACTAGTGGCAGGTAGCTAGTGGCTTGCCACTGGTGGGTAGCAGGTGGCCCACCGATGTGATAGTTAGTGTGCAACTGGTGGCAGATAGCTGACGGCTTGCCACTGGTGGGTAGCAAGTGGCCCACCGGTATGATAGCTAGTGGCTTGGGTAGCAAGTGGCCCACCAGCGTGGTAGCAGGTGGGCCGCTGGTGGCAGATAGCCACTAGTGGCTGCCACCGGTGGCCCACCTTCTATCAGCTGGACAAACTACTAGTGGGCCACTGGAGCAGGTACTAGTGGACCAGTGGTCCACCAGTTGTGTGTTATCTGGGAACTTCGCCATGGTAAGATATTTTGGTTGTCTAGTTATAAGGCATCTTTAAAAACAAGTTGAGACTCTCTAGTATGTCTCTGGGATTATTTAGACCGAAATTTAACATGTCAAAATCACAAAAAATTAAAGAAAATCAAAATGGCGGCTAAACCACGTGACTTACGAATTCGTTATGTTTACTATTTTGTGTGTATTGTTATTGTGTATCTTTTTTTTTAAAAGTTCAAGTCTCTAAGTGCATTTTGAATTTTTTTTAAAAAGGTTAAAAATTCGAGACCCCATTTTATATCATTTTCTACCATTTTTCACGACCGGAAATGACTGTTCGCGATTGATTTTATGGTTGATTCATGTACACTAATCTTTTGTCTAGTAGTCCTGAAAATATCATGCATCAAAACCTCCAGGTAAATGAAAAATTCGCCTTTAAAGTTGGTACATTGTTCAAAGTCACCAAACTTTGAAAGGTCACTGTGTAAAAAGTATTAGGAGTTCGCTCAAAACAGAACAAACTTGTTATTACCCAATGTTTCAGCTATATATAAAAATAGTTTCAGCTCTTAGGTGCAATTATCTTCGGAGTGGTTTTTCCGCAAAGCTACATAGGGTCAGAAAATTTGAAAAAGTTTTAAAAATCCAAGATGGCGGCTAAACCACGTGATCTACGATTTCACCGCGATTTACTTTTTGCTTGCATTGTCAATGCGCATCTTTTATAAAATAAATTCAAGTCTCTTGGTGCATTTTGAAAAAATTTCCCATGTTAAAAATCGGAATTTGGATTCGAACTGGACCTTTAATGGGTGAACTGATTGGGCCCAAAAGCTTCGCGACACAACTACATAGTAAGGGCTATCAGACTGTTAAGTTTTGTTGCAATAGCTGCATTCCTTCTTGCTAAAGTGGTTGAGACAAAATCGGTGCAAATAATAAAACACGCCAATAACAATAAGGATTCTGCCCCAAAGGGCTGAATCCTTAACTAGTAATTATGATATATTTGGCGATTGGGGATAAATATGCGAGCTGAGTGAATTTGTTTGTATTGTAAACAGCACATATGGTGTGTTGGAACGTATTAAAGGGGCAGTAGCACGTTTTTTGCAAAATTTATTTTTTCAAATTTCCCGTTTATAATGATAGTTTATGTCATTTAAATTAACTTTAGAGGGTAAAACATCTTATTACTCAAACCAATTATCTGTAGTAGTAAAAACTATGTTGTGTATAAAGCAAAAATTGCATGGCGGCCATTTTATTGTGAACACAATTTATTTTTTTGTATTACAAAAAACGATTCCCATGACTTTACCGAAACATGTACACTCATTTTAAACTTTATTTTCCGAAGAGAGAAGGATGTTTTACTATTGGTGAAAATATTTTTCAAATACATTTCATCAACTTATTCGAACGAAAAAACATGCTACTGCCCCTTTAATGTCAAAGAAAATTTTATGAAACAATGGATGCACCTTTAAATGTGAACGGAATGGTTCAAAGATCCAAATATTTTAGTAGTTTCCAACGTTTTCTATACAAAGAAATAAACCTTCAATGGATGGCACTACACAGACAGAAACATCCCAACTATTATCCTTTGCAGTTCAAATAAACCTAATTTTGATCACAAGACTTTTGAGATCATTTATCTATGTACTTCTCACCCGTGGAAGATACTAGTTTATTTTTTTTTTTTTTTTATCATTTATTTCACTTTTTTCCAGGTATACATACAAGGTGACATGTAAAAGTATACAATTGCATACAGTCAAACATAGAAAACAACGATACAATGCTATCAAGAAACAATTGATTGTCTACTCGTTAGATCTAAGTAGTACATGTAAAATAGACCACAATTTTAGGAAATAGGTTTCCTGGTCAAGATTGATATATATGTATTTTGTGATATTATAATACTGGATGATTTGTCGTTTGATATAAATTATATTTGGTATACATCCTTTTTTACTGCAGTTGTATATGTTGTTTTTTGCTAATAGGATCATAGCATTTAATGCATAGTTATTTTTTCCTTTAACTCCAAACAATACCTGAGAAATTGTAAAACTTAGTTGTACATCTACAGTGTTGAGCCACATCTTTAGTTCACGCCATATATTGTTTACCTTGCCACACTCCCAGAACATATGGTATATAGTTTCATCAGATTCATTGCAAAAAGTGCATTTTGGGTTATCAACATAATTTATTTTATAGAGGAAATGTTTCGTTGGCAGTATTCGGTGAATGATTCTGTATTGTAGCCATCTTAAATCGGTACTGAGAGTACATTTATTTGCAATAGAGTTAAAACATTCCCAATCAAAATCGTTATAGCGTGAACCAGTGACTTGTTCCCATTTACCATAGCAAGGGAGCGTGACAAAGTGTGAATCAAGTAGCATGTCATATATTTTCTGGTGACCCAAAAGAGTATTTGTACATTTGATTGTGAAAGGGTATACCGGGTCGCTCAACTTACAACCAGATATAGGAATACCTACCGAGTTTGCATAGTATAGAACTGCACGTTTAAGACCTTCATAAGTAAGAAAATCTATATCAAGAGAATATAAAATACATAAATCTTCTTTGGAATAAAATCTACCGTTTTCATCTACTAAATCATTTATGAATACAATACCTTGTTTTACCCAGCTACTGTATAAAATACTCTTATTGCCAACTTTTATGTTGTCGTTATACCATAAACTCTGAGAGAGTAAATCTTGTTGGCTTTTAACATGTTTTTTGTACCTATAAACAATATTGGACCAGTCTTTAAACACCTCTATCCAGAAAGTATTTGAAATGATAGATAACACTTTATTTTCAATATATGTTTTATCAGAAATCCATATTAGATTTGGAGCTTGTAGTCTGTGCATTAGTAATGCTTTCCAATTTGATGAGGTACTAAGTAATCTCTGTACCCATTTTAGTTTTTGTGAAGATATCGCATGTCTAATTATGGGGACTTTCATGCCTCCATGTTCAGGTCTAAGTACTACGGCATCTCTTTTAACTTTATCTGGTTTATTTCTCCATATAAATCTAAAACACTCTTTCTGGAATTTGTCTAAAACCGATTCGGGGGGACGAGGAAGTGCAGAGAATAGATGGTTTAACTTTGGCAGAAGTAGAGATTTTAAAACTGTGTTTCTACCATAAGGAGTAAGGTTTCTTGCTAACCAAATGTTCATTAAATGCTTTATTTGTGTAAATTTTTCTTCATAGTTTATGTGACTCATACGATCCATATCAATGCTGAAATTTATTCCTAGAAGTTTAAAATCAGTCTGCGACCAGTCAAGGTTCCATTCTTTACATAATTTGAGACGAGATCGTTTTTTGGATCCTAGCCATATCAATCTTGTTTTTTCCACATTAACCTTTAAACCAGAAAAGCGCGCGAAAAATTGCAGTGTTTGTAGAACAGCGTATAAACATTTTTCAGTTCCATCTAGTGTTAATGATGTATCATCAGCGAATTGCGCCAACAGATATTCTATATTTCCTATGCTTATTCCTTTGATGTTAACGTTATTTCTAATTAGAATGCCTAAAATTTCGACAGAGAGGATAAATAGGTAAGGCGCTACTGGATCGCCTTGGCGACAACCTCGTTCAATTTTAAAAGGTGACGATGGGAAACCATTTACCAAGACTCTTGATTCAATATCGTTATAGAAAGTTGTGATCCAATCAATGATGTTTTGTCCAAAATTGAAAAAGTTTAGAACATTACAAAGATAGTTTCTATCAATTGAGTCGAAAGCCTTTTCAAAATCAATTTGAAGTAACAATCCTGGAATTTGGAATGTTTCAGTGTGTTCCATAATGTCGTAAACTAACCTAGTTATCTCCCCTATATATCGATCTTTCACAAAACCCTTCTGATCTTCATGTATTATGGACGGAAGTACATTTTTTATTCTATTTGCGATTGCCGCTGCTCCAATTTTGTACGAAGAGTTTAGAAGCGAGATGGGGCGCCAGTTTTTTAGATATTTTTTGGGTTTGTTGCCCTTAGGAATACACGTAATTAAACCTTGCTTTTGTGAAATTGAAAGTCTTCCTTTCACGTATCCAGTATTTAAAGAGTTAAGTAGATATATACCTATATCTTTCCAAAAGAATTTGTAGAATTCAGAAGTAAAGCCATCCGGACCTGGACTTTTATCATTTTTCATTCCTTTCAGTGCTTTTGTTAATTCGATTAAGGTTAGTTTTCCTTCTAAAGTCTGTTTCTGATTTTCGTTTAGTTTAGGTATGTCATAGTTTTGGCAAATGTCGCTAAGATCAATTGGGGAAACATCTTCAGATTGGTAAAGTTTTTGATAATAATTTCTAGTTTCCTTGATTATACTTTCGTTTTCAGTAATCCTAGATCCATCTGGTTTTTCTATTTCTATCAACGATTTATTCAAAAAGTTTCTCGATTCAAGTTTCAAAAAGTATTTTGTAGGTTTTTCTCCCTTTTCAATCCACTTAGCTTTTGATCTAATAATCATTCCTTGCATTTTATTATTATCAATTTCGTCAAGCCTTAATTTTATATCGTTGATATTATCAAGTGCGTTGGCTTTGTCGTTTACGTTTTCTATTTTATCTAGATCAATTTCCATATCATTTAGTTCGTTTTGGAGATCAACTTCCATTTTGTTTTGTATTTTCTTTTTTGTCGAAGAATAATAAATTGTCTTTCCCCGGATCATTAAAAGTATTGTTTCGAATAGTAATTGGTCATCTAAAGAGTATGAAATGATTCCGTTTTCGTAAATTTCGTATTGTTTCAGTGTGGATTTGATAGTTTCTTTGGTCATATCTACATACTTTTTGTCATATAGTAGTGAGTTATTAAATTTCCAAAAACCCCTTCCACGTGGTAGTTCATATGATTTTAGAGATAACTCAACGATTGAGTGGTCTGAATCAATACTTGGTAAAATTTCACATTTTTCAACCGATAGGAAAAAGTTGTGCGAGAGTAGAAAGAAATCAAGTCGTGCTTGTTTCAATGGAGTAGGTTGTCGCCAAGTGTATCTAGTGGAATCAGTATTATTTTCTCTCCATGCATCTTTCAGATCAAAACAGTTCATAATTTCTAAAACTTTTTCTCTAGCTTTAGGGTTGTTTATAGTTTTGTAATTAAAAGTGTCTTTTTGTGGATTTTGTACCAGATTAAAATCACCACATAGGCATATTTCATCACTGTCAAAGTCCTTGATAAGGGTCTCAATGTGTTCGTAAAAGCCTGGAGAATCTGTATTAGGGCCATAGATATTGATAATCGTGTAGGTTTTTTCTTTCATTAGTATTTTAAGGGCAACATAATTTCCTCCTTTGTCATATTTAGCATCTATAACCTTAAACTCAAAATTGTTGTTAAATAAGATTGCTGTTCCTCTTGCATTACTTGTATATGAACTTACATAGCATTGGTTATAGCCCCACTGTTGTTTAACTGTTTGAATTTGTTTTGACGTAAAATGTACATCTTGTAGACAATATATATTTGCCCTTTTACTTTTAAGGAATTTGAAAACTTTTTTCCTTTTAAAATTATTTTGCAGGCCTCTGCAGTTATGAGTTATTATTTTCAAGTTAGACATTGAGAAATGATAAAAATCGTGTTTTCAGTAGCCATGTCAAAACTGTACATTCAATCTGGGAAACCCTGTAAGTAAATACCTGTTTTTCAAATAAACTTCCAAAACTTAAAAGGAGTAAAATAAAGAAAAGCATAGGTATAAAGGAAAGTTTGAGCTCTGTCGAAGCTCGCGGAAAAATCAAATTTACTGCGGAGGACGCAATCGTGCATGATTTAGGAATGCGCGTGATGCACGTGCTATTACCGACTGCTTGCCCGTCGTAGTGGCTTGCAAAATACAGTGACATGAAAATACTTTGTCATAATAAAAAAAACTGAATTGAGGACTATATTATACACATGGATTATACCCGAAGAACAACATTATTTTCAAGGTATGTTGAAAGTAATAATTTGATGTTTTGTTGAGATGTGACATATAAATCATGGTGATATTCAATTTAGCATGATTAAGGGAGAAACTTGTCGTCAGTTTGATTTTTTGGCTATGGCACGCATAAATAACAATGGTTATTTTAAACATAGGCAAGTTTGTCACCTACCAGAGGTTTATATATTTATAATCCGAAGCGTTTCATAAGCAAACAAAATACGTTGTGCCTTCAAGTCGGATGTTAATTAATGAACAAAGATTTTTCATCAAAAAAGAATGAGACTTAAATGCGATAACGCATTCCTAGTCAAATAATTTTCATGAACAAAAGCATGATGTATGTGTGCAAAGTGATCGCGTACTTATGGACAAAACCTTTCATAAACATCATAATGAAGCTATGCCTCAAAGGCGATCGCGCGTTTACAAACAAGGAATTTTCATAACATAATAATGATGAAATTATGCCCAAGCGTGACATTTGCTAAGATGGCGATTGCGCATATACATTATACATAAGAATTGTTCTTAAAATGCAGGTCAAGTTACTTTGGGGTTTGTTGGTACTAAAATGATCAATCTTGGAAACTTGAAAATTAAATACCGCATGGTTATTTGATTATCACACATAAAAAATAAATTGATGTAGTTATCTACCTTCTGTAAATAACTGCAATATCCATAAGTGTCCACCTTGAAACACTAATATCATAGTTTATGATTGTCATTTTATCAGTCAAATAATTTTCATGAACAAAAGCATGATGTAATTGTGCAAAGTGTTCGCATACTTATGGACAAAACCTTTCATAAACATCATAATGAAGCTATGCCTCAAAGGCGATCGCGCGTTTACAAACAAGGAATTTTCATAACATAATAATGATGAAATTATGCCCACACTGCGCTCGTCCATCTAAAAACAAAAAATATCATAAACAAAAGAAAGAAGCGATGCCGAAATTGTGCCTACACAGAGCTCGCTTAAAACAAAGCAATTATGATGAACAAAATGAAGCAATGTCAATGCCAAATAGGGGATCGCGCATTTATAAACACAGAATTCATGTCAACAAAGGCACAATATTGTGCTTTCAATGCGATCGCGGGCAATGATGTTCATGGATTTTTTTAAACAGAAGCGTAACTGTTTAGGTAAAAAGGCGACTGCACGAACACAAAATAGTCAAAGATACATGTAAGGGTATTATTTATGCCTACAAGGGGATCAACATCATCGATATATTCGATCGAATATTCATGTCAAGCGTGACATTTGCTAAGATGGCGATTGCGCATTACATTATACATAAGAATTGTTCTTAAAATGCAGGTCAAGTTACATTGGGGTTTGTTATTACTAAAATGATCAATCTTGAAAACTTGAAAATTAAATACCGCATGGTTATTTGATTATCACACATAAAAAATAAATTGATGTAGTTATCTACCTTCTGTAAATACTAGTTTATTACTCAACCGTGGTGAGATCACTCATTAGATAACATTGAGTTGGGTACACACATGTGTGATACCACTGTGTGTTGCCGTAACGTCATAATTGGCGTGTGACGTCATGTAGTCGTTTTTGGTTGACGTCACAAACAATTTTCTTGCAATTCAGCGCTAATTACATCAATGAGTAATATATAAAATACTAAACTCGGTCCCGTTTGATAACATGTTTATGAAACTCGCTCGTTAAAATACCAAACAACCACTCGTTTCATAACATGTTATCAAACGGGACATCGTTTAGTATTCTATATATAATATTTATACGGCAACATGCCACTAGTGTAATACCACTGCAAATATGACGTCATAATAATGTGCTGTGGGTGACGTCAAATGGTCGTACCGCCATATCACACTGGTACATGGACATGACTTGTGCGAGTCATTTTCAGCACACTGTCAGTCAATTTCACTTGATTAATCTTGGCAAGTAATAAACATAATACTAAACCTCCTTCCATATAATGACATTTTATTAAACTCGTGAATGATTTGATATCAAACTCGCTTTCGCTCGTTTCATACCAAATCATTAACTCCTTTAATAAAATTGGTATGAAATGGAAGGTCGTTTAGTATCCTCTTCATCTCAATCATGATCCGATTATTAAACTTCCTATTTGTATGCATTTCTAGACATGCAGCGTCGCCAATATAGAATATACAATATACGAGGGGCGTTCAATAAAAATTTCCCCTATTTATGAAAGTTGACCATCCATAAAATATCATTGTCTTTTCCATAACACTAACTTCCAGAATGCCTCAAACAGTTTAGATAATTGGTACATTAGCAAAGCGATATTGATATAGGTTGTATTAGGAAACATGGTGAAAACGGATTGATAATAATAATAATATCAGAGATGGTTAATTAGATTACACTGTATTTATTAACTTTATGTCGATATTTACCTGAGTTACATAATATCCTGAATACTGAAAAGTTGGGTAAGTTTAATTACCGATGGACATATATAATAAAATGGTTTGATATACACTTTCATATAATTATAATAATATGATGGCATTTACGAGGGGCGTTCTTTCCCTGATAGACTTGTACTTTACTCAAACAAACTAAACTTGGTACAGCTATAAGTCTTTCTCTACATAGGCACCACACAGTGTGACATATTTCTCCCATCGCTTGATGCAGCCTTCTAGGCCTTTCTAGTAAAAGGCATCAGATTTTTTCCAAAGCCAGGACTTGACCTCTTTAATAAGGGTTTCATCACCAGGGAAACGAGTGCCTTTAAAAAATGACTTCATGTTTTGGAAGAGGAAGAAATCAGATGGTGCAAGGTCAGGAGAATACGGTTGGTGAGGAAGTCTTTCACAGCCACAAGTTTGCGCTTCCGTCTGGGCTACACGTGATTTGTGGACAGGAGCATTGCCCTGAAGCAGACAGACACACAGGGGCGTGTATAGCTTAGAAACAGCGTTTGGAAGACATAAACCTATATAGACCCTACCCTATTACTATTGCTGTGCAAAATTATTGCAATACCAGTATATTGCAATACAGAGTTGTATAATACACGTATTGCAATACAATTTTCATATCGCAATATATTGCACCAACAAATATTAAGTTAAATATATTCATTTATCTTTCGGCACAAATCCTGATGGAGCAGGATGTTTCAGGACAAAACCTGATGGAGCACAATGTTTCCTATATTTCCTTTATTTGAGAATAATGTCAAGGTCACCAAAATCTAATCAGCGCTTTGTCTTCCCTAGGAGGTGCTTTGTGTAAAATATGATGGAATTCCTGTGAATGGTTCTTGAGATATCCTGCTGACAAGATTTACATGTACATTATCATGTCAAAAAAATCACAGTTCCACTGTGACCTTGAGAATGATGTCAAGGTCACCAAAATCAAATCAGCCCTTTGTCTTCCCTAGGAGGTGCTTTGTGTAAGATATGATGGAATTCTGGTGAATGGTTCTTGAGATATCCCGCTGACAAGCTTTAAATGTACATTAACATGTCGAAAAATTCAAAGTTCCGCTGTGACCTTGAAAATAATGTCAAGGTCAACAAAATTTAATCAGCCCTTTGTCTTTCCTTGGAGAAGCTATGTGTAAAATATGAAGAGAATCCAGCAAATGGTTCTTGAGATATCCCGCTGACAATGGTAACATGACAAAGTCTCGTTGTGACCTTGAAATGTAGGTCAAGGTCACAAACCTCTGTAGGATCATTACTCTTCCTATAGTGAACCCATATGCAAAATATGAAAAGAATCCAGTGAATAGTATTTGAGTTATTCCATTTTGTACGGACGTATGGATGCAGCCGAATACTATATCCCCCGCTTCGCGCTAAACGCTCGGCGGGGAATAATTACAAATGTTATTCTCCATCCAAAACAGAACAAACTTTGATCCCATGGTTCTATGTACCTCCCCACAATATTTTATTTCAGCTTCAGTGTTCATGAAAATGGCATGTCATCTCTAACCTGTAGTGATGACCTCTCAAAAATCCTTAAACAGTGAAAACAAGTTCTTTAAGAAGGAACGAAAATTCAACTTCTCTGTCCAGAATGGGCTATTTTCATGTGGAACTTCACTTTATAGCTCTCTGTGAAACCCTTCCCACACAAACAACACTTGTGTGGTCTCTCTCCAGTATGAATCAGCATGTGTCGTTTTAACTTTCTGTATTCCGCAAAAGCCAAATCACACTCGGAACATTGATGGGGTTTTTCCCCGGTGTGGCTTTTCACATGTCTAGACCGATCAGATGCCTGAGCAAATGTTCTACCACACATCTCACATGAAAAGGGTTTCTCTCCTGTGTGTGTTCTTATGTGTCTCATTAGCATACTTTTTTCAGTGTATGTTTTACCACAATCACTACATAGGAATGGTCTCTCTCCAGTGTGCGAAAACATATGTGTCTGCAAGTGAAATGAATCCACATACGATTTACCGCAGTCACCACACTTAAATGGTCTCCGTTCAGTGTGAACCATTTTGTGTATCCGCAGTTTACTTGCTTGGGAAAACGTCATCCCACAGTCATCACACTTGAGTCGTTTCTCACTGCTGTGTGTATTCAAATGTGACTGCAGGTGGGAGGGTCGTGAAAAGGTTCTACCACACTCATTACACTTATGTGGTCTTTCTCCAGTATGAACAAGCATGTGCAGTTCTAACTTACTGGAGTCCGCAAAAGTCAAACCACACTCAGAACACTGATTGGGTCTTTCCCCGATGTGGCTTCTCATGTGTCTATTCCGAGCATTTGTCTGAGCAAATGTTTTATCACATATCTCACATGCATACGGTTTCTCTCCTGTGTGTGTTCTTATGTGTTTCGTAAGCATACTTTTTTCTTTGTATGTTTTATCACAATCACTACATGAGTATGGTCTCTCTCCAGTGTGGGACAACATATGGGTTTGCAAGTGAAATGAATCTACATACGATTTACCGCAGTCACCACACTTAAATGGTCTCCGTTCAGTGTGAACCATTTTGTGTACCCGCAGTTTACTTGCTTGTGAAAACATCATCCCGCAGTCATCGCACTTGTGCTGTTTCTCACCGATATGTGTCATTAGATCGGTCTCCAGTTCAGGGAGTTCTGAAAAGGTTCTATCACTACACATATGTGGTCTATCATCAGTATGAAGCTTCATGTGTATCTGCAGGGAAGCTAATTGTAAAAATGTTTGACCACACTCGATACACATGTATGGTTTCTCCTCGGAGTCAACACTCTTGGTTTTCTTATGTTTTTTATATGGTTTCACCCCAGGGTGAGTTCTCATGTGATTGTGCAACCTTGAAGCCACTGCGAATGTTTTACCACACTCACCACACTGATATGGGGTTTCTCCAGTGTGAAGCTTTAAGTGTTGTTGCAAGCTGGTTAAATGTGTGTACACCCTACCACACTCGTTACACCTACATGGTCCTTCGGAATGAGTTTTTAAGTGCATCTGCAAGCTTGTTGCTTGAGTGTACGTTTTACCACATTCATTGCACTCAAAAGGCCTTTCTCCAGTGTGCACTCTGGCATGGTTCTTCAAGTGACGTGAATGTATAAATGTTTTACCGCAGTCTCCACACTGAAAACGTTTCTCCCCATGAAGTTTCTTGTGATTGACAAAGTTACTTAATGCTGTAAATGATTTACCACATTCACCACATTGGTAAGGTTTTTCTCCGGTATGAATTCTCATGTGTGTCTGCAAGCTACTAGCTGCGGTGAATGTTTTACCACACACGCTACACTTGTTCTGCTGCTCGAGGTCGTGAAGCTTGGAGTGTTTCTTCAGATAGTCTGGTGCGGCAAAACTTTTATCACACTGGTTACACTTGTAGAGTCGTTCCTTATTATGAAGGTTCATGTGTACCTTAAGGGCGGATACATCTCTGAATGATTTACCACACTCACTACACTTACATGGCTTCTCTCCCGTGTGAATCTTCACATGTCTCTTGAGGCCATGTGGACCTGTAAATGTCTTACTACACTCGCTACACTTGTATGATCTCTCACCCGTATGAATTCCTTTGTGCTTATGTAATTCACCTGGTAGCGTAAACGATTCATCACATACATTACACTTGTATAGTTTCTCCCCAGTGTGAATTCCTTTGACTCATTTTACCTCAGATTTTCAGCTACTGCAAATGAAAAATAAATACTGATTACTCAAGGGAATATTTATTCAACATAACCAAATAAAAGAATTTATTCCTGGAATGAGGAGCAATAGTACCTAGTTTTCCCAAACTTATTTTATAGGACCCCCATTTTCATGATCTTGCTACTCAGACTACTCATCAATGTGTGAAATGGTAACCGTCCATTGTTCTTCTCAACTACAGTTGTATTTGGCACTGAGGATGTTAATGTACCGAACACAGCATGCGCCGTTTAGTTTGAGTAAAGATCAATTGATTAAGTATACTAACGGACTCAACTGACCATTATCAGACCATGTGTCAACAACTGCTTCTGTTCTGAATTGAACCGAACACAAACTTCTTTTAACCAGTTTTGTAACCAAGGGAGACAACTCAAGATGATCGTCAAAACGAAAACGAAAACGGCTAAAATACAAAATGGGAACACTGAGAACTGTAAACGGCTTTTATTTAGTCATACCGATAAAAGGCATTTTATACTCCGTCCCGTCGTAATATTTCGGAATATTTCAATTCTATTTTAAACGATAAATGGCAATTGCGTAGAAACTACACTATACCATCCTGTTATTGATATAAGAAAACAAGAAGGTTATAATTAGATAGATCATCCAAAATCTTTCTTCATTACGTTTCAATGAAAATTTACATCTCCAAGCAAAGCAGTGACTTCCAGTGCGGGTGACGTAATGTGACGTCATCATGTTTATTACCCATATGGTTGAAAATAACCGAGTTAATATTATTGATATGAGCACATGTGCACATATCACGTTTGCCTAGCAACCATTGTTTCACAGCGGCTTGCCGTATTTCGTCGTCTGTGACGTCATAAAACGAGTGTTCGTGACGTCACTGTAGCTTGCCCTCCCAAAGGAAGTGGGCCATTTTCTGGCTAATTCTACGCGAATCTAATGGAAAAGAATGGGTAATAAAGAAATTATTACACTCGAAAGTGTGCCATATGACGTTTACGAAACTCGTGCAAATTTATGTATAACCCTCGCTCTCGCTCGAGCAATAAAAAAATTCACACTCGTTTCGTAAAAGTCATATGACACACTTCCTCGGGTAATAATCTCTATTTTTATGTCGCTATAGAATGTGATGTCATTACTAGATGATGCAACAGCGACAGGACATAAAAAAAATGCCAAATCCACTGTCAAAAGGCTATCTCCTAGGATATGTTTCTTGTCGTTACTGTCTCAAATTTAGGATCATTGTCGGTATCAATGAGATCCTGATGACATTCACATGTCATGTTGTCTTCAAATTGGAAGTTTAACATAACAAATATAAATTCTGAATAATGAACACAATTTCGAAGTGCATGGTTGACAAATAACGAAATACCTTTAATAAGTTCTATGATAAATGTTAAACCTAACCAAATACGAAGAAGGTACATTCACTGTACTGTTGTTGGAGATCAACGTTGTAAAGGTTCTCAATGATGATTTAAAAGAATGTGGAACGTTCGGAAATATGTGAAATATATGACATGGCTATAGTACTGTTGCAGTGAAAGTATCCTTCTGTATAATGAGTCAAATGTAATTCCTTTCTGAGAGAGGATGTTCCATATGTGACCAATGATGTGTTGGTCTCTGAACAAGACTGCCTTAATTCGACCTTCGACCTGTGACCCTCGACCTGTGACCCTCGACCTGTGACCTTCGATTGCGAGCATTGTCTCTGTGTTTGACATATCATGCCTATTTTGAGAATTAACCTCAAACAAATCGAATGACTTGACAACGTTAATTCATGTCCAATAAAATAGATAACATTACTTGTGCCTGCATATATATTTGCCAAGGGGAAATGAATACATTAAATGTGTGAATAGCTAGCAATGCCACAATATATTCCATTGTTGCATATTCCACATGCAATTTTGAAAAAAACATTAAGATTTTTGTCTTCTTTATATTATATAAAACAACCTAAAAATTTAAACATTTGATTACTCGTAGGGTGACGTTTTCAAAATAGAAGTTATAGATTTGAGCTTTCTACTTTGATAATAACCTTAATAAATTGGAAACATTCCTGGATGCAATTAAATATGTTGCCAAGGAGGCCTTTATTTAATGCTTCTGGGGGCGGTCTTCATGCCATAATTATATATCGAAATCCATGAACATCCCAAGGGTGTAAACCTCTAGATCAACGAGCACGACAGTACAGAGACCGATGGTGAAACCCTTCTGTTAGAGGGTTTATATTAGAAGGTTTTTTAAATGGAGGAAGATGCATGTACCATGTTAACACGTGAAGTGACTTGATTAGTCATGACAATGAACCCAGCCGGCGGTTCAACAAAATGAAGCGCTTCGTAGCGCTCATTGATCGCTCAATGTAGCGCTCAATGAGCGCTTCTTCTCTCTTGAACGACACAGTGCAAATTCCTCGAAGTTTGCTCGCCTTGCTACGTAGCGCTACATTGAGCATTCGCGTTCAAGAGGGGTTTAAAAGTAATCGCTAATTGAGCGATTACTTTGAAACCTACCTTGAACACGACCCTGATGTAACACTTACCAAAACACAAAGTAAACAATCACATAATAAGATATACAAACTGAAACATATACCGACATGTTCATCATCATATTTTTTATAGTTTAATACATAAATCGGACTATTAAAAAGTCAGGAGCATGCTTTCAGGGAGCACAGGCGTACTGTTGTATACTATGCGATTTAAAAAAGGTGTTAAGATCAAAAATGAAATTGGAGAACTTATTTCAATTGACTTCAATCGGGAGCATATATTCATGAAATCAATAAAGACAACAAGACACCATACTCAGATGGTCCCAAATTAGGATACTTCCTCGTTTATTACCAACCAATTCCTATTTGGTGAACATTAAGATGGCAGCTAGCAACAGGTGCTCCTATTGTGGTGATAGTGTTGAAACTCTTGTTTGTGTATTTTGGGAGTGTTATTATGTCCAAACATTCTGGAGGTCACTTTCCGACATCTTGCTTGAGAAATGTTCTCATGTTTGTAACTTGGCTTTTGGGGGGCTGTAAAGATAATTTAGCTCCGATTAAGTCTTTGATCTAATTTTACTTGCAAAATTTCATATTTACAAATGTAAACTTACTGATTCTACTCCAAATACTAAATTCTTCAAGAGAAATTTAAATGATAGATACAATATTGAGAAGACAAGATATTTCTCTAAAAGTCAAAACATTTTCAAACAGGGATGATGTATCACCGTATTGTAGACCGGTAACATAATTACATTTGTTCTATATGCACATATACTGACGTCTAGTTCTTATATCCATAGATCAGCTCAATATGTTTCCATCATCCTTTCATTATGTTCATGGAGTGTGAATGTGTGAGTGAGTGATGTGTTGTAGTTTCATGTATCCGTAAAACAAAAAGAAAAAAAGAAAAACCTAAAAAAAATAGTGTACGTTTTATCTTACGGAGTTACTCTTGACAAGACCTCCACTCTGTTACAGGGATGGATTTCTGTAACAAAAATGTATACTTTAAAAAGTATAAAAGGCCGTTTGTAGGCTCTTTGACTTTCGACTTTGGTCCTTTCGATTTTTTACTCTGACATTTTCCTTTTTGTTGCGTCCCTTTTGTCATTTGCTCTTTTGACTATCTTCCAAGTAAAACAGGTCTCGTGACCTACAATTCATATGTATTACCCGACGGCTGTTGTACTTTGTGTTTGGACGAGATGAATGAATTGGGGGACCTGAATCAGTAATATGACTTTGTTCCTCCAGAGAGAGTCCCATTGGTGGACGAAATCCTTCTCACGACAGAAGGTCAAAGGAAATGCCGTGCTAAATGGATTTCTTCATCAGATAAAGCGTCTCTAAAATCTATTCTTGAAATGTTTTGAATGTAAAATGCTCAACTGGTTTATTTGGCAATTGGCCCAGGACAGTTCTCTAATTAGAGCACTATTCCCTACAATACGAGCCCACTGCATTCAATCTCCTTGTCTTGCTTCTAATTGGTTTATTCAAACTTGTTAGCCTTTTACGTTAACAGATCTGTCTATATCTGAGCTTTTCTCAGTCAAATGTATTACCACACGCATGAAGCAGTGAAGTTTATTTAGAGAAATTACTTTTTTCATAAATGTATTCCGCAGTCAAAATAGAGTTTTTAAAATTCAATGCAAGTGTATTTAAAACATTTCAAAACATTACCTCATCAGTTGAAAAAGTACCACTATATCGAGAAAACGTAAAATGTACAATATGGATTTACATAAATCAATTTAAATGAATACACAAATGAAAGTAAGGATTCTCTTACACGAGGACACATCTTTTGATTATTGAATACAAAATATACGAAAATGTTTTATTCATCAAGTATGTCACATTAACTATATCAGAAATACAGGTCTGTTTGTAAACGTGTTGAACATTTTAAAACTGTAGAGGTACAATTACAAAACATAATGCATTCTTACATTACAGAATGGGAAACAGGCGAGTGTGATAAAGACATGAAATTGAGCTCGTGAGAAAGTTAATCACAAATTCATAAGATGATATTTCGAGCATGGTGTTTTACCGTCAAAGGATCTTTATATCTATATATAGTTCACAATCTCGATTACTCACTTGTTGATTATGTATGGTGATACGCGTTGTCTGCTTTCGATTACATGACGTCATATCTCTGTAACTATAACGTAAAGTATAAAGGAAAATATCTTTTATAGTAGTGTTAATTATATGAATGGAGTATCCATGTCGATTGAATGACGTCATCATAATGTTATTCCACTGAGTAGAATAACATGTTATTTCACTCTTGGGAAATAGGGTCTTATTGTAACGGAAACACGCCGTACTTCATTGCTGAAGATTTAATAAAGTCTTTTCATACACCAGACATCTGACGTAAGTATTTTTTCTCATCACGTGGTTGATATATCACATTATATAATTTTACAGATTGTAGTGATCGTTACTGCTTGCATCTACATGAGACTATGCGTGGTAACCCATACAGCCCCATATGTTTTCACGCATTTGTTTTCATTCTACATAAAATAAGCTTGGCAATAATCAGAATAAAAGCGTTAAAGTGATTAAATTGAACACAAACTCACCAATCATGAATAACAGTTACAATATACCAGGCTGGCACATACATATTTCATACATTGCCGAAAGAATAAACGTGTCCATTGTCTACAACAATTTCGATTTCATCTTGAAAGTTTTTGACTCAATGATATTTACTGGACAAAAAATAATAGGGATATATGTCAATTTTGATATCATGAATAATTATCTGTCCACACACAGATAAAATATCAGTCATGTGTAAATGTAAATAATCGGTAAATTATTTGTTCAATATAATTATTTACATTTCTTTCGCGAGGAAAACCACCATGATATTTTGAAAGTCTATTGTATACAGCACGCCTGTGACCTCGTCCTTAACTTGTTGACCGCAGTGATGCCGGTAGCGAGAGACCGGAAGCTGGTCTGTCGCTTGAATCTCATCTGCTGATCTTCCTTGATGGACATGGCTAGTCTCTTCAATTGTGGCGTGGACTGCTGCATGTGCTCAATGTCGCTTTCCAGAGGTTTCTGATGACCTTCTGGCGGAACTCGACTCGGGAGTTTGTCCACCAGCTCGACCACTGGGTCACTCAGCTCCAGGACAAGACTCAGGATCATTATCCTGCCGTCCTCGCACCCTACTGTGATGGTTCTGTCGTCCTCGGCAATGTCAATGCAGCTGGCCTTGCCGTGGACAAACAGTTGTCCTTTCGATTCTCCGTCTGACGATCTCACTACCAGAACTGAACGACGATCCTTTGAGATTCCCACAACGTAAGCACCATCAAGTGCTAGCTTATAGCATCCATTTGCAAACTGTGGTTTCAGGATTGCGAGTAATTTGTTCTCCTTGTTTGAAAAGACCCTGAGACGATCGTCCATGATAATGGAACTGAATCTTGAGATGATGGTCCTGTCGAGTCTCGAGTCTGGTTTCACGATGTGCAGCATGTGTCTCAGAACAGTCTCCGTGACTGGGTCATAAACTATCGCAGCTTTGTGTGACGGTTCCTCCAGAATCAGACCCTCAACCTTGTCAAAGTTTGCACTGACCATGTCCTTAGCATAAATCATCAACAATTTGTCGCCTTCAACGACTCGGACGTCCACGAACTGGTCATCCGGGTCAGCGTGCTTCAGGAAATCTTTCACACTCAGCAAATCCTCCTTTTCGTTCTTGTCGTCAAGAAGTGTCCGTGCAAACAGTTTGAAGAAATGTTTCCTTGATACCTCGACTTTTGTAATCGGGTGATATTCTTTTTCACAGAACTGTAGTACTGTGTAAAAGGCATTGAACAGCACTGGTCCATTTCTCACTGTGACCACAACTGGTTTGCACATGAATTCCGACTGGATGGGGATCCTGAACTTGGAGTGGATAGGAATGCACTCATTTTGGTCAGGAGAGGCGAATTCCTTTTGAAAAGGCAGATCAAATACGGGATCCTTTTCCACCTTCACATCCGGATCTATCACCACAACTTTGTAAGTGTTGCTCGTCCAGTCTACCGAGCTGTGGAAGATGCATTGCACAACTGCAACGATTGTGTTGGTTGTATTGAACACAACGTACCTGTTCGTATCAAAATCGAACATCTTTTCTCGTGTTGAAATGTTCCAGATAGCATCTTTTGTGAGCAAAGTTTTGATTCCAGGTCTGTAGTCATTCATCTCACCGACGTACGCCTTTGTCACACCATACACTCCCAGCGGGGATAATTCACATTCCAAGATTTTATCCCAGATGTCTTTACTATGTTGAAGCACTGCAAGTATTTTCCCTGATCCTGGATCAACGATCTTAGCTTCAGGATATCGAACTCCGTGGCACAGGATATGACTGGTGGTAGAGGAAACAGTCACCGAACCAACAGGACCACTTATCACCTCGTTGGAATGTTGGACATCAGAGTCGAGGTTGTTCATGTCCCAAACTTGTAGCGTGTTGTTCTTTAGAAGAGCCACGACCTTGTTCAGTGTGTCCGAAGTGAATATCTTCTCAATGCAAGATATGGAAGCGTGTAGAAGTCGGATGGGTGACCCAGTGCGCGTTTCCCACACGGCAATGTAGGCATCCCTTGATGCTACTATGAGGTCGTCATTCGGGGTAAATCCTGCTCCTGTAAACGACGTCATGGTTCTCTGGAACACCCCTGACGGCATCTTCTGTAGCATGTACAGCATCTTCTCCTCGTCGGCGTTGATGAGATACAGACACCGTTTACTCCGGACAAGAATCAAGTGTTCGTTGTGAGAGACAGTGAACTCTTGGATGTCAATGTTCTCTATGATGTCTGAAGTGGTGGGCACTCTGTTGGTTATATCGAAGTGAACACTTTGAAGCAGCTTTGACTTTGTAAGAACATAGCACTTCATCCGTTGCTTGTTGAAAGCTATCTGAGTTGGCTCGTCGTTCGTCTTCCCAACACATTTCCTTTCTAAATGCGGCAGTGTGTAGAGAAGGATGTTTCTATCTGTGTTGAAGACAACAAATGATTCAGTCTTGCATATTGAGACCGCATTGCTTCTGCAAGTGAACTTATGAAGTACTTTTCCATGATCAATGTCCACAATGCATGGACCAACGCCGTATTTGGTGGTGAAGGCAATGTATCTATTGGAGATGTCAACATGCGCAACTTCCCCATAGCCACAATCAACGTCAGCATGGATTTCTCCACAGTCCGTTTTAAATATCGTCACATAACGATTTTTGGAGAATATATTAAGGAATCTTCCATTCGTGGTCGGATGGATCTCGCCAATGGGCATCTGGATATCTTGCCTAGGTTCCCCCTGTGTCAATTCCCAAATCTTCAGGGTTTTACTGTAGTATGGCTTTGCCGTCATGAGGATACCGTCTGGACTGTTGAAGACGTCCACATCCACGCAGGACTTTATCTTCTCATCAATCTCCCACTCATACTGCAGAGGTCCCCCAGGAACACTGTAGATCTGGCAGTTGGGTACAAGAGGACAGGTATTCTGTGCATGAAGGTCACACTGTCTCACCAGGTCGTGGATTATTGGGCAGCTATGAATGTGAGGCAGAAGACGACCAGCAAGTTCAGCTCCTAAAGAAGAAGGGTTCAGCTTCAATGCTGCACCTGACATCCTGAGGGCATCACCTACCAGACATGTTTCTTTGTCGACGAAAATGTTGAAGTCTCCAATCATCTGCTGTAATGAAACGGCTTTCAATTTGGCGTAGAGGAATTCAAAGTTGCAGAGACATTCTCTCTTCAGCTTCTCGATTTGACCAGTTTGGATCAGACTGAAGGGTAACTGGTTCATTTTCCGAAAGTTGTACCTTTCAGTAACACCGTCGGATTTGTAAACGAGTGGTTGTTCTGGAACAATTCGACAAGCAGCGGATGTAGGATCTGTCTTCTGCAAGCGACTCATCAGTTTTGGTTGGTATTCAAAGGGTTTCTTCTCAGTTCCACTCCATGTGCCAAGGTAGTAATCTGCTATGTTCTTGTGGATGGTGAGCATCTCAGATTCATCAGAGAGGTAACGCTCACAAGCTGCATTCTTAAACTGCATGTGGTACCAGGAGAGAACAACTATGTCATCTGCCTCTCTCTCAACAAGGAAGGACGAAATCTCTAGATAAAGTCTTGACCAGAGGTTGGGTGGAACTCTTCTCACGGGTGGTTCCCAAAGAGTGAAGAGACTGTTCAGGACGTCATCATCTATCGAGAGGATGTCTTCAAGTTCAGACTCACTGAGTCCGTTTCTGGCTGCTGTGATGTATCCAAAAGCTCTGGACACATACATCTTCCCATATTTTTTCTCCAGCCGGGTGAACAGTTTGTGAATACTTGCCTCAACTGTGTGTTCCAGAGCGTTCTTATCAAGTTCGTCGTAGGAAGTCCACCTGATTGCTTCTTGGAAGGTAAGGGTGATGAAGAGAGGGAGGCTGCAGTGTTTGAAAGCCTGCTCAACCAGCCGCCATTGTGGATACGTGATGGCCTTCTTGGCATGCTCTAACAGCACCCTCATCACTTGCTTACAGTCTGTATGTTGAAGAGGAACAACTTCAAGAAAATTGTTCTCAATTTTGTTTTGCAACCGGTCCAATATTCCATGTCTTTCTGGAATCGTTGACACTATTATTTTCACATTGGGAGCTAACCTCGCCGGTAACCAGTCTAGACTGTGAGCTGCGTTGCCATGGGACAGCTGGTTCAAGGCGTCAAGGAATATAACGACCACACCATTGAAGGTTCCCTTTTGCACCATGTTCCTGAAATACAGCTTCAAACTTGTGTAATCATCAGGGACCGCAGATCGGTGTTGTTTGGCAATGTAGGCAAGCTGGTGACAGAGGGAATACAGCAGCTGATGACTAGATGAACTCTGTGGTGTTGTTCCTATGAATCTGACAACGACCGCCATTCTCATTTCATTTTCATTTAGAACGACGACGTCATTCACCATACTGACAGCTTTTGACATCAGAGAGGTCTTGCCGCTGCCTGACTCTCCGTGCACTACAAAGGCTTGAGTGCTTGGTGTCTCAAGGTACTCTCTGATATCCAGCAACATCTGTTTTCTGCCCACAAAGGTCTCACACCTGTTCTTTGCAATTGTCCAATGTTGGGAGACCTCTGTGAAGAGCTCATCATCTTTCAACTCGTTTCTCTTAGCCATGTTCCTGTCAATCAACAGCTTCACGTTAGAGTAGAAGTGTTTGCAAACAGTCTGCAGATAGTCAGTGTGCTTCTCCGGGTGGATCCCCTTGCCCGTGTCCCACTCCACACTCGACTTTAACATGTTCTGGTTTGGGACTTTGCCTTTACACTTCTCCCTGAGTTCTTCAAGCGATTTTGCTGCCAACTGGTTTGGATCTGATGAACCAGGTTTCAGATCGGTGAACCTTCGGACAAGTTTGTGGTTCTCGTCTCCCGCCATTCCATTGATGTCCCGGATGTACACAAGACAGTTCGACTCCCTCTCCTTCTCTTTCAGGACATTGACAAGCCCCTCGTATATCTCCTGTTCAGTCACTGCAACAGAGATAGAGTTCGATATAGTTTATCCTCGATATTACCCTGGAAAATACAGTATGAAGATCCTAAGCTACACCTATGATTTAACGTTCTGGTGTGCGATAAATTATATTACTACCCTTAATAACTCAGTTAATAGTCAGCTTGTGAGGTAAAGAATTCCGGCAAATCACCGTTTACCCTCTACGGTATATTGATGATATTAAACGGCACTTTATACTTTGATAATTCAATCAAATTTCCTCATGTAAAAAATAAAACACAGCTGCAAACCGGACATTTTTCATTGTCGTATCTCGAAGGCAAATATATAATTTATAATGTTTAGAAAACCAAACTGATAAATATCCCTGCTTGGTTCACTTGTGCCATTTTACAACAAAATTAAACAGTATAAAAGGGAAACATTTCACCTCAGTCATTCATGCCAAACGAAATTTGTATATGACCTTTGGGATGAAGTTATTTACATGTATATGCCAACCTCTCCAATACATAAATGTATGCCAGGTAATTAGCACTTTTCACTACCAAGGAATCACATGTTATCAAATGCATCACATTTAAGATAGAGGAACATAAGATTGGCAGTGATACCCACACTAGTCTAACTAGTTCTATGTGTTTCTGAATGTTTTCTAAGCGTCTCATATGTTTAGTTCATCTGGCCTCAAATCATCCGGCGTCCGTCCGTCTGTACACTTTTCGCATGTTCGCCTTCTTCTCAAGAACCACTTGGTCTAGGGAGCTAAAATTGTGTATACAGACTCCTTGGCCAATGGGGATTCTCAATTGTAAAATTGGTGACCCTGTGACCCCAGGGGTCACGACTTTAACTACCTATTTTTATCTTCTTCTCCAGTTCCAAAAGGTCTAGAGAGCTGAAAAGTTGTGTGCAAACTTCTTGGCCAATGAGGATTCTAAATTGTAGATTCTGTGATCCTGCTACCCAAAATATAGGTTATGACCTGAAAAGCTATTTTCATCTTGAGATTTGATGTGCTCTTCAAAGGGAGGTAATTTAAAGGAAACAACCGTGATGAATTAAATCTTCAAGTGTGTCTTTATTTGTAGGGGATTTTATCTCTGGCCTCAAAGATAGATCAGAGGGACCTATTTCATCTTCTAAATTTAAAGTTCTTCCTTTGTGTTGTACCTCTCATCTAGAAGTTGACATTTGGAATTAGTTAATGTATATACAACCTGATGAGCTACAGAGCCAGTGGCTCTATTTTTAATTAATAAACTAAGTGTTAGGTTGACTTGATTGAATGATGTATAGGATCTTATAAAGATATGATTAAATACTCGTTTACCCGAAGACTTGAGAGTCCTAAGGGAGCCTCTATGGAGTTCAGAAGCATCAGCTGCCCGGTCAGCTCCCTTGTACAACACTGCGCGGAGTTCATCTTCCACCTCGAACCATTTCCGGCCTGTTGCATCTGCAAGAGTTTCATTCTTGACAGGGACATGAGAAAACATTCCTACCATGAATGGATTATCCATATTAAGTATGACTTCGTTATTAATTTAAAGCGTTTGCCATACTGAGGACGATATTTAGAATGGGGAAAACTATCCTAACATAAGGTAATTATTTTGATAGTCAATATAATTATATATCACGTAATCCTGACGGAATAATCACGATCATATAAATTTATAATCCACATCAGTCAAATATGGTGTAGGATTTAGTGAAGACATATGTTCTCGCCTTTTACTTCCCCATTGATGTGTATGTGACTTAACAAACTTGTCCACAATCCTTAATTTCTTTATAATGTGTCATCCAATGGTTGTTCAAGAAATGCTTATATCTGACAACCAACCTTTAACTTTACTAGCGGGCTGCAGTCTGTACATGGCCGGAAGTGAGTTCTGGTCCTTCAAGTAGCACGTGTCCAGCAGCTTGACGTCAACGGCTGAAGCCTCGAGGTGAGCTCGGATAGCCTCAAACTCGCTACGGATAATGGCCGCCGGAAGTGGACAGCAACCGTATCGTTGTCCAATCAGAGTCTGGAACGCACGATGATAGACGTTTAGCATAGAAAGTTGCATCTCTGCTCTTTTAGCATATTGGTCAGATGAAGTGAAATTATCTAATATTTCAAATTATAGACGATGGATTTAAGGATTGAGACATAATCGGCCATGGCTGAAACATATAAAACAGTTTGTCTTTTACCGCCATAACAAAACAATGAATATTTTTCAGACGATTCCAAAATAGATCTTCGTTACTGGGATTTGTGTTTCGTTAACGTTGGTATCAATTTTATTATTGGCCAAGTCAAGTAAATTGTATGTAAGACATATTTCTTGTAACTAAAATGTAGCCAGAAGTTGTGTGACGTATATTACTGTTCACTTCTAAACAATAAACTTTTTTTTCAAAACAATAAAAATAAGTGTCCAAAAGATCATTTGCATGAACATGATAGAAACAGATACGGTATTTGAGAAACCTATAAGCATTTTGTCTACTACAATTATTTATAACCACTATAGTTTTCTCCAGTAGTTTCTTGTAGACTCACCACGAAGATGGGTCCTATGGAGAGGTCCTGGCAATGCCTCAGTTCTGAGAGACACAGACTGGCTGCTGAGTGGTCATCGCTCGCCTCGGGAGGAACTCCCCACCTCATGTCCACCGCCTCGAGGAAAGAAACATGACAATAAATGAATACGAAGAAATATGTGAACCATACCGCTCCATCAGGGTACTTTATACCCTGGGTATGTAAGGCGGAACATGCTCGTAACGGTTAAGGATAATCACCCAGTGAAATGACATAATCGAGCAATATTGGAAGTCCCCGGATAAGGAAACAGATGAGCAATTATTAACTTTCAAATCGCGATTTCATTAGCTGACAATGTACACGCTTTAAATAGCATGCCTTACACAATCAGAGTATTAGGTAGTCTTACGTATAAACATATCCTGATGGAGCAGGATACGAGAGAACAAACAATATATATATCTGAATATAGTATTAAAGCTTGTATAGCTGATTTGATAAAAGATTCATATGTAGTACAAAGAGGGTACCGTTTGTATGAAAAGAGGTTATGTATAGCGAAGGAACGCGATTCCACTTCTGGAAAAGGAGTCTAACGCTTACTGTGGCAGCGGTGGACATCAACCTTTCAGAAGGGAGACGTGGAACAATGTGGAATATTCATTAATGAAAGTAAATACTGAGCATGAAGGTAAGACAAAGTCCAATACCTACCTGGAAGTCAATTCCATGTTTGTGAGAACAATACTGTCTCAGCTTAGGGTAAGCGTATTCAGCCAGAGCATTTCTTTCTTCCGTCATGTCTGTAGACAAAGAACGTGATGTTCAACGTACATGTCATTTTTTAAAATGATATTATTTCAGAACAAGAATGCATGATGCCTCAAGTTACTGGATTTAACCATTGTTACCTTCCTGTAAAGCTATTTGAATCTTTAATTCCACCCAGTGAATGTAATATCTTCTTAGGAATTTCATTGTTACAAATTACTGTTATTTTCTATATATTGTATCTTGCTTATCAATGTGTAACTTTGTATTTTTGCAAGAGGCCTTTAGTTATAAAATTACATTTCGCTTTGATGATGAAGTAATGGAACTTCAATATTTAAACGCAAAACGTATTGTTGACTGTTTTCTTCATATAGGTATTAAAAACAACATCTAAATACTGTCTCTTTATAATCTAAACTACCTTACAATCAACCTTTTAAAAGGGTAGCCACTGACCAGTGAAGGTAGAACTGATAAATATCTTGACGACTTTTGACTTCGGTCTGGGAATCTTGTACAGTTCCAGTTTGCCCATGAGGAGACAATCCACCATCTCCTTGTCCTCGTCCGCCAGGTGGCGGTACCGCAGCAAACTCTCGCGCTGCTCATCTCGGACGCCATTTTCTGTGACGTCATCCTGATGACAGAACTTCAAAGGAACTGCTTTATCTGTAATATACAATGGAAAGGGTAGAGGGATATGACTTTCCATTGATAAATAATACGAGATAATCGGTAAACTTGATTTTACTTTCTGCATTCGACGAGGTATCCAGATTGTTATTAAAATGTTAGTAGTTTATTTGTTTAGTTTTACCTGAATTAGCATGACATACACGTGACAAAGCTCGTGTTGGTATATCATATTAAAACAATAAGTGTTCACGAGCTCTGGCAATCACTTTGGGAAAGTTTGTGTAACTAAACCCATGCAAATTTTGGATAAACAATGACAGCTTTATTTGCATTTGAGCTTTTCATGATTTTGTGGTTATATTTAGGCCTACAAGGAGTTATTGATGCTCGTGATTTGTATAGAATTATAGTTCAGCTATTTTAAAAAATTGTAGTTCTTTGAATAAATATCATGTTAATACATTGCTTTTGTATTTCATTTCATATGTTTTATCATTGTTTAAGATCAAAGCAAATCTCCTGCACTGTGTATTGTGCACATGGTTTTGGAAATTCGTTGTCAGAGGAATACTTTTCTATGTCGGCTGAAGACTAAGTCCTTTGACGTTCATGCTTTGGAAGTCTCCACAAAGTCACCCTATAGTGTGACCGCAATAAACTATTAGTTTATCAAAACACATTCAGCATTTTAAACAGGACAAAACACTCTAAGTAGTTTAACTGCATAAGTACATGTTTGAGGAGAACAAAAAGGCATTCATGCGTTAACCCTTTTACTGCCAAAACGAAATATGCGGTCACGTTTATTGACTGGCTTAAAGAATAGTATATACTGAGTTGGTTGACAGAGCCAAACACACCGGGACCTATCGTAAATCGTTAACTGTTCAACCTCCGCGTATCGGATTACATAAAAGGCCAACTTATCGCTCCAACTGTGTAATTTAGACTGCACCTTTACATTCAGACAATCCACACAAACAGCACTACCTAGCTACAAGCCTCCCCTATCAAAGTCTCTACTTGGTGACCGTTGTCGCTGTAAATGGTGTGTGACTTATTCACATCTAATAGGGTTTAAATGAAATAACACTGGAATGACAAATATTTTTTCAAGTTATAATATATCATTCTCTACCCATCCACAAAGATTACTGAAGTCATAACTTCCAACATCATTTTGAATAAGAAACGTATTACCCTCATGAGGAATATGCTTTATATCTTCACAGAGCACAAATATAAATATGCGATACATGAGATAATTATAACGAATAGATGAAAACAAATTAATTAATAGATTAATAATTAAAAATATCAGGTAAGTTTCCGTATTGTAAATATTATAATGTCAATGTACATTTATAATTAGCCTTAACAGTTATGTAGATACACAGGTTTGAAGGTAGCACAACTGTGCAACAACATCATTCTTGCGTTGCATGGCGGGACAAACGATTACAGGCTCTGCTTGATCGTAGTCCTTCTCTGCCCACAGAGGTTACTCCCCAGTGAAGAACAGAGGTTTGGATCGGCAATCTGAGGGAGTAAACTCTGTAGTAAGAAAATGGAATGGAAATAGGGACTAAAGAGTTAACTCTGAGGTATATATGGGGAGAGAAAGATGTGATATTGGCTACTTTCATTTATACTCCCGTGTACAATCTCATGGGTTGTACGGTAAATACATATTACAAAATCAAATATACAATGCACACAGAGAGACACATTTGCAAATTCAGTATCATTTAAGGGTATAAGTGTTGTACACAGCTTAGTACAATTGTCATTTAGCAAGCTCTTTTTTCTGAAGAAATTCCTAGCTAAGATTATAAAAAAGAGAACAACGAAAAAGTGTTTGTATTCATTGAAATATATATGTCATACATACAGAAAGTCATTCTCTTCCCACAGAGGTTACTCCCTTCAGATTTCCGATCCTACCGGAAATCTGAAGGGGGTAACCTCTGTGGGAAGAGAATGACAGAAAGTGTATGATATAGTAGTGTAGAGATAAAGTTGATATAGATTCCTTACATTTATGTCGATTGTACAGTATTTTAGACAAACGTACACTCACTCATGTTACCCGGACCCCGTATATCTGGCAATACCACCATCAGCACGGTTATCAATAGTCTGTCATCCAGACCCCTTAATTATTTAAGAGCCTAGGCAAGTCTACCACAAGACTACATAGCTCAGTGTAAGGAACACATCTCAGAGGTTCCTTTGTATGATATTTTTTTTTTTTTTTTTTTTTTAATTTTTACAAAATATTCATTTCAGAGTCTAAATGTTAGAGTAGGTTATCAAGTGAAACTCTTTTTCATAAAAGTGTACTCGTTTATCCAGACCTTCTGCTGCCGCATCGCACGATATGCATTTCTGCTCAGAATGTTTCTCTGATATCCACATATTGACGTCCGAATAAACGAGGTCTGGCCGATCTTATTTACGAATGAACTTTTTCAAACCATCTACTAAAATTAGTTTCTACTCCGTAAAGTTATACTTGTTTGACGCCAATGCGATATTGATTTCAAACGGAGAGGATATTTCTTCATACTCATAATTAAGTTGCTGTATTTCACGCGTTTTACATTTAGGAGTAGGACAATGTTAAGTGACGTAATGTCCTA
Source organism: Gibbula magus (assembly GCA_936450465.1). Classification (NCBI taxonomy): domain Eukaryota; kingdom Metazoa; phylum Mollusca; class Gastropoda; order Trochida; family Trochidae; genus Gibbula; species Gibbula magus. The sequence goes on from OW388295.1 coordinate 67,779,605, forward strand.
CATGTACCATGGTTAATTCCTGAGGGGGCTAAATGTCCCCTTTGTTTGTAATATTGAACTGAAATCTCATCTGAATCAGTGTACTTTTACCGAAACTTACCTGCATGAAGTTTACTATGTTCTGTTTGTTTGTAAGCGTCTTCACTGACACTAAGATCTCAGTTCTACATGTACCATAGATTTGTTTTAATAAGAGGTGAAGTACCACTTTCGTTTGCAAAATTGAACTGAAATACTGAACTGAAATTCATCAGTGTACTTGTACCGAGATCGACTTGCCTGCATGGTAGGTGTTCTGTTTGTTTTTTAAAGTCTACATTTACGCTTAGACCTCTGATCAGTTCTACATGTAGCATATATGTTTATAAGAGACTAGATATCCCCTGACATACTGAACTGATATCTCATCTGAATCAGTGTACCTTTACCGAGACCTACCTGCGAACACATGAAGTGTATGTTCTGTTTGTTTGTTGGCGTCTTCACTAACACTGAGACTCAGCACCTGGGATAACGTCCCCTGAATCATCACCTGGCAGCCCTGTATAACTAACAGGGTAATCTCCACAGTTCCGGGATATACATTCACTGCTCCGCTACAGAATCAATGACAGTATATCGAGTAAACTAGAGAGTCCCCTCAAGCTGAGCCTTCTTATAGGAATACGTACTGCATGGACTGTACCGTTTAAAGCGGCATTCATAAAGTATGTCGCTTTCTAAACCATTATACAGTTTAATTGCATATACATATAAGCTACGGCAGCGGAAAAGTAACCGAGGACTCTTGGTATTGAGTTACCGTATGTTCACGCGGGAGTGGGATAGCACAGTGGTTAAAAAAATATATACTTTATATATATACCGTATATATATTGAGATATATATTAAGATATATATTGAGATATATTGATATCCAATTGGCACAATGGTTAGATTCGATTACGATTTAAAGAGGCCAATGTTTTGAATGCTGTCGTCAGGATAACTTAAGAATACGTTATTTGCAGTATGGATCGTAACGTACTTAATGCACTTAGGTTTGAGTGAAATGTCGGTACATCGACAAATACAAATAGTGTCTCTCTTAGAGACAAATATAATCAGTGTCTCTCTTAGAGACACATACAAACAGTGTCTCTCTTAGAGACAATACAAACAGTGTCTCTCTTAGATACAAATACAAACAGTGTCTCTCTTAGAGACAAATACAAACAGTGTCTCTCTTAGAGACAAATACTATTACCTTCAACTAGAAGAAAGCTTCTGTTCAACCATAAAAAAAATCTCAAAACAAACGCTTTAACATTGAATTTTAAAGCAATACTAGAGCAAAAGAGAACAGAAAAAATTTCGAAGTTTTGAATACTGGACAGACCCTGTACTACTTTAAATCATGCTATTGTGGGCGCAATCGTTTATGTTAGGTACAAATGCTAGTATACCCTGGTCCTGCAGTGTAAATACAGCGTTATCAGCTATAAGCAATTCAACAGCGGGCAGTTTATATAGTTGTGCGTATTTCCATAGTGTCGAGAATGATAAGAGGCTTTAAATGCTTTCCGACCAATTGCTTTTAAATTCACTCTCATTATCGCACCACTTATACACAATTCAAAGTGACGTTCGCGGTTACAAAGTCCCTTTCCGTTAACAAATGTGACAAGATTGCTTCAATAACAAGCGATAGCTTCGTATGTTCTAAATACAACTGTCGGATCAAGTGAAATGTCGCAGATATACATAACTTATTCACAATAACGTCAAGATTTTCGGGATAACAACTTATTGACGACAACTTTCTACTCAAGGCATTACTCGGGTCAGTCTCTTGCATGGCTAATTTAAGCCTTGCCGCATTTCGTCAGTTTGTCTGTGCCATCCTAGCAGCGTGCTTCACCTGGATTTGGCAGATCAGAAATCGCTCGCATTTAAATGCGACGAAATACAGCAAGGTTTAAATAAGTCGGTAATAGAGACGAGTACACGAATTATGTCTTGCGGGGAAGTTGCATATACGCCGAAACGTCGTTTATATTCACAATAAAGCAGTTGTTATCTAGAAGACCTTGATTTTCATATGTGTTCCACTTTTAATTGCCCTTCAAAGACATGAACTTAATCATACCAGTATACCAGTTAACACATTTATACAACTTTATTGGCAAAGCATTAGATGAAGGAACATACATTAAATCAGGATTCTTAAGGTTTTTGACAGAGTGTGGCATAAGGGGTTTTTTTTAATTCAAATTGAAATCATATGGCATTAACACGGTGTACAACCCCATACAGTGCGAACCGGATATAGTTCGCTGTACGCTCGTTCATTTGGTTCATAGCTCTGTCAAGTGTTTGTTGGTCGTTTGATCAAATATTTTTTTTATGTCATTATACAGCTTTACAACGTATGCAAATAGGCTCCGGTTCATCAATTTGTGACATGCATACAGGTACAGTGAATAAGTTCTTGAGAAATAGTTGAATGTTTATGAAAACACATTATTTTCGTTACGAACGCATCGAGCCAAATTTGACAGGCCCGTGCGTTTTCGATTTTATTCACATATACAATCATGCTGCTCAAAATGTATCTAAATATTGAATTCCTAATAGATTGTACCATGTATGTGTAGAATTTCAAGTTTAAAAGTTGCCTAGATATGAAGATATCAAAGATGTTAGCAGCAACAATGAAGCATCACTGTACTGGTTCATAGCCGAAGCGTAGTGAATCGCTGTATGGAATGTAGCCCGTAATTCAATAACGTAATTAAATCTGATTTTGTTTAAAAGGTGTCTTTATTGACATTTAATGTGTTAATATGTTGTCCCAGCATTTGTTCAAGAGATATCCCACATCATGACGAGTTACATCAATGTTCTGGGCAAAGATATGACGGGAATTAAAGTTGCATAATGGTCATGGGAATTACAGTATTTTCTAAATATAACTTGCACTTGAATCATTGGTTGACGGAATTATTTTAAACCAATTTATCAATTGCTTAGCTGTACTAGTTTAGGTCAAGCACATAGATGATCAATTCGGAACATATCTATTTTAATTCAGTAGTCAGAAACACATACTAAATAGATAATCATGTTCAATCCATGTTTCCGAGACTGTATTTACAGTACTAAATTTGCTGGGGGAAGCAGCATGCATAATTTGTGACGTCGTTAATTATGACGTAATTACATTCATATCTTGCAGCTGCTCGATTGCTGGTTCACTATTTACTAATATTTTTCTCATTCTGCGACAATATTTTCAATATATAAGTTTTTATTCTTATAATTTAAGATTCATTTTGTTTATATAATGTTTATATATTAACTATTTAGATGCCCGCATCTTGAAGGTGTGATAATTTTATGAATGGGGTAGGAGTACAATTTGTAATTTACAGTCTAATCTAAGGTCGTGAACTTAAGTCTAGTTTTTCGATTTTTAGGCATAAAATGATCTTGGCTTAGAAAAATAATAACTAACTCGGTGCTCGAAATTACGAATTATTTTCCCTCGTGAATTATTATGTCAAACTCCACGCTAAAGCTCGGTGTTTATCAAAATAATTAACACGGGGCAGATAAACCGTATAATTCCTCGCAACTCTTTAATTATTCTTATATATAACATAATTCAAAGAATTTAGAAAGTCTATTTGAGAATCAGTTGTAACGTACATGTACATTCACCTTTGGAAGTTTCCTTCTGACACTGCTGCAGTTATTTTTCCTGCCCAAGGTGATTTTTAAAAAAACAACCCAATCAACTCTCCAAAAAGTTTGGTAACACCACTGTATGTCATCTGGACGGTGTTGCTGCCCAACTTGTTTAAGTTATTTAAAACATCTGGAAGCATCAGTTCTGTCATGGTACCCCAATCTAAGCTCTCACAAAGAGATCACAATTGTCGGGGAAATCTCTGATTCGTCATTCTCTACCCACAGAGGTATACTCCCTTCAGATGCTAACCTCTGTTCTAGAAGGCCAATGGCCAATGGTGATTTTGAAATCATTTGTGTGAAAGAGACTTTCTCATTCCCTGTTTGAAAGTCACACAAGCAGCAGACGGAATTTAATTCAAGGTCACACATACAAAACGTTAATAATGACGTTATTTTATCGAGAAGTACTGATTGTTGCCGAAAATTAACATTTTTATGTTGGTCGACTCAGTATTGTGACTATATAATTGTAAAAGTAGTGATTTCTGATCGAAAGATGGACAATGCACCGCGACTGACGCATATCTAACAGTCAAACATAATTTTGAAACTTATTTGCAACAGATAAAAAGACAAATTTGGGTTGCTAATGTTAAATATGTCATATAACTACCTAGCATGTAAATCGGACGTGTAGTTTCGGTTACTGCACATGTATAATGCTTTTTCTACATTTTAATTGGAAACTCGTAACTAAATAAAACAAATATGAAACACAATGTATGCACCTGTAACAAAATAACCCAACATATTTAAGTAAGAGTGTCTATTTATAAAAGAAAAAGCAACCATGCACTTACATACTGGAACTATAAACCATACAGTGATTTCTGTTTGAAGTGCTATCAACCAACTGTATTGGCGGCTATCAAACTGTATGGTAGTGGCACATAGGTGGGTGACATTTTGCTCTCGTGTCCAAAACTTAATGCTCTATATTAACTATGTTAAAGTCCATATGTAAGTTTAATGATCATATACTTCATATATAATCAGGTTGTATCCACAAAGTACATACGATGAGAGCATTTCGACATTATATGTGGTGCGCTTAGCGGAGGAGCAAGATCGGCAATGCGTTTTTGAAATGAGAAAGATTTCAGAGGGTCATGATTGAATATCGCAGTGAATTATTGTGTATAAGTATAAGAAGAAGTATTTTGCAAATTTGTGTGCGTGAATTATACTCACACAAATAGAAAACGAGAAAAAGCAGCCCGTGTCAACATAGCTATGAACCAATGAACGAGCGTACAGCGAACTATATCCGGTTTGTACTGTATGGGGTTGTACACCGTGATTAAGGGCAAGTTGTTGAATTTGTTTGAAAGTTATCTACATGTGTATCTGACAGAAATCAGTACACAGTCGGATACCAAATCAATCTTAGCAGGTGTACCTCAAGGTTCTGTTTTGGGTCCTTTGTTTTTTCTTGTTTTTATCAATGACATAGTGGATGAAATAAAATGCAATATAAGACCGTGCCGAAGATACCTCATGATACGTCATTATCGAAACCTGTTAATAATGATTTACTGAGAATTTCTGATTGGGCCGGTGAATGGAAAGTCAACTTAAATGCCGAAAAGACAGAGAGAATAGCCCACGTGTACCCACGCAAATACCGAATCTAGAAATGAAAGGTAAATTACAAATTAGTTTAGAATTCGTTATATGTAGGATTGACTTTCAAATGAAACGGTAACTGGCATTCTCACAGAGAAAACATAAGTTCAGAGGGAATCCCGATGATAACGTGTATGCTGGGCTACAAATACCGTCTGAGTCGACATATATACCTTGCTTGTACTTTATAGTATTTATATCCTTCCCCTCTTTGACTATTGTGATCATATATTTGATAATTGTGCAAAATACCATCTACATTTGGATGCACTTAGGACAATGTGTGGTGCAGTCAGAGGTACCAGCTACTATACGAAGAAACAGGGTTTTCATCTCTAGTCTTTAGGCGAAAATGTCACAAACTGTGTCCATTTCACAAAATGATATTTCAGTTGACACCAGAATATTTATCGTCATTAGTTCCACCAACAATGTCCGACATTTCGAATCGCAGTACTCGTACAACTCATAATTTACAAGTTCCTGTTTGTTGTACTGAGTTATATAAACGTTCCTTCTTACCATCCGCCATTGCTGATCTCGATATGTCCTTAACAAATCTGAATCCTATGCTATCTTCAAAAAGAATATAATTTTAAAAAATTGTAATGATCATAAAATATTTAAAGAGTAAGAATTTGCCGCTGCAATGATCTCAAAGGCCACACATTTGATAGGGTTATAGAAAACTCTGCTACTTGCCTATGTAACTATGATTATGAGGATGTTATACTTTCATCTGCCAAAACTATTCGATCATTAGATCATGAATTATTATGTTAATGGATTCAATTTGAAAACTTTCTTTATAATAACAATGACTTATCTGATGAGACTAATTTAAAAACTGTGATTCTGTTTGTACATGTATCGACTCAAACAAACGTTTCCAGTAATTTAGAAAGCACCTGTAATTTGAACGAAAGTCATATTTGTTAGCATGAATTTCTTATTTTCAATTTTTGAATGTCCATGTACATAATATTTGTTAGATTGTTGAATTTGAATTTTCAGTTATTGGTCATCTTCCGCACGCATCAGACGAGATATGCATTTACAAGAAATGAATTTCTTGTAAACGCATATCTCGCCCGATGCGTGCGGAAGATGGTTATTGGTATATGAATTTGTTTTTTGTAATAAAGTATATTACATGTTATAATGTATTACATGGCAAAATGTATAAATCCCTATATTTCATAATAAAAACAACATCCTGTTTGTCAATAAAGACAATGTCTGATTTATTTTAGCAACTAATTAAACGTGCCAGGTTTTTTGGATTTGGCTTTTCTTCTGGAAAAGAATATGCATTCTTTTCGCCCAGTATATACATAACTTTGTTGTTACCCAACGACTTTGGGGAACAAATATCCTTTAATGTATAACTGATACGGTTTCGTTATTTTCGAAAAAATCCAATCAAGATACAATTTGATTAAGTCAAAATGGTATGGAGAACACATCTATATTTATACATATGTTGTCAACCATCAAAGATATAGTTTAGAAATGTTTTAATAAAAAGCCTATGCAAATGTATTACAAATTATTTTAAAAACCAACTGCGTACACTATATCAATCGTAAACGATCAAATGGACAACAATTTACCATAACATTACGGTATGTATGATATGCTTCTAGAATTTGTGTTAGGTTTGACAATCATGTTGATGAAACTTGTATCATTGGGAACTGTCTTGTGAGATATAGTTTCATGGATCCCTATTTATATTGCATATTCATTGTGTTTAATGACCTAGCTACTAGAACCATATATAGAGATTATTATCCGAGGAAGTGTGTCACAGACGGGAAGTCGATGTGAAACTATGGTTGTTAGGCAATGCGATATGTGCACATGTGCTCATATCGATAATATTAACTCGGTTATTGTTTCATTGTTTCACCGCGACTTCCCGTCTGTGACGTCACAAAACGATTGTTCGTGACGTCACTATAGCTTGTCGTCGCAAGAGAAGTTGTCGTTTCCTGGCTAATTAAAAATTACGCGATTCAAATGGAATAAAATGGGTAATAAAGAAATGATTACACTTGAAAGTGTGTCATGTGGCGTTTACGCAACTCGTGCAAATTCATGTACAACCCTCGCTCTCGCTCGGGCAATACAAAAATTCACACTCGTTTCGTAAAAGTCATATGACACACTTCCTCGGGTAATAATCTCTATTAAACAATATTTATGCACGATTTATATACGTCCCATGACCATCAAAATGACGTACGTTCTTACTTCCCAGTTTCCCCCACTAGGCCCCATTACTGGCACAGAAATGCTGATGAAATACAGCAAACTTAATTAGCCAGTAATAGAGAATGACGCGAGTTATGCCTTGAGTTGAAACAGGGCAATGACGTCACCTTGCCGTGAAACATTTATGTTGTATCCCGAGTCGACCAAGAAGCTACTCCTAGCAGATATTCTACCCAGTAGAACTGTAGAGTCACTGTATCCAGCCTGGATATATATAGGATATCGTTACAGCATATTCATACACGCTAGGTGCGTTCCGCATGGTTTAGTTGTTTCAATACCTTAAACGGGATTATTCTTTCTGTTTAAGTCCCCTTGACAATCTTGAATGATAGTTATTTTATCTGATCCGGAATTTTACTGTATTTACAATTTATCATTTTTAATCAATATATGTGTCATTTTAATTATTTTTTAATTGGATACGTAAAGCTGGTGTATTGGGTACTTTGTCATATTAAGCATTTGGTTACGTACCTAATTGTGTGGGTTCGAATCCCGTAAGGACACTCGACCTGAAAGTACACCCAGGGACCAAAAGTTCTTCCCCAACCTGGTATTTTCCATAGACTAACATGTAAATTAACCGTTGCAAAAATAATTTCCATAATTAAAATTTATGTAAAATGGTTATAAAATATATATCAAAAGATTGGAAATCACTTCAGCTACATACCCATAATTTCCATGTTAGTTTCCGTTGAGTGTCAAGAAAATTGTCTTCATGTAAGCAAAGCATATACATCATACGTCAATATTTTAACATAGCGGCCAATGGGACATTGGTACATGAACTTTTATATACGTTCTTCAGTCGGATGTCATTTGTTGAGTGATCAACATAAAGATGAACGAAATTACAGATGCACAGCTAACATATTTTCAAAGACGTTTGTTAAATTTTACAACAATTTGACTTAAACTTAAATTATGAAAATTATTCTTGCAAAGGTTAATTAACATGTAAGTCCATGGGAAAAGCTAGGGTGGGGAAGAACTTTTGACCCCAGACTGTAGTAAGAACTGTTGCAGATGTCCCATTGCAGATGTGATACCAAATATAACGATGTTAAACAAAATGGCGATACGACAAACTAACATGTATATACTTTAATTGCACACTCTAAATAGTTATAATGCTATTATGTTAAAGTCACAATAATCACATCATACAAACTCTTGACAAATTCTTGACGATAATACAAACAACGTTATAGGGAGAATGGTAATCCGATCCGATTCATTATTTAAACATGTAATCATCCATGAAACTTATTTAACAAAAATCTATGCAACTCCGAAGATCTTAAAAAATTTAGATGTGGCATTAGTAAACTTATTGTACAAGAAGATCTAAAGACGATGATATAAATTTAGCCATGTGCTCCCATTGTGTAAATTTAACGTTGTTTGCGATGAGAACCATGTAAACTGTCCTGTGTATGATGATTTACGATATGCATGCCCTTTTTAAAGAAGCAGAATATTTATGTCCTAATTTTAGTGTTTTAACAGATGCAGGAAAGTTTGAAGTGCTCTTTACACATGTTGATTTAACTCTGTTGAGTGCCAAAGCCTGTTTTAATATCTTAAGAAGAAGAAGATGGCACGTGTTTATATAAGTAATACAATTGTTATATCTGTATATTGCTATATTTACTTTATACCTTTTTAATGCCACAATGATTTATTTTAAGGCAAGTTTTATCGTATATTAACACTCAATTTTTGTCTCTTATAATTCCTTTGGAATGGCTTGTGTATATTTTATTATTGGTTATATAATTATGTATGTATGTTATGTATACGCAAGGTGAGACGTTAATAAAATATATGTCTGTCTGTCTGTCTGTCTGTCTGTATTGTTGCAATGCCCGTTGTACTCTGATACCCGGAGCAGATATATTCTACAACACTGTTTTTTAAACCCAAGCATATCGAAGTTTGTAAATCTACCTAAAAACCAAACTGCAAGAGTTTAAATGGTTGTCCTTATGCTATATTGGCCTTATGGCCACTCTACGAAATAATATGTCTGTCGGTTATACATACAGTAATGCTATGGTCAATTGGTGTCCATTTGAAGATAATTATTTGTTACTTTTATGTCCATGATTGGTACGTTTTTAAACTTCACCATAATATTCATCCTCTTTGAAATTGCAATTATAACATATGTTAATTTTGATATGGTGTATTTCAGACACATTGACGCTTCTATCTTAAAACCGTGGTCATTGTATCTGAACAAAGGTGTTATTTCGCGTTAGTGGTATACAGGTCAGATGAAAGATAAACTTCAGGTTTAATTAAAAACTTTAATTTAGTAATTCCGCATAACAGTAAACTTACTTCTTGACTAACGAATATCACGAATCCATTCCTACAGATGTAGGATTAGAATTTGGTTAACTAAAACAAAAAACTATGTTTACTTAATTAGCGCTAGAGTCAGGTCGCCGGTTAGAAATCGAGTTTTTACTTTTACCCCTTCTCTTTATGAACAAAGAAAAACCTGTTTGTCGAAACTTTGTTGTATCAATCCAACAATCAGTTGGGTTTTTTATTTATTATTTTTAAAAATTGTGTATCATATTAGTATAATATAAGTATCTATAATATCTAATAATAATAAGTATCTTATAAGTACCCTAATATATAATCACTGTGTGGGTGTTTTCAAATGATACAAGATTCATATATTTTTCATATATATAGTTTTATACCTGTATGATATACATTTATATAGTTTATACCTGTATGATATATATAGTTTATACCGGTATGCATGTTCTCCACACCACGCTATCTTACGTAGCTCTGGGGTAACCTTAGTGACTCACGATTACCTCAGCACGACGTCGTTGTGAAAGGAGACTTGGGCTCTTATGTCAAGTTACAAGACAACCAGAGTAGCACATTTCAGCAAATTTCAGCATATTTCAGCAAGTCTGAAAATTAATCAATCTCAGGTGCTCTTTTTTATTTTTATATTATTTGAAATTCAAAAGCCAAAACGTTATTCAGTTTGGAAAGTGAAGAAGCCCTATTAGTTGCTATATATAGACAAAATGTTAGAGTAATTTATGCTAATGATATATGAAATAACAAAACTCACCTTCTTTCAAATCCAATTCACTCATAACTAACAGTCTGTAAAGATCCTATCATTGTTCATTTCGAAGTTTAAACAGCTGTCAGTAGACGCAGGATCCCCTAGTTGCCAGTAGACGCATGCAGTCAGTGTGTGTTGGAGACGGTATTCCTGAGAATAGAGTTACCAACTGGGCAGATCAGGGGTATTGTGGGTTAACCAACCGTGACGTTCCACAGGACCAATGCAGTGCTAGCTTGGGCTAATCCCGTCTTAGTTGCCTTGCATGCTATAACTGTATTACCTATATAAATGCAACGGGGTATAATGTATGAATATATATCAATTTTAATTAACCTATGCATACGAGGTTTGATTTTTGTGTTAATGCATTGGGGTTTATATTACCTACATAAGAACGAAGTTTAATTGACTTATTAATTTGATGAGGTCTATATTATCTGTGAATGCAAAGCAGTTTATTTTACCTATAAATCCATTAACGTTGATGTTACCTGTAAATGAGTTCAATGAAATCAACAGGTAAGTCTACGTTCCAATCAGAAAGGATAATGGAGCAGACAAGGTATATTTCTGAAGTTACCTATAGATGGATAGAGGTCTATATGACACAGTTCTATAATGCAAGACTTACTGTACCTTATGTTTACGATGGAGTTTATGAATAGGTATACGAAAGTGATTTTATCACATCTTTTTAATGGGCTCTCTCATTCGTTATATTTTGTTTTATTCATTATCGTTTTATTTATCACTTCATTTCGTTGTGTTTTGTCATATAATTGAAATGTTTTGGCGAACTGCAATGATTTCTGCAAGGTTGTCATTCTTGCTTACACATGTTGCACAGTCTCGCTTCTAAGACATGTTACAAGTCTACAACCCATTCAAGACCCCGATATCAGAAATCATCAGAACCGAGTTTTCTGTGACTGTCCTACTACATATTCCATTCCTATGGTGACCGCACACTTTAAATGGTAAAAGAAGAACAACTCTTTACATCGGACTACCTCTGTACCCACACAGTCTCCAACTTAGGAACCTTCAAATCTCTGCTGACCCACCTCTTCAAAATTGCGTTTAGCATGCGACTCCTCCAACCAGAACTGACGTATTACATTGGTGAGTGACATTGTCCAAGTGTGTATCAAACATTAAGTACTTTTGAACAGCTATGGATGGAGACCATCGCTATATTTTCTATGATGATGATGATTTAATTATTTTTTTTAAAATAAATTTAAATAATATATCTTTCTTCTTCTTCTTCTTCTTCTTCTTCTTCTTCTTCTTCTTCTTCTTCTTCTTCTTCTTCTTCTTCTTCTTCTTCTTCTTCTTCTTCTTCTTAAGCTTCTTCTTCTTCGTTATAATCTGTTTTAATTCCTGTTGCACTATTTCAATGCAACACTCCATCCAGGATGCATTTAGTTATGGATTGAATTAAAATTCATGAACATAAAACTTTGTTGCTACGTATGTTTAATACATTACCCAGAATCTTCCTCAGCCTCTATATGCCAATCGAAGAAACTGCCGTTATGTAGGAACCATTGCCAATAAACACTTCCAACAAATAGTGATTGATATCTGGCTGTGGGTCTCAAATCCTAATCTAATCATGATAATCTGCAGATTATCTATAAAGGTACTAGACCATGGACAAATCCATTGGTTATTATGTTCTGAACTTCATGACTAAGTATAGAAAATTCCTTTGTAAACGATAAATTAAAGCCTTTACGCCGGACGCTAAATAATATACATAAACCGTCAGTGTCGTCACTCTATCGATGTAGAAAGATATTTAATTCACTCGGTCTTTTTGGACCTCCATCGGTAGTCATTTTATTTTTTCAGGGGATATACGGTGACAGAATTCTGACATTCGCGTCTTCGTTTCTTCGCGTCTTCAATTATATATAAGGCGAAATGGTAAAGACGTGAAATAACATACATGTACACGCGAAATAACGTAGACGATTTTGCCTTACGCTCAAGAACACGAAGGAAGGAAGACGTAAATGTAAAAGACCTTGATTCTCTCCAAGTCGTATTGGTTATAACCTCTTCCATCGCCCTCCAATGGTAAGGGAGGGATTACAATTCGAGGGCTTTAGTCTGAGTGGTTAAACCGAGCTTGAGGGTTTTACCGTTAAATGTTACAAAACATTTTATAAAAACAGTGTATTCCCATTTCTGCTTTATAAAGGGTAAGTCTCCCTTACTCGCGTTATATTGATGCATACAAGATATGACTATAACTAGAGTAATTCAAGCTGGCTCCCTCATCTCATTCCTCAGTAGATTTGAGGTGGAGTGTCTTAATTGTTTAAAGGGCGAAGAGTTTCAAGTTCGAATCCCGCCATCATACCTATAGTGTTTTAACTTTATAAACTTTCGATTAAAATTGTTGTGATTTGAGTTGTGATTATAATTGGTTTGAGCAAAATTTATTCTCACCAAATTCTACTCAAATCTTTCTATCAATCTTTAATGAAGTCCCTCTGTTTGGTTTCGGTTACTTTATAAAATGTAAAAGTAAAGTTGTGTTCGTATAGCCAATGTTCATTAAATAAATCAACAAATGAACTCTCTTTTAGTCATACATAACATTTAATTTAAAATTGCTACGATGTTGTTAAATAATCAGATGTTAGTTTCCGATATCCATAAATGAGGGAAATGTTTTCATATTCACAGTGATATTCAAGAACAGGAAGCTTTTCTGGATAACAACTTCTTTAATGTGAACATACACGATGTTTCGGTGTACATACTCACTCCTTCATCAGCAGGAATGTGATATTCAAGATGAAAAATATAGGTTGATGTTTCAGTAACATGTTAAGTTTTATCGTGAAATGGAAGTTTCAGAATTCCAGCTGCTAGATCAAATATACGGATCAATTCCTAAACACTGAAATCTGAGCTCCACATTTCAGATACCCGCCAAGGGGATGCACAGCATTACACACTTTGTTCAAGGAAAGAATATCATATCAAAGTGACAATGTATGTTATCAAAAATACAGGAAAATTCCAAGTCTATCTCATTTAAAAGATATCAATTTCGCAAAATTTACAATTCTAAATAAGCGGGGTAATTTGCGCTCAATTACTAAATGCCAGTGGACCAGTTTAAATCACAGGAACTCGATATCGTAAGTAAAATGTAGGTAAAACATAGGTAAAACAAACCTACCCCCTATATAACATACTCTATGTTATATAGGGGGTAGGTTTGTTTTACCTATGTTATACCTACATTTTACTTACGATATATATCGAGTTTCTGTGATCTAAATATAGATTAATTTAACAATTTTACCGCGCAAAGCATTGTGGTCTAAATGAAACTTTCTCCAGCAATTGATATCATTTCGATGTGTTAAACACAACATACTCAATGTCACTTTAAGCTTTTGTTCGCAGAAAAGAGTCCCCAAATGAACGGTCTATTTTTACATTGCATTGCCAGTAATCTTGCCATTTAGCTGACTGTAAAGTTATACAGAAGACCTACGTCACAAAATATATGTTCAGATTGCAAAGTTCCAAGATATTAAGAACGATTCTGACATCAGTCATCAAGTGGAAAACCCACACAGAGTCCGCCGTCCGGGAAGGAGTCACAATCAAGGTTCCGGATCCGGGCGGTAACGGCAAACCCGTCTTTCAAAGTCTCACATATGTTCTCACAGCTGGGAATTGGACTTTCAAGTACAGTGCATACAGGGAAAAACATGTTGCATAACGCGGCTCGGGGAAGTTCACGTGAATATCCGAAGAATCCAATGGATGCCAACTCCTCCGTTAAAGCCGCTTGAGCCTCTGCTATGTTATTCATGCCGAATGTGTTCGGGAAGAGGAAATGTGTGTAGGTTGTATTACATGGGTATGGGGTTGCCAAGCAACGATCTGGCTCCGGTCCCTGGAAGGCCGATGACGTCACAATGAAGAAACATGTCATGAAGATTGACGTCAACATTTTCTATTAAAGACGACTCACCAAACTGAACTTCTTGACAATGATTCAAAATGGATTCTCAAGTTATCTGCATCCAGTCAAATCTTTCAATATACGTACGCTCAATGTGCACCTCCTCGTAAATCAAATCAAACAAATCACCAATAAAATACAATGAGCTGAGACTACTTCTATAGCGCCACAGTAGTCTGATGTATAGCCAGTCTCAGGACGGTGGTCTGGGCGTATTTCCAGATTCAAAAACTCGATAGCGTCACAGTATCTGAAGGTTACTCCGTCTCAGGGCAATGGTCTGGGGGTATTTCTAGTTTCAATACTTCTATAGCGCTAACGTAGTTTGATGGTTATATAGTTCGTCTCAAGGCACTGGTCAGGGCCGTATTTCAGGATTCAATTCTTCGGTAACGTCACAGTAGTTTGAGAGGAAACCTCCTTCTAGGGGCAATATGTTACTAACTCTTCCTCAACTTCACACTATTATCACAAACACCGTAGTGTGTATTCCTGTGAACCTGGAACCTCACCGTGTATTCAAGTGGTATCTGGAACCTCACTGTGTATTCAAGTGGTATCTGGAACCTCACTGTGTATACAAGTGGTATCTGGAACCTCACTGTGTATTCAAGTGATATCTGGAACCTCACCGTGTATTCAAGTGGTATCTGGAACCTCACCGTGTATTCAAGTGATATCTTGAACCTCACTGTGTATTCAAGTGGTATCTGGAACCTCACTGTGTATTCAAGTGGTATCTGGAACCTCACTGTGTATTCAAGTGATATCTGGAACCTCACCGTGTATTCAAGTGGTATCTGGAACCTCACTGTGTATTCAAGTGGTATCTGGAACCTCACTGTGTATTCAAGTGATATCTGGAACCTCACCGTGTATTCAAGTGGTATCTGGAACCTCACTGTGTAAAGGATGTCTCCTAACTAGACGGTATACAGATAGAGTATGCGAGGGACCAGTGACAGCTGCACTGGACACTTCCTCTAATGCTCTAAATGGATAAACGGTTATAAATGTTATCGTGTTCATGTTGATGAATGTTAAATGTCAAACGTGGGAGGAGTGAGGGTATTTCTAATTAAGTAATATCCCAAAAGGTCAGGACTATTTGAATACCCACTGAAATATGATTAATTGTAACACAGACCGTATATAAGTAGTTGATCTCTGATTGTAATGATGTATTTAAAGTTAATATTAGACAAGAGACGATTTCGTCATCAAGCTTTCTGGTTCCTGTGTAAAGGTTAAGTCAATTTAAACTTATCATTGTAATGCCTTAATTTGCAAATGCTGTTTCTCCGAATTACATGAAAACTGTCGTTGTTCGTTAAAATAATTACGAAGAAAAAGTTGTTTCGATTTCTTCTTTAGATAAAACGTTGTTTGTTACTTACATAATCCATAGAAATTACTTTCAACCGTTTTGAAACGGAAGGCAAAGAGATTTATACATACGTAAACATCAAAGTAAACAGAAATTGATACACAAGGTATAAAGACGAATACATATTCCCCTCAAATCCTCTTATATGAATTAATACGTCATAACTTTAACCTTTTTCACAATTGACACATATTGACAGCGCCTTTGTCAATGTAGCTGTAGCTTCATCAACACTCCCGATGCTTTTACATTTTACCGTATAGAAGTGTTCCCTGGGCCTCAGAGGCGGGAGTCACATCTGAGATTACTATATAGACTTTAATGAAGACCTAAAGGTGAAACGATAATGTTGTGATTATTTATACTTGAAGACAACAATGAAGCAATTTATGGAGAAATAAACATTCTTAGTGTAACGACCGGAATTATGTCCCAAGAAGTGCCAAATTTCTCTGTCCTTTACTATTTACTAATTAGAAGACTCTAAGGAAGGTAAATGTTTTGGTCAGTACTGGTCTGTAGCTGGGCTCTAACTTGGTAACCAGGGTTTCCATACACGTTTCCTCAACTGGCCAATGGCTAGAGATCATGTGACCATTCCAGAACTTAATAGGGAGATTGAAAGCCAAAAGTCTTTCTTATCATATATGGATAGCCAAATGATCAGACCCATTGTACCCAATTCTCCTTTGTTATAGGTAATTGAAACTTTCATTTTCTCATTTTGGTTTAGGTTATTCCATGATGTATATTTGCATTAAGCACTTTTATTTGCTGCATTCATTATTGACTGGTAGCATAACAAATTAATTGCTGATCAAGTTATAAACTTTGGTAATTCCAATCTCCTTACAGCTCATTGCTAATTTAAATTCCAAATTCCCAAGTTCCTAATGCAATCTATTGATTTAAGTGCACAGTGCTGGCAACAACAGATATCTATGTCTAAATCAACCAGTGTACAGCACCTTTGTCTCATGCTTCACACATGGTATTGAGTAATATGGTCAAGCACTGATGACCAAGCACAAGATGGCGGCACCACCTGTAAACATAGGTGCATTGTCTGCTAGGATCTGGCCTCTTAATGCTACATTGCAGCACTTATTTAGTAAACTTGGTGCTATAAATCGGTTATGTTATTTCATTTGTCATTTGCAAAGCATCTGTGCTCATGCATCCTATTTTCATGTTATTGGCTAAGCATTAAGAATCATTGTTTTTTCATCACTTATAACTTATGTTTTCAAATTCATTTCCTATTTACAATATTCATGTGATGTTTTTTTCTCACAATGATTCTGTTAATGCAATCATTGTTATCATTTTCTGTTTTTTTAGTGATTAATGTTTCTCACAATGATTTGGCTATTGTCAACATTGTTTATCTTTTCCATGCTATCCACTTGATGTGAAGTCACTGTTATCTTTGTTAATACAGTATGTATTATTCATATGGCTCCTTATAGAGGATAGTTTGTGTTTTCAGTGTGATATCACTTATCGCTCATCGAGTGACGGGGTAAAGCCAATATTTTCACAAGTGGCGCAGATTCTTACCCTGTCATGAGATGAGCGATTAGTGATATCACACTGAAAAAAATAATTGTGTTTATTATCTGCTCCTGTGTCTCGGAAATATGGTGTTTTATGTCCAAAA
Source organism: Gibbula magus (assembly GCA_936450465.1). NCBI lineage: Eukaryota > Metazoa > Mollusca > Gastropoda > Trochida > Trochidae > Gibbula > Gibbula magus. The sequence continues at coordinate 67,797,408 of OW388295.1, forward strand.
CCACATCAATAGAGGCTTGAAGTATTTCCATAGCTTTGTTGTGCTAAGATAGTGAATCGCTGCACCTGAAACTCATAGTGGGCCCAGATTTCCAGGCACAGAAATCTTAAGGAAATACTGCAAGGCCTAAATCAGTCAGAAATGGAGACTGGCAAGAGTTATGCCTTGCATTGGGAAGTTGATCTGGACGGCCAAGGGATCCGATCCATGGTACCCAAATCTCCTTTGTTATTGGTACCCCCTTGGCTGTGCAGACAAGATTTGCACCATCATCATCATGTATATCTGAATACACTATCATGAAACTACTTCTTGTATTGTGTCATCTTTGACTGGAGTACTTGAGCCTACACGCTTGCCCATACCCTTTTCAATGAGACGAAATTGACAAATTACTTGGCGATTTCACCAAGTCTTACATAAAGAAGATGAGACCCCTATACTGGTCTGCTATCTTGTATCCTGACATGGGACCATCGGGTCCGGAAATGGTTAACCTTGTTTCCTTGATCAAATACGCTTTGTGAAATTCACAGACTGATCCAATTTCCATTTCAGATCCCATTTCAGGATCCAAAATGGCCAACCAAGTCCCACCTTCTTTATATGTTATAAAGACAAGTAGGTATAACCATATGCCTGTGATACATATACATACTAGTATCTATACTAGATCAATCATATATATATATGTGTCCAGAATCCAAGGTGTCCAAAGCTTCATTGAATAAAACAACAATAAACAAAAGCATTTCCACTTTTCACAATGTATTTTATTACTTTGCATATTTCATGTTTACAAAAGTCATATTTCTTTCTTCAAAACAAATATAGATATTGTAAAATATTAAACAAGTAATCAATATATACGACTCATACATCGATGCATGTTTTCTAGAAAACAATTTTTTAAATTGTGAATATACACATATTTCGGTGTGTACACTTACTCCTTATCAGTGGCAGTGTTTCAGAGTTTACACTTACTCCTTCATTCGGTGGATTGATCTGAAAGATTCTGTACATTCACAATAAATAATTTGTAATCCAGAAATCTTGAGTTTCCTGTGTATTCCACTTCAAAATACCCCTCAAAGACTTCAGTGATTTGTTTCGATCACATCATTTATTAAACACAACAACTTGCTTCGAGGTGAAACGATCTTTCCTCTAGGAATTAAATATTTCATGATGGGTGATGACATATCAGTTATTGATCCAGTTTTAAACAATACAACGTAATATCATAATTCTACATTAAAATTGTTAAAAAGTTTATGGGACTCTTTTGTAAATAGTAGATTTCAAATTATTCTAAAAATATCCAACCACATACTATTAATTTATCTGCTTAAAATTGATGGATGCATATTTTTCTCCAAAAATAATTAACAATCATATTTCAAAATAAAAGATGACATAATAGAATGCCACATTAACAAGAACCACAATGCAAACTTACTTTGTACTAATATGAAATTTTGATGAATGAAAAATGTGGATATGTTTCATCGTTATTTTCAAACAGGCATTCTTTAATGATGATAATAGTATTTAATATATAAGAAGAACAACTTCATTCTCAATGTGCATTACCTAACCACAGATTCTTGTTCAGAGGAAACAAATGGAGGGAAAATGACCAATCACCATTATCTGCATACATTAGGTTTGTTTTAAGAACCAACCACTTTAGTGGACCTACTAATTACATTACAGGGATAGGGAAAGGTTGGACCATGGGCCATTTTATACATTGGATGAAGAAATAACCCATCCAAATTTTGAAATTTTAGTAACGTTACAAAGGGGAATGGTCCTTTTAATACTCCGAAAGTGACTAAAAGAGGTAAAAATGGCCCATTATCAAAGGTTTCCCACTCTCTCACATTATCCTGTTAGCATATTGCCCTAAATGATGAGAGGATACCACAAGAGCACAAACTACATAGAGCCAGAAAGCCTCGGACCTACAAGACCTAATAAGGTCAGTGAATGCTATACAATTGACGAATGGACAAACTTGACGGAAAAAGACTGTTGCAAGGGCCTGTGATAAACATTTTAAACATCTATGTCTCTAATTACATCAAAATTAGTGTGGAAAGGAAGGATTTCTTTCAGTTCCCTAATCAACAACCTCTCAGGGAGTTTACTTACTTTATATTTTAGGCTGTGTTCAGAGTTTTATGCATTGTTGTGGAAATCGGGTTATATAACAAATATATATATATAAATACCTGTATATATAGTAGCTTCAGATAATGCCCCTGTATTAACTTGATGTATAATTATGCATATTCCATTTGTTAATTGTGTCTTGATATATTTTTTGTAAATGTTGATGTGGAGATGAAACAAGGAAATAACGAATTTCCCTCTATGAACACTGTCAGATGGTATTCCCTCCCAGATGGGGTGCTCTGAACATTGTACCCTCTTAGAGACAATCCTCTCCTGGCTGGTACTCGAGTTCAAACTGACCGTGAACATCAGATTTGAATTTTAATATAAATAAAGAAGTTGTTTATATATATTTTTTAAGTTTGACATTCCTTTATATTCATGTATATCAAGTTTGTTAATTTAGCCATTATATGTTTATTTGTATAAAATTAACTGTTGTTGATATTGAGTTGAAACAAGGAAATAACAAAATTCCTTCTGTGAAAACTGTCAAATGGCACTTCCTCCCAGGTGGGGGGCTCCACATATTGTCCCCTCTAGAGACAATCCTCTCCTAGCTGGTACCCGAGTTCAAACCGACCTTGAACAATCAGATTTGAAGTTAATTCCACTGGTAATTATGATAAACTATTCACTGTTAGATACGATGGAAGCAACCCCCGTAGTATTGCTGTACATCCTGAAACAAAGATTATCTATGCTTGTAATCATGATAAACTGTTCACTGTCAGATACGATGGCAGTGGTCTAACCACTCTCACCACTGGTGAGATGTGTGTTTACAGATAGAAAGCCCTCCGATGTGTGACTCCACATATTGTCCCCTCGCAAGACAACTCTCTGCTACCTGCTACTTGCTACTTGCTATCTGGTACCCGAGTTCAAACCGACCGTGAACAATCAGATTTGAAGTTAATTACACTTGTAATTATGATAAACTATTCACTGTTAGATATGATGGTAGCAACCCCCGTGCTATTGCTGTACATCCTGAAACGAAGATTATCTATGCTTGTAATCATGATAAACTGTTCACTGTCAGATACGATGGCAGTGGTCTAACTACTCTCACCACTGGTAATGACATCCACACAGAAACTCTGGAGGAGGTTTACTGTACTACAGTAAGGAGAAGAAGCTGATGAAACAAAAAGATATTACATCCATTCCATTTGTTAATTGTGTCTTGATATATTTTTTGTAAATGTTGATGTGAGTTGAAACAAGGAAATAACAAAATTCCTTCTGTGAAAACTGTCAAATGGCACTTCCTCCCAGGTAGGGGGGCTCCACATATTGTCCCCTCTAGAGACAATCCTCTCCTATCTGGTACCGGAGTTCAAACCGACCGTGAACAATCAGATTTGAAGTTAATTACACTTGTAATTATGATAAACTATTCACTGTTAGATATGATGGTAGCAACCCCCGTGCTATTGCTGTACATCCTGAAACGAAGATTATCTATGCTTGTAATCATGATAAACTGTTCACTGTCAGATACGATGGCAGTGGTCTAACTACTCTCACCACTGGTAATGACATCCACACAGAAACTCTGGAGAAGGTTTACTGTACTACAGTAAGGAGAAGAAGCTGATGAAACAAAAAGATATAACATCCATTCCATTTGTTAATTGTGTCTTGATATATTTTTTGTAAATGTTGATGTGAGTTGAAACAAGGAAATAACAAAATTCCTTCTGTGAAAACTGTCAAATGGCACTCCCTCCCAGGTGGGGGGCTCCACATATTGTCCCCTCTAGAGACAATCCTCTCCTATCTGGTACCCGAGTTCAAACCGACCGTGAACAATCAGATTTGAAGTTAATTACACTTGTAATTATGATAAACTGTTCACTGTCAGATACGTTGGCAGTGGTCTAACCACTCTTACTACTGGTAATGACATCCACGCCTGAACTCTAGAAGAGGTTTACTGTACTACAGTAAGGAGAAGAAGCTGATGAAACAAAAAGATATAACATCCATGCAGTATAATCAGGTGGCTGGGACATCAGGATCACAACACCTCTGACAGCTGGCACCCAGGCCTCTCCCATGCTGAACAAGATGGTCTGCCGTAACGGAGGCCCAGTTATTAACAGACCCAGCGAATAGGGTCTCACATGCACCAACTTTTGGGAGATGGTTTTCTTCCTGGCTAACCTGACGGGGAATATACGCAGAGAGGTGGCAGATTTTGGCTATTACCATTGGGTCTTCCCTCTTGGAAGAATCGTCCTAGACTGCGGGCTAACACCAATCTGCGACATTGACACACCCTATCCTGCTGCCTCTTACAACCGATCTGCTACATGTACCCTTGCCTGGAGCTGGGACAGCTCTACTGACACCAGGGGGACCCTAAGGAGCAAGGAAAACAGAACAAAATTTGTCCTCGAAGTAATGACCGAAAACCTATCGAACATACTGTGGCATGCATATTCCATTTTTTTAATTGTGTCTTGATATACTTTTTGTAAATGTTAATGTGGAGTTGAAACAAGGAAATAACAAATTTCCTTCTGTGAAAACTGTCAGATGGTAATCCCTCCCAGGTGGGGGGCTCCGCATATTGTCCCCTCGCAGAACAACTCTTTGCTACCTGGTACTGGAGTTCAAACCGACCATGAACAATCAGGCTTGAATTTATTACACTTGTAATAATGATAAACTGTTCACGGTCAGATATGATGGCAGTGGTCTAACCACTCTCACCACTGGTGAGATGTATGTTTACAGATAGGAGGCCCCCCCAGGCGTGGCTCCGCATATTGTCCCCTCGCGAGACAACTCTCTGCTACCTGGTGCTAGAGTTCAAACTGACCGTGAACAATCAGATTTGAATTTTACTACAAATAAAGAAGTAGTTTACTTTACAATATATATTTTTTTAAAGTTTGTCATTCATTCATTCATGTACATCAAGTTTGTTAATTTAGCCATTATATGTTTATTTGTATAAATTAACTGTTGTTGATATTGAGTTGAAACAAGGAAATAACAAAATTCCTTCTGTGAAAACTGTCAGATGGCACTCCCTCCCAGGTGGGGGGCTCCACATATTGTCCCCTCTAGAGACAATCCTCTCCTATCTGGTACCCGAGTTCAAAACGACCGTGAACAATCAGATTTGAAGTTAATTACACTTGTAATCATGATAAACTGTTCACTGTCAGATACGATGGCAGTGGTCTAACCACTCTCATTCCCATGTGTGGCTCCACATATTGTCCCCTCGCAAGACAACTCTCTGCTACCTGGTGCTGAAGTTCAAACCAACCTTGAAAATCAGATTTGAATTTTACTACAAATAAAGAAGAAGTTTACTTGACAACATATATTTTTTTTAAATTTGTAATTTCTTTATATTCATATATATCCAATGTGTTAATGATATACAACAGCTATCCTTTAACAAATCACAGGTGCAAGGAATTTTTGTTGCATTGACCCACCAAGAAACACAGTAACGGTATCCTGTACTACAGTAAGGAAAAGAAGCTGATGAAACGAAAAGATATTATCAAAGATATAACATCAATGCTGTAAATCTGGACATCACAAAAGGTCTCCTGTATTACAGTAAGATAAGGAAGCTGATGAAACCAAAAGATATAACATCCACGCAGTAACTCTGGACATCAGATAAGAACATCCTGTGTTACAGAAACATTGGATATTACTGATCTTCTTCATTTTGAAAAAGTTGCTGAAACCTTAACTGGCTAAAAGTAGCCATATTTTAGCCGACTGTTTAGAAGGAGACAGAGTGTTTCTGATACACACACATTCTGTCATAAAAGATCATAGCTACATGATTTGGAGTAAAGTGTGCACAGTACGGAATGATGACAATGCAACTAAATAAAGTATTTATTCTCGGGTACTCTGTCATTACTAACAAAGGGAAAAACAGCGTTGAAATGGTCAGCGGGAAGTGTGTCACCATGTTGGGATAAAGAAGACTTGTATTCAGTGGGAAGTGTGTCACCATGTTGGGATAAAGAAGACTTGTATTCAGTGGGAAGTGTGTCACCATGTTGGGATAAAGAAGACTTGTATTCAGTGGGAAGTGTGTCACCATGTTGGGATAAAGAAGACTTGTATTCAGTGGGAAGTGTGTCACCATGTTGGGATAAAGAAGACTTGTATTCAGTGGGATCCTCTAAGTCATCGCTTGGATTCCTTCATGGAAGCTTGACACACAGAGATTCTTCACGGGCAACTCATGGCAAACTGAAGTTCAACGCGGTCCCGATGAATTCTTCTTGCTGGTCAATTGTATACTGCCATTTTTAGTAATTTAAATTTTTGGAAATTGTAGATAACGGACAGTTACGAGGAAGGATGGCGGATGCTACGTCATGCCATAAGCCTAACAGGGCTTTCAGGCCTGATGAGTTAAAAAGTTAATGACTTGTTAGATAGAAAACTGAAGACCTCAAAATGATTATGTGATTTCTACCAAAGAATTGTGATAGCCAGGACTTCTGATGACTCAATGCCAATCCTACCACCTTGAGGCAGGGAATGGATGGAGACTACAGGTGTTGCATCAAGTAGCCAGCAAGCAACCCGTGTATTGGCCACCACGAGGATGGTAGAGTGCCACTCCTGACCAGACACTCCTGATGTTGGAGTACCCCGCCATGATCCTTGAGGAGGGACTACAAGGAACATACCCTCGTGTAGACGGCAGGGACCACCTCCTCAGTAAGTACAACATGCCGGCACTTCCTGGGACAAAACCACGTTGGATGATGAGTCTACCCTGATGCATTGCGCTGGGGAAGATCCATGGATCCGTGGCCAGGGAACACTTATCTGTATTTTTAGCCTCTCAACAGAGAAGGAAGCGGTCAACAGATATGATGATAGAGAGAATAGACAAATCAAGTATAAATCTTAGACTGGAAGCAGCCCCTGGTGCGGAACATCAGCTTTCGAAGTAGGAGAGTTTGTGATAGTCAGCCAGCTATCCCTTTGTTAAAAGCCATAAATTAACTTTGATAGTAACTTGTCAACCAGAGATAAATATTTACAATTTTGTAAGTGTGTGTAAGATTTGAACTTCAAGACAACCAGTTCAAAGTGAACTTAAAGTTTAAACAAGTTCAAAGATTTGAACTTCAAGACAACCAGTTCAAGGATTTGAACTTACAGACAATCAGTTCAAAGATTTGAACTTCAAGATAAACCAGTTCAAAGATTTGAACTTCAAGACAATATCCAGTATTTTCTACATTTTGAAAAAGTTGCTGAAACCTCAATCGGTCCAAGTAGCCATATTTCAGCAAACTGTTCAGAAGGAAACAGAGTTAACAGCTCCGTGTTTCTGATACACACAATGAAGGTAGCCAACTTTCTCTCTGTGTGGATCATGTGTTCACTGCTGTATTGTGTTACTTGTGGAGGAAGCTGGATTGACAGATCGCCAACTTGGTGCAAAGCTTGGTGGCAGTGCAGTGACCTACAACATCAGCGAGAGGATGTACATCAGAGATATGGTCCACCTCAACAACACTGGCATGGCAGCTTTCTGGGAGAGTATAGGCTGTGTCATGTACTGATTCCACATTCAGGGACAAGACACTCCAAGCATGTGTGTGGGCCAACATCTGCTGTATAGACTCTCAGTCTAACCATCACTCATAATTTACAGAGAACTTCTCAGCCGTTATCTAACTGCAAGTGTGTACCAATAGTTAAGACATCATGTGATGCACATACCACCTGTTATGTGTTTTGTAGTGTGTCATCAATGCTATAATCTACCAGTATATTAGTCTTCTTAATTTCTAACTCTGTAAAAGTTAATTAAATTAAATATTTATGTGAAATATTCATAACTCATAACTATCATCTTTTGAAAAAGTTGCTGAAACCTCAATTGAAGAAGCCATATTTCAGCAAACTGTTTAGAAGGAAACAGAGTTAACAGCTCCGTGTTTCTGATACACACAATGAAGGTAGCCAACATTCTCTGTGTGTGGATCACATGTTCACTGCTGTATTGTGTTACTTGTAATGAATCAACTCTATTTGACTCAACTTATCAATGTCTATTTTATTACTATAATTCATATTATTGTATAATGCTGAAGTAAATGATGTAATGTTTTTTTTTAAATTAAATGTTTATGTGAAATATTTATAACTCATAACTATCATGTTTTCTATCATGTTTTCTTTCATTTGTAGATGAAATTGCCACAAGTACCAATGGAAGACAATTCCAACAGTGAAACAAAAGGGAAGTCATCTTTGGTGACTTCAAAGAGCACCTTTCAATGAAGAAATTGTAAGATTAAGATGTCACTTTATGTTTCTGTTCAGCAGTTTCAAAACTGAACTCTTTATTGATTGCTCAAAACGGACCTAAACGAAACTTCATCTCCAGAAAGGCCAGGTGGAGCTTCTTCACTTCACTGGTTGGTGATAAACATTTAGTGTTCCAAACACAAGTCATACAATCAGTAGACATTTCATCGCCATAGTGACACACTTATATTTATATACTTATTGGTTGAAAATTGTACACGTTCAGTATTCAAAACAGAAGTCATACAATCAAGGCATTTCACTTCCATGGTGACCTAAGTCAGGATGGCTAGTTCCAAGAAGTACAATAGACTAGTCACCGTACATGGTCAGAGCTTCCATGTATCAGGATATATGAGGGTAGGACTTGCATTATACGTGAGCACGGGAGTGGATTTTAAATAAAGGAGTGCTGTCTCCTGAGTGTCCTGAAACTGATCTCTGGCGTTCCGTCTTTTGTTCATGTGAAGAATGACCAGTGCGATATCAAAGCGTTCTAGGCGAACTGAAATAACATCCCCAGCTGCTAGATAAATACTGTACCTACTCGCAAGGCTGGACAAACGCCGCAGATAATAGCAAATGTAATTTGCATGTTGATACGTTAAAGATCCACAAACCCCGACAATATCACTTTTTGGTTTTTATTCAAGCATATTCCAAGATGACGAGGATTCTACTTGATATTTGTCAATTCAACCAATAAACACCTTTTATAACGCCTTTTTAACACGCCGCTCAATTACGCCTCATAAAACTTTAGCCGAGAGCGAATTCCGTGTGCTTGGCCTTGTGACGTAATACACAGGAGTCGCTTGGCGTCTAGTGACAGAATCCACTAGATTTAGCCTTACATAACTGCCTAAATAACATATTTACCTGTGTCCTTATACAACAAAATTACATATATACACGCCCCGTAAAACGTACTACAAATGGCAGCAGATGTCAACACTGTTTAGTACTGGATGTGACCATTGCGGGATCCGTAATTCTGCAATGTGTTTTGGAACAATTCTTATCGTTGCCCAATGAATATGGCGGCGGCACGCATGTCAGATGATGAAGATGTTCAAACGTCACAGAGATCTATTACACATTTCATACCGATTATAACGGTGTTAACACGCCTCATTCATGTTGAATAATTTTTGTTTTCACATTCGTCCTTATGCAAAAAACAAAATATATTTTCAGTATATTTGTTTATCAATGTAGCGATATGTAATAAGTGATGTAGTTGCGTTATTGACACTCTAACTTAGATAAATATTAACTAAGAGGGGAAATCTACACGACTGAATTATAGCCGGGTAATATTTTTTAAATTGAGAATCAAACAACACATGTACACACGGCCATGGTGAGTTGATCAAAGTTCTATAGTTCCAATACTTTCATTTGAAATTGGGAAAGATACGTTTTCCATATTTTTATCCGAAGTGATTTAAACATTATTTTATTTCCACAAACATATGAATTGACCATCAAAAACTACATGTAATATAAAATGCAAGGCCTTTTATATAACATGCTAGGAAAATGGTAGTGGTATTACACTGAATCTAAGTAATTGTAAATGTACACGACTATAGATTTAAAGATAGCCCGAATATGTTCTTCTAAAAAGTGTAAACCAGTAACATTGATGAAAATTTTAGGATTTTCTTAGTTGTAATGAAACTATTCTATTAGCAAAATAAAGTAACCATGAGAAATATTGACGCAGTAGATTTCAAGCTATAGACACTCTTCAAACACAAAATCAAGCACAACAAAAAAATTAACTAATAATGGCGTTTATAATATAAAAAAATTGCATGATCTTTTTTAGTTTTGAATTGTCAGTTAATCATTTCAAAACATATTGTAGCTTATAAGATAACTTAACACTCCACTCGATTGGGAAAAGAACAAATCTAAAATTAGCGGTTGAATATCGAAACATGCTCCTAAAACTCCGAAATTACTCCTTGCGGACGCACAAATACCCATTCTATCGGAAACTTGCAATGTCAAAACGTTCTTAATATGTTTTAAAGGAATTATCAACGAAAATCGACAAATCGCCTAAGGATTTCATTAAGCAACTCCTGTGTATGACGTCACATCACTAACGAAGGTTATGCTAAACTGAGGGGCCGCGGCAAACTGTTTCAAGAATGAGATAATGAGCAGGCTAAATTTATTCACTTTGAAGGGCTATATCTTGATGAGTAGGTGACGCTTCGAAATAATCGTTTGTGTTTTGCTTACTTGAAAGTATTGTCTATATGAATAAACGAATTAACATCGAAAAAAACAGAGAGATGATATTATCTTTAAGAATAAAAACCTATGTTTATAGTGACAGTTTGAATGTATGTATATTTTCAAAGCTAATAATATTATATCATTTATTTGATAATGTATACACATTGATCGACAAAGGAGGAGAAAAGAGGAACTGTTTTCCCTACAACTTCTCATCCCAGTATCATATCAGCATGTTGTCACTACAGGGAAAAGAAATATTTCCCTGTTATAGTAATCTTGAAAGTTAAAACAACAAGAAAGAAAGTTGTTTGTCAGAGAAATAGGAATTCGAGACAATTAAAATGGTAGGGTAGTGAAGTGCCTCTGAGACAACTCATCCTGCCTAACTCTGTTCCTGGAGAAGTCCGGCTGTGATATCAAGCGCTCCCCTCGCAAATCGTCACATCATAAATACGGTACCTCTCGTAGGAAAGATCACATCAGATAACTTCCACAACACCAGACTAAACTCCTAGGACACTAGGAGTCAACTTGTCGGAAAAAGAATCAGACGTGAGTTATGACGAGCTTGTAACATCATAAAGGGTTACACCATATGTCATCAATTTTGTCCGATTTCGGTATGAATTTAGAATATTATAACGATCAAGACAATTCAAATGCTAGGGCATGGCTATCAAGATTTAATAGTTACGCACAATTAAAATTATGGACAGCAGGAGAAAATTGACGCTTTTCCTCTCTTTCTGAGAAGAGGAGCCGCGAAATGGTATTATCGACAAAATACAAATAGGGTGCACCGTTTTGGACAGATTGAAGAACCATTCCTTGTCAGGTACAGCCATGATCAAAAGAGTTTCCTCTGCTAGAGAAACCAGCAACATATTGAAAAACAATCAGGTTGCATAGCTTACACATTAAGTTACCTTGTCAATGCGGACTTCATGTTGACAACTTTGAGATACCGCCGCGAGTAAGAGATTGTCACTTAAACAGAACAATCTAAAAGGCTTATCCAACAAATTTGAAACTTCTTATGCAATTTGTCTCTCATGAACAATTTCAGATACAAGATTTTAATTAGAACTCATGATTTTAGAAATGTTCTAAATCATGAAAAAAGTGTTCTGAAATTAGGCGTATCTAGATATTTTAAGAAGCTGTTTGCCAGCATTTGTATATCATGACTGGACGAATCCAACAGTAGGACACGACCAAATCATTCATAATGTGAATAACACAAAGATATCACTTTTCAAATACTTCTGCTTAAGAAAGTTACTTTTGACGCCATACACGTATCATCTCTATTATGTCCATAGTGACATAGTTTATCCAATAGACTGGTAGACAAATAAGCAAGTGATTAAACCGACTGAAGACCGAAGCCAATCAGGAAGGACGATATGAGATTTATCTCCTTAGCGACAGTGAAGATATGGAGACAGAGTTGCAACAAATAAATGTATGTTTGTGTTGATGTCATGAGAACTGTGTCTACACGAGCGTATCAGGCGCTGAAGCAATACATCTTCTGTGATACAACTCTGTACACATACCGTAAGTGCATCAGCAATTTCTGTGGTCTATTTTTACTCCTTGCAGGAGTAGTTTGACGTTGAATATATAACGTCAGTGTGACTTCAATATAATGAAGGACTATGTTGTTACAAACACTATCGTTGTGTGCTGTGAACTTTTTCTTTTATGTTGTGTAGAGATCATATATAGCATGTTGCAGTGTGGAGAAGTCAAATAATTCCTCTGGCTCTGACGTGAATCAGCGTCTATATGTGCTACCCTTCTTGTATTGGATATCAAAATCATAATTAGAGACGGCAAGAACCCAGCGTGTAAGGCGACCACTTTTCATTCTATTCTTTTGTAAGTATATCAAAGTGTTGTGATCTGTGACCACTGTGTATTTGTTGTTTGATAGATATACATATAGTGTTTTCTTCAAAAAATCATGGTAAAATGTTAAATGGTAAAAAAATCTGCTGGATGCCTGCTTCATATTTATAAAGAATTATGAATATAATGTTGGTGTATTCTATTTATTGATAATGTATGGATAAAAATAAAGGAGGAGAAAAGAGGAACTGTTTTCCCTACAACTTCTCATCCCAGTAACACAATCAGCAGGATGTCGCTACAGGGGAAAGTAACATTTCCCTGCCTCAATAATCTTGAAAGTTTAACCACATTAAGAATGATTGGATCCTTATTAGTGGATTACTGCTGGAAAAACATATCACATGTATACCAATGGGTATGACTAATTGTCCATCTCTTGTTGTGCATTGTTGTAAAACGAAAGATGTAATTATCTGAAAAGAGCTCTTATAAGTTGGATAACTCGGTAATTTTCTTGACTGAATAAAATATGTTTCTCTCAGTGTTCATCTACACACCTGCAGTTCTGTCAAGTCAACATTCCCATAACTCTGTGGACCGACACATGTAATGTATTCCTATTTCAAACGTACACTGTTCAAGTGTTGAAGCACTGTTGAAGCTCAGCAGTACAAGGATTAAAACAGTAAGACACAATGCTACAACAACATGGTGCTGATGCTTCAAGAGGCGGCTTTTGAAAACTGTGCATGTAAATATGATGAAACCCCTCCCTCCTTTTGAAAATTCCTGACTCTGCCGATGGATATAAACAGAAAACCATTTCCTAAGATAAGAGAACATATTGTCCTAAACAAAGAATCAGCAGTATGACATTACACGGGAGAAACTTCAAAGTTTTCGTAATCTTGGAAGTTTCAGCATCAACAAGAAAGATCGGATTCCTATCACTAGATCATGTTACAGAAAGATTACATCCCAAGATCATAAGTTACACATGGTGTTAAGTAAAGTGTGAATCAAAACAAAATTGTCCTAGACACAGTATCAGCAGGATGACGGGAAATACGGGAAACACTTTACTTTTACTCATTGTTATGACTTGCTTGCTCTGAACACATGGCGAAGAATACATGAATACATCATATCAAATCCTTAATTAATTTGGTTCAGCATATTTTCAGTGCACAGATATTTCATTATTTAATGACTTTCGAAGACACAAACCCAATACATGGGTGTGGTGGTAGACGAGGACAGACAACTCGTTTTTATGACAATTGTTTTGATAGCCTGACGAAGAATACATAACCACATCATACTAAATCCTAACATAACATAGTTCAGCATATATTCAGTGCAATTTTAAAGATATTTCATTGTTTTATGATCATCAAACCAAAAGCCAATACTTCAGTATCGCTGTAGATGGGGAGAGACCAACTCGTTTCTATGACAACTGCATGACACACGAATATATAAAGTTATCTATCTATTCTGTTAAAACTTCCAGTAAGGTCATAATCAAGGGCCTTCCTTCTTTTTCTCCAAGTAATTTAGACAAATCTTCAATTCAATTCAATTTTCAAATTTAGTACAAGTAACAAGGGGCATAAATCATGTGAACACTAAAATTTAACAGCACTTGAGTGCCTTCTAGCAGTAGGTTATAATCAAGTGCCTTCCATCTTTTCTCCAAGTAGTTTAGGCAAACCTTCAATTCAATTTTCAAATGTAGTACAAGGGACATAAATCATATTACCAATAGAATTCCATAGCAGTAAAGTGCCTTCTATCTTCATAGATTGTTCCTTTACTTATTCTTTCATATTATAAGTCTTTAAAGGGGCAGTAGCACATTTTTTTAAATTTCCCATTTATAATGATAGTTTATGTCATTTATATAAACTTTAGATGGTAAAAGATATTATATCACAAACCAATTATCCATAGTGGTAATAACGGTGTTGCGTATAAAGCAAAAAATGCATGGCGACCATTTTATTGTGAACACATTTTATTATTTCGAATGACAAAAACTACTCCCAATGGCTTAACAGAACCATGCACACTCATTTTTTAACTTGATTTTCTGAAGAGAGAAGGGTGTTTTACTATTGGTGACATTATTTTAAAAATACATTTCATCGATTTGAGCGAAAAAACGTGCTACTGTCCCTTTAAAGGTAAAATGGGGATTGGGATGCCTCTTCTATTTCCTTTATTTTAGGTTTTTCTTTTCTTTTTGATTTACTAGGTTCATTCTATTTGAATTCCTCAGTTTTTAGTTCAACCATTCATAGTTCAATCTTTAGATGTTGAGATCCAACACTAAACTATTTGAATTCCTCAGTTTTAGTTCAACCATTCACGGTTCAATCTTTAGATGTTGAGATCCAACACTAAACTATTTGAATTCCTCAGTTTTTAGTTCAACCATTCATGGTTCAATCTTTAGATGTTGAGATCCAACACTAAACTATTTGAATTCCTCAGTTTTTAGTTCAACCATTCATGGTTCAATCTTTAGATGTTGAGATCCAACACTAAACTATTTGAATTCCTCAGTTTTTAGTTCAACCATTCACGGTTCAATCTTTAGATGTTGAGATCCAACACTAAACTATTTGAATTCCTCAGTTTTTAGTTCAACCATTCACGGTTCAATCTTTAGATGTTGAGATCCAACATTAAACTATTTGAATTCCTCAGTTTTTAGTTCAATCATTCATGGTTCAATCTCTAGATGTTGAGATCCAACACTAAACTGTGCTGTTTGACAAACATAATAAAAACACAGCAATAAAGAGTTGACTATCAATAAGACCTGTTCTAGGTTAGATATTGGAATAAGTGTAAGTTTAAGGAATTTGAAAATAAGTGGGCAATGTATGATAAACTTGTAGTAGATTGAAAAAAAATAAAAAGACCTGTTCTCCTTCATGATGAAGACATGTTCTATTTCTATCTCATTTCTTTACTTTCATTGGGCTCAACACGAGACCTTTATCTCCTTGATCACCCTTAAGATATATTCACTGTGAAAGGTTTATCTTTCTTTAGGGGCCTTTCTTAAAATGATCTTAACTAATGATAAGTGGGATACTTTAACATTTCAATCAAGTTGCCACAGACTTACGATCACCTTAATGGGTGGTAATTGGAGGCCAAGATCATTAGACCATCTTTCCACTGATTTCTTCATCAGGTGTCCTTGAGTTGAAGCACAGGTCTCTAGTTTCTTTGAAGGACAGATCACCAAATCAAGTGGGACCTACGTAACCACTTTACCCACTGTTCCAGGTCTCCTCATGCATGGGAGGATGAAAGTACTTAGAAACTTTTCACTTCTTCTTCAGACTCTAAGATCTTCAGTCCAACTGTCGCCCTCACTCTCACCATGTGTGTCCGTCTGAAGGGAGAATTGTCATGAAAATATTTGATGCAATTTAAACAAATAAATTTAGCTCATAAGCAAGTAAGATAAGCAGATTTCATAACAATACAAACTATTGTATAAAATTTAGAATAATATTTTTTTTAAACTTTAATGAACAATGAACAAGTTCCTTGGTTGACAAGTGAGTTCACAATGAATGGCTAGTCTACTTCCTAACTGCAGTGAACTGATCTTTGGGACAAAGAGTTGTATTGCAAGGAAGAATATACTAATCCAGAGAACTTATTTTGGGACATGAATTCCAGGGATGCCCCTTTTCCTTTTAACAATCCATCACTTTCAACCGTCTTTGATAAGCTTTAAATGTTATGAAAAACTTTCATCACTTTCTAAAGTAAGAACAACCATAATTTTAACCCTTTACACGCTGATGACTTTAATATGTGTATGACTGGGTAAACATAACTTACATTTCCAAAAGGAATACTCATTAATTCTCAATCTTCCAACACAAATCATTTACTTCATGAAATACTATGTGAGCAACGTTCACTTTTCTCTTACTCCGCAAGTTAAGTATAGTGTACAACTCAATCTCAAGACTCACATTAGCCGAGGACTCGGACAGGTTCTGGTAACAGCCTCTCTTATGTCTGACCAGGTCCCCCCACAGTACCGGCCGCTTACACTTCGGACACGCTCCTTCCACGGGCAGCAAGTGGTTCGGGTCGGTCAACAGCCGCTTTGACAGACAGAGGATGTGGGCCTCCATCTCACACCGTGGGTGGTAACATGTCATCAATGTGTCGTCGGGCTGAGAGAAAATATAACTGATTGCTGATACAGACTGTACAGATACAGACTATAACAATACAGACCACAGAGCACACTGTGCTGTAAACAGATGAAACAGACTATAGCTTGGGTAGTGGTGTAACTGAACATGTGGCACTTGATTTGAGTGACTCAGTGACAGTGGTCATGCAAAGGTGAGAATTGATTGAATTTACAATAATAATAATATAATATTATACTTATATTTTTAGTAAGTTCTGAGTAAGAAACTTGTAAAACTTGTAAGTTAACTGATGACATTGAAGTGTTTCATCATTATGTCAGCATTGCTATATGATTCAAATGTTGATCTTTCAAAGTTTTAATGAGATATATCTTCAACCAGTTTCAAGTAAGGAAACTTGGACCCATATTTTCGAAGCTCTCTTAGCGCTAAGATAGTCGTAAGTCAATGTTCACGTATGGCACTTGCGACTATCTTAGCGCTAAGAGAGCTTAAAAAATATGGGTCCTGTTCTTTATATACTCAATCAGTCATTAGTTGAATTAAATTGCATAGTCTTATTTATATATGTTTTCCTGCAGTGCAAGAAGCAAGTAACATATTTTCATCAAGAAAACATTTCTTTCTCACCTTCAACCTCTCATAACACACAGAACACTTTTTATGTCTGATAACGATACTGCCAATATCACTGTCACCCTCTCCACCCGCAGTTATCTCCCTTTGAGAGCGGCCATTACTCTTTTTAGCTTTCTTGCTCTTGACAGGACCAAATACGACTGGCATGTGAGCAGGGGGCAGAATGTCCGGAGGGAAATCTAGACAATATTCCTGCTTCAGCCAGCGAACAGTTAGAGAGAGTCGGTTCCAAGGGCTCGTGCGAAGCATGTTACACACAATGCGGAACCTGTACTGGTAGGCATTCTCTTTCCGGCTTTTTTTGGACAGAAATCGAAGTCTTCTGGATATGTCAGGGTGTTGCCATGCCCATTCAAACTGCAATATCGTTTTACAGACTTTGGTTATAAAGAATTCACAGCATATAAACATGAAGCAGATTAATTATATATAATTCCTTGACATTTTGGGGTCCGTTGTAAGAATTAGACAGTAACTGATATTCAACATACATAAGTGGATAAAACTGGATATCATCAGTCAACATAAAAAATTGTCTTAGATTAACGATATTACTTAAACTTTAAAACAATTTTTCAGAACAGTGCAAAATATATGATTTCACAATATTTATCACTTAGATCGAGTTACAAAGTTTCCAAATGATATTGCAGAAATATATTTTGATAACTGTAAAGAAGTTGACACTTACCCTTAATGCAGAGATGTCGTTTGGGAATCCATGGATGATAAGAATCATTTCCCTGAAAAAGATAACAAAATACTGATATAATTATAAATACAGCAGGAATTATTATTATCTAATGTGCGCACTTTGCTTTGAGTCTTTGACAAAAAAGGTTAACAAGAATATAATTCACACTTTCAGGATAAAATCCCCATTGTCACACTGAATGAAGAGGGATTAAAAAAAAAAAAATTTACCTACTCAGCCCTACTGTAAATGAATTACTCTTTGGCATTGACGACCAAGTAAGCTTACATGGCTTGAACCTAAATACAAGTAATAAATGTCCCAGTAAAAAGTCACAGCTATCTTTCTTTAGAATTAATTATTAAAAAGTCAACTTTACAAACAAAATTATGTACGAGTACAGAAAATGTCTGATGCCTGTATAACTTTTTCACTGATCAGTGGTCAAAAGTGTAAGTAAGGTTAGATTTTACTCAGCATCTGCTTCATCCAAGGGAAGTAACTCTTGACTCACTAATATCCTGCATTCAACTGTCTCAAAATTTTCACAAATAGTTTGTAAAATTAGTAAAGAATACATAGAAGGTCCACGCTTTTATATCTTTTATTTCCAAAGAAAGGTGTGATATATTTGTTTAATCTCTTTTAATTAAAGGTTATTCAATCTTTTATTTTTTGTTTGTATCAACCTCACTCTGTGGTTGATAATTTTGCCTGGTCTAACGATTATATTTTCCTTCATTTCTGAATTCATTCATTCATTCATCTATGACTTACCTCATCCCTCAGTGTAGCAAGTTCTATCATTATTCAATATAAATGATTAAAAATCTTGTAATATCTTATATTCAATGTTTTAGAGGATTTTTGACAGTGTATGAAAACATATAGAGAACTAGCTCAAAGCAGAATTTTTTTAATTCAAAAAGCTAAATTGAAGAATGGTACCAGTTTCAATAAAAGTTGCCTTGTTACAAATTGGCTTACTTCTTTGCCTTGGTAATAATTATGACTGATGATATTTATTGCATTCATTCATTCTCACAAATAATCATCAGTTTTAGTTTCTATATTTCAATCATCTAGTCAGATTTAACCTATTGTACTAAAAATATAATTTAATTTACTTTGTATTTCGTTTTGGACCTTTTAGTCATCGTTACAATGTTACATTATTGATAAACAAGAGCAATCAATCTGGGAGATCTGCCAGCAGGATACAGTTACCCAGCTAGAGGCCTCCACTCCAAATTTGACGATTCAGCAAAACTTGTTGTGAGCACCCAAGTAATGAAGATTGCTTTAATACAAAGCTTAATAATTGCATGCAATGGTAGCAGATCCCCTGACTGATAACAATATTATAAAGACATGATAGACAACCGACAAGACCTAGTTTTGTTCCAGTAAGGTCTCACCGGAACAATCGTGAGAGAGAAAAAATTTAATGTTAGTTTGGCAAGTCCAGTATGTAATGTTTTATTTTCCCTGCTATAACTGCCAGGTTTGTGACACAAGCAGTCTGTCTTCTGCTCAGCAAGAACAATGACCTAACCACAAAAATAAGTCACCTACCCTTAGGACTTGGACTTTGGACCAGCAAATTATTTTCCATAATCTCAGCCATAAATTAGTCGGGAAAGAATAATTTTTACTGAAACGTGATTCATAAATGGAATAAAGGGCGAGAAATTACTTCTTTAATTTGATTATGGGTTAATTATTACAAATTTCATATAAATGTTTGGTTAATACTAATGATGGTCACAGGAGTATTTGTTAAAAAATCAGCAGTTTTATGTCAGGTCATATAGCTCTGTCTGAACACAGGTCAATTTGGTGGTGAGTGGTGGTAAGAATAGGGAATTTCTTATCAAAAAATTAAATGACACCACATCAAAGAATAAAGTCTAACAGTAAAACACAGAGGACAGGAAATGAATACATAGACAAACTATCAGGTTAGAAATACATGCCATTTAGATAGTAAACAAATTTATTACCCATATGGTTGAAAATAACCGGGTAAATATTTCTTATATGAGCACATGTGCACATATCACGTTTGCCTAGCAACGATTGTTTCACCGTGGCTTCCCGTATTACGTCGCCTGTG
This sequence comes from Gibbula magus, assembly GCA_936450465.1. NCBI lineage: Eukaryota > Metazoa > Mollusca > Gastropoda > Trochida > Trochidae > Gibbula > Gibbula magus. The sequence continues at coordinate 67,817,683 of OW388295.1, forward strand.
TAGTCATAAAATGGTTGTTCGTGACGTCACTATAGCTTGCCATCGCAAGGGAAGTAGGCTGTTTCCTGACTATTTAACGCGAATCAAATGGAATAAAATAGGTAATAAAGAAATTGTTACACTCCAAAGTGTGCAATATGACTTTTACGAAACTCGTGCAAATTTATGTATAACCCTCGCTCTCGCTCGGGCAATACACAAGTTCACACTCGTTTCGTAAAAGTCATATGACACACTTCCTCCGGTAATAATCTCTTTAAAACAAGGTTACATTTGGGATAAAAATCATAACACTACCTTCAATAGTACAAATTCTTGTACTTTTTCGGGTCGATTCGAACCCACACCCTCAGAGTAAGGCAACTATCACCAGCACTGATTGTACCAGCAGCTTACCACACGACCATTTCGCCTCGTGTGGTCAGCTGCTGGTACAGTCAGTGCTGGCGATAGTTGCCTTACTCTGAGGGTGTGGGTTCGAATCCTGCATGGGACTTGGCCGGAAAAAGTACAAGTATTTGAACTATTGATGGTAGTGTTATCCCAAATGTAACCTTGATATAAACTATCAGGTCTCAGACATGACACTTAATGAGGTAAAGACAAATCTAAACATGTTAAGTTAGTTTTATTACGTTTTGAGCCAGGAGCACACATATGAAGACTATTCCAGTTTACATTGAATCCCCCTTGATCTACTGAGGAGATACTAGTATTAGAACTCACCATGGCCCTTTCCCATCCGTCCTCCACGCCCCTCCCGCCTGTGCCCCTGTGTTGTGCTGCTTGATGCGCCTGTTGGGGTCCACAGTGTAGCCAATGTAGGTTCTCCCCTTGTACCTGGGGTTCAGATTATATAGAAGGTACACCCCATAGAAGTCTTCGATTTCGTGCACCATTGCCAGCGTACAGCTGGTTTACCAGTTCCATAGACTCTGTGTTTGTTATCTCTGTAAGGAATTATAAATACATCAAAGAAGATATTTGGCAATCTATTATTCAAATCTTTGACAAAGAATTCTGACAAATCTTTGACAAAGAATTCTGACAAATCTTTGACAAAGAATTCTGACAAATCTTTGACAAAAAATTCTGACAAATATTTTCTGGAAATACTGATTAAATCGATTTTAAGTCCCTGAGTTACTGAATTAGATTTCTTGCAGAATAAAAATTGCATAACTCCACATACAAATTGAAAAAGCACTTCAGTTTGCGAACTTTCAGGTTTAAGATTTTATCTTTTCAGGATAATAAAATATTTGGAATTGGGGAGGAAGAGAGGGAGGACACAATGAGTCACTTAGTGAGTAGCTAGTGCAAGAACCTGATGATCTAAGAAATAAAGAATATGAAATTGAGGTGGTGAGGTGAGTTGGTGTTTAATGCCGCTTTCAAGAGTATTTCACTTTTTCACTATTTCACTTATATCGCGGCTGCTTGTATTATGGCAGGGAGAAAGCCTGCAACGCCATGTGGCTATGCATTGCGGTGAAACCTGCGAGCATCGACTGGAACTAGCGAACCATGGGTGGTACTACGCTGAGATTCAGTGTAGAATTGCACCCAGTGTATGAAATAGTTTTAAAATGTAACAAGCCAACAGGGCTTGTTAACTAAAAATCTTACAAGCCCTCATCAAGCTTAGCAAGCCCTCAAAGTTTAAAGTGATAACAAGAAGAACACACTATTTAGTTCATACATATTTGCTACTATGAAATTAGCCGGACGTCCAGGCTATTCTACAACTTACTAGTTACTAGATTTGTAATATTTCATTGAATCAATCAGCATGTGCTTTATATATGTGTGAAGGAGTAGGAGCAGTGTTTTGTGACAGAGTTTTCGTAGTTATCTAACTGACAGACGTCAGAAGTCATAAACGGATATAACTCCAAATTTAAACCTGTTTTTCCCGGTGTTCCACAAGGATTAGTTTCAGGACCTTTGTTATTTTTAAATATTAATGACCTTGTTGATAACATTGATTGTAACACATGTCTTTTTGATGATGACATTTCATTGTATGTAGTAATTGAAGATCAGGTTTTATCAGCAAACAGCTGCAGACTGAACGAAGATTTACTAAAGATAATCGTAGTGGGCGAATAAATGGCAGGTGAAGTATTACCACGAAAAAAAGGAAACTATTAAATCTTGTCACAAAGCGGGTCACCAGTCCCAAACCTCAGTTATATCCATGCAAGGGACTCCTATAACTGAAGTTGAAGAACATAAACAACTAGGTGCATTTAGGATGCTAACTGGGCTGCTCATGTAAACAGTGTTGTAGATAGAGTTACTCCAATGATGATAAATTACTTAAAAAGTTTGAAATATCAATTATTACGCAGATTATTCATTTCACATTATGGATCAGTCCTTCATTTTACCGCTTTTTGTCGTTATGTTTGGAATAACCGTACTCAGGTTCAAAATGCAAATCTTGAAAAATACAATTAGATGCATTAAGACGATCTGCAGGGCAACAAGAGGCACAATTCATAATAAACTATATACTGAAACAAATTTCATACCCCTTGTTGAAAGAAGACACGTCCAAAAATTAACTCTTTTTCATAAACTGATAAATGGCAAAGCACCGAATAACTTAATATGTAACCTCGTCCCTGACTGCGTTTCGGCCACTAATTCGTACGAATTGAGAAACGTATTCAAAATCTGTTTACCTAGTACAGTAGACCTTTGGAATGCATTACCAAATGACAGAAAAATCATACAATCTCAAACTCCCCAGTGTAGATACTTATTTGGATTTGATCTAAATTGTAGAAATCGTTTACGATAAATTACTCATTGTAGGCTCCATTTAGGCTGCATTGATTTAAACTATCATTAATGTGAAAGACATATTTCAAACTATCCGTCCTGTTAATGCGGGTGAAATCATGAAGACACATCACATTATCTAGTAGCGTGTTCAAACTACTACTTTTTAAGAAATGATGCAATAAACTACCAAAATGGTTATAGTCTAAAAACAATTTTGTATTGAAATCCTGAAATATCTCAAGCTGAAAACTTAGCAATTTTACAATATGTTTTCCTCTTCATCATCGCTTCTTGTAGATTTGATAACAATTAAAATTTAACAAATGTTAGCTTTAATAGATACATGTATGTAAATATATACTTATTGATAATTGATCATGTTGTGATTGTACATCAGCATTGTGGTTTGACATGAGAATGCTTTGACTGAGTGTAATTTGTTGAATTCACCTTTGTAATTTTGAGCAGCATATACATAAGTTCTCAGCTTGTTTGCCAATCCATTTCAATGATGAATAAAATATGTTTAAACTTAAAAGCGTTTCAAATTCTTACAACCCTGGACAAACGGATCCTTCATGTATTTCTCATAGTATAGTACTGCATTGTAAAATTGCTGAGTGTTCAGCTTCAGGTATTTCACGATTTCAATACAAAATTGTTTCCAGATTATTGCAGTAGGTATTCTAATAGTTACAGTGCGATGCAGTGCCACTGAGTAGCTATTGTGACAAAATCTGTTTTTAGAACAAGGAAGTAAATGTTCCAACTCCTGACCACTAAACAGAAAGATTCCATAGTTAAATTTCAAAATTAATTTGTAAATTTCTAATTAATGTTTGTATCATTCAAGTCTTTGGAAGTCCTTTATAGCTAAGCTCAAAATTCCAACAAGCCAGTCGGGCTTGCTGTAATATTTTCTACAAGCCCGATCGGAAAGCAACCAGCAATTGGCAGGCGGGCAGGCAGCTATTTCGAACGCTGATTGCACCCAAACCTTACTGCGTTTAGAATAGTTCTCTACTGCAGACAAAATTCACTCGATGGCTAGACTATATATGTAGTACTTGTGTGAAATTATAGTCTAGTTATATGCTGGACTACTGTGTATGTAAAATTTCCACCTGATCCTGTCAGTAAATTCACAGAATGTTTTAATTTTGCAACATTGCACTTATCAGAATTTATTTCTCTAATGCTGCAAGGAATGAATGATTGGCGAAACCTGTTTGTTCTAAAAGTCGTCATTCGCAGTCTACGTCCAGAAGGTAGTATTGAATATTCCGAAAAAAGAGGATGCGTAGAATCACCTAAAATTTTGTTTGCTTTTTTTGATAACTGCTGCTCATAACAACTGCCGATAGTTTCAATAGGAAGCCCAATGATTTTAGAAGCCGTATTAACGATTTTTGCCAATTTGTTTTTGTTTTGAACAGACAGCTTTCTGTACCAACCTAAAAAGTTAAACGTTATGACATTTTGAATGAAGGTTCTGTAAAATAACATCATGATGGTTTGGTCAATTTTGAAATGTTTTAGTTTCCACAGCAAATGTAAACGTTGCTGTCCCTTCTTATATATTTTCTCAGTGTTTACAGTTTTATGCTTAAATTCATTACTATATATAGTACCGTAATTTTCATTTGTGCTCCTTGCAATTTTCTTTTGCTCCTTGGAATAATGTTAGGAGCGTGTCCACTGCTTAAAAAAAATCTATAATTTGAGGCCTGTTTTGCTGCAAACTTTATAATTAATATGCATTATAGGTACTATATTGAAGAGAAATTCTAGTAGTTGCTTAATTAGTGTCACGAACTTCGAACTTTGGACAGTCAAGGATATCATTATCATCCATAAATTCAGACTAGTATTTTTTACAACCAGTAAAACATTTGGCCAAACATTTTACCAGCACTACCAAAATGGCACCAGGCTAGACTGCTTATTTCGAACCCGTCTTAGAGTTAGAGGTCATATCGATACAGTAGGATGTGTATCAAATTTCACGTTTCGCTCAGTTTACAAAAAACGCTTCATTTTCAGATTGAAACATTTATAAACAACAACAGACATATTTTAAAAATATGTTGGTACGTTTACATCCAAATATAAAGGTGCCAGCTAACACTACAAATTACTGCTGACTCCACAGATTAGACCCCACGATAAAGCTGATCAGCCCATGTCATGTGCAAAATGCATCCGGGCAAGAAATTTCGTTTTGAAATTACGTTATAGTTATAGTAAAATAAAGCGTTTAAACGGCAAATACTATAAACACAAGACCCTACCTCGGGTTACAGCCATGCCTTTGTTCTTATTCGATCTGTATCTCAACATACTGACCTGAAAATATTGAACCGCACATCCGACTGTTATCTGAGTTCCAGTCGCCATTTTGTACCTCACGTGACTCAAAGAGGGAAGGTCAGGGTTCAAAGTTCACGCTCCGCTACACGCTGTCATCATCGCCAGGCGCTCTCTCATTTTGACTCGAGCTCAGACAACCTAATCGTGTCGTAAATTCAGTACTTCTGAAAAAAATATAAACATGTCTTTCGCCGTAGGACTATGGAATCTGGTTGGAACCGAGAACTTTGATGAGTATATGAAAGCTGTCGGTAAGTGTTCCAGATCATGCCATCCATGGCTGCTCATTATTTATTCCATTGACCATTGGCATTGCAGGATTAATGGCATTTGTTCGAAATGCCTTCGCTGACCGTTCTGTGGAAGCGTTGCATTCTGCAATTTCTTGAAAACAACTTTTTAGAAGTGTTTGAATAATGATTTTAATTTAACGAATCTTGAAGAAATTTATTTAGCTTGTATTTTATTTTAACCATCTTAGAGTTGGAGAAATCAATGAAGTACATTGTATCGAATTTGAACACGTTGTTGAACTTACGTAGGGACTCAATACCTGAGATCTAGATTTGACATCTTTAATTTCTTATCGATTAATTACCCGTATTGAATCCGGAAAAATTATTTATTCACTTTAAAAAGAGGGAGTTAATGTCCATTTCCCGCAAATCACTCCAGTAGCGCGGTTGTAGTTTAGATTCTTAGAATTCTGAAGAATGAAATATTGAAAAATGCATTGTCTCATGCTAATATTGTTTTGATAACATTGTAAAACATATGGTATTGTTATAGAATATGTTCTGAATGGTAACATGTTATTGATGGGTTTTTTTAACATAATCTTTTGATGTAAATAGCTAATGTCTAATAGCCGAATTTATATTTAAAAAATTATGAAAATGCGTGTCCAAGCATGAAGAAAAGATCCTTTTTGAAATATCTAGACCTTATTACAGTCCCATAACATATTTATAAAACACATTAATCCTAATTCTTTTCCCTTGTGTTTGAAATATCTAGACCTTGTAACAGTCCCCTAACATATAAAAAACAATAATCCTAATTCTCTTCACAACATGCAAAGGCTGATACAGAGCCCCCGCTTAAATGTTTTACATGAAAATTTGATGAACCCCTTAAGTGAACAACAACCCCCTTTCAAAACTTCTGGATCTGTCACTCACATGGCACTCATCCATATAGCAAGTCTAGCTTTCTACTGTAATATGGAATACACTTACAATGCTGGGTATAATTAAATGCAGTTATCTTCAAAACTAGCCAGCCTGGAAGTATATTTATGATAATTTGATTGGCAAATTAAAGAGACACTTCAAATGTTATATTCAAGAGCAAACTTTTCCAGCAAGGTTACAGGCTGTTTTAACAGTCTTTACTCTCATTAAATTCAATTCAACTGTGACTTCAACATGAGCCTCCAGAAAAGCAGGTCAATATTTACCTCTACAAGTCTAAATTTACATAGGCTTCCTTTCTATTTCATATTTACTTAGTATCAAAATTTTGTTCCTGAGGTAAAGAGTAAATTCAGAGAATAAATATCCTAACAGTGTTGAATAAAAATTACATGGGAATTGAACATAATCTTGAAAAAATATATATCTATTAAACAGCCATTAAAGAAATTCCCTCTATAAAAGCTTCAGTTATCAAAATAGTTCTGCAGCGCAACAGATAAAATTCCTGCTCACAATTGTATATCAGTGTGAGGGTTTAAGCAACTTCTGTGTTGTAACTTGCATGCTGTTAACTGGTTGTTAAGAATAAAACCATAGACTGGTGCCCAGTCTGCAAACTATATTTCTCTCAAAAGCATTTGCATAAATTTTCTAATGCTTTAGTGACAAGAACTAGCCACCCATAGCATTAATTGCCTACATTCAGATAGAATATAGCATGTTGTATCTAATATTTAGAAGTGCCCCTCACTTATTGAAGATTTTAAAATTCGGAGAAAATGATATACAATTTATTTACTTATTTAAAAAAGCCCTAGTAATGTTCTTTAAAATACAATTACTTATTATTAGAATGTTTTTTTAAAATATTAGAATTTTTAAAAACTCTAGACTTGTGTTTCAGTTACCACTTTATATTATAAGGATGGTGAGAATGGATAATAATAATTTAGGGGAGGGGAGACAGTCTAGACAGCTGTGTTAACAATGGAAAAAGCTTGACCCCAGAGTTGAATCACAACCTTTGAATATTTAACGTCAAAATGTCAACCTTTCACTGTCAAGAACCTGAAATTGGTAAACACAGGAGAAATAATTATTCACATGCACTGCTTATGTTTTTTAAAATTAAACATTTTAATTCAGCATGTGGAATTTTAATCAGATTTTTTTTTAAAGGTTTTGGTTCATTAGAATACAGATTCTGGATAGATAGATAAGAAAAATAATTGTTTTTGTTGTTAGATAGATTGAAGTTTTTTTAATCAGGGAAATATTTGTCCAAAAATTATTTTCCATTGTCCATTGTTAATTGTTAATTTTGTTATGTTGACATAGGATAAATTTACGATCATTTATAAAGTAATTGCAATTAGTGATACACATTCATAAATGATTATTAATTAATAAAACTAATATATTCAGCCATATTAATGACTTTCCAATTTGGCAATGTTATCAAATATAAATTAGTTGCGGCTGACTGAAGTCTATTCTTTCCAAACAAAATTTAAATCTACAAATTGTCATAATGTCACATGCAATAGAAGTTGATACCTAGACTTGCTTCTAACAGTCTACCATGCATGGTAAGAGCAATGTTAGGGGAAGAGAAAATATTTTTTTCACAAGACGTGAAAGTCTTGGATTTGTTTTGTTGAGATCACAGTTTATTATTATTTTGTGTTTTTCTTTTTATCAAAGTTTCAATAGGTTCATATGTCCTATATTACAATCAGAAAGAGAAAACTATAATATTATGATAGGCCAAATATGTACAAAATGAATATTTTATTTAATTCTAATAAGCTAGGAATTTTAAGAAAACTCTAAAAAAAATTAAAAAGTCATTATGCCTTTGTTCAAGACATAAGTTGTATAATCCTCATATGTACCTTTACTGAAAGCATCACCTGTACATACCTATTATAGTGTATATTGTATGAATGTATATGTTCTATGTACCTCTTATGCAGCTATTTGCAGTCTGAGTTTTGAATAAAGTCCAGTTCAGTGATTAAACTACATATCACAGGTCACCTAACATAAATATCATCTTTATCATGTTACCGGTGACAAATTTATGAACTGATGACTGCAAATCAAATTGACTGCACATGAGTCAAGTTAGTATATATAGTGTGATATAGATAGCACCTGCTCTATATCAATCATCTTGGTGACGTGTGTTTACGGTGTTATATCTAGATCCGTCATTAATCTTGCCTTTTCTATGTGCATCAACTACACAAAGACTTGTAGCAGTTTACTTTCAAATTATTAATCAAAATGAATTATTTAATCATTAAGAAAGATTCTCTGGATATCGACTTCTTATTATGACTGTATGTCAGAATAAACTCTTAACTCCTTCTTTGGTGCTTCTTCTCTGATGGGTTGTATGGTCTGGTTGTTAACTCTGTTCTATAACTGTTTGCAGTGATGAGACTAAGACTAGAATTTAATCTCAGAAATAAGTATTTTCCTTATCAACGACAATATTTTACAATAAGTTCAAATAGTTATACAAAATTAATGCCTCTATTTCTGAGTTGAGGCATCTAGACTTGCTCTAATTTTCTAGACTGGCCTGGTCTGGGGTATTGAGAACAGACTATGCTAAGAATTGTATAAGTTTATACAGATTTCAGTGGTTTTAAGGCATGTTTAATAATAATTACTAAAATGCTTTCAAATAGTAGGGCCTGGTCCAGATGGTTGTAGGAAAAAAGTCCTTGGTAAAAAAGTCCTTCAGGAAAAGTCCTATTATTGTGAAAACAGTTAATTGGACGACACCTTTAATCTCTTTTATGAGTTCTTTAATAGGTTGCTAGAACAAGTAATAAACCTTACAAATTTGTTGGAAGTTTAAAATTAAAATTATTCTCAACCCCATGAACAATTCAATGTTTTTCTAAACACGGCATTCTAATGTTTATTAGGTCAGTGGTTAGGGGTGACTGTGTTAATACTCCCAGTAATCTCCTAGATACTACAAACATTTAACTCATAACCGTGTGACAAGTGCCCCCATGCTGAACACTGCATGATAATATCACTATATCACTGTTTGCAGAGTAAAGACATGTATTGTCTATACCATTGCATTAACCAAATAAGCTTGACCTTTGACACAAGCAATGTCCCACTTTGACTGGTGATAAGCGTCTTATCAGGAGACCATTGAAGTTATAAGATAGTTAATTCATTCATTAATATCAAGAACTCAAGCTGAAACGGTGATAAACAGCTTATGTTATGAAATCTATTGACCATTCAAGAACGTAACTGTTAATCTGCTAATTCAATTAATATGACAAAAGCATTCGTGTTTGCCAAATAACTGGAATTATTCCTTACTGACAGGAAGTATTAAAGAAGGCTATCCCGATCATACTCAGAATAGAAATAAAGAAATAGATCTTAACAATTTTGATGAGTTTACATATTGCAAAAACATATACATTGTATGTGACAGGTGACATTGATGTCAGCATATATATAAGTATAAGTGTAAGCATATATATATCAGAACTTTCAATCTTTTTGTAGCTCTTCTTTGATATGTTTTACCTCAGATTCAAGTTTGTTAATATTTTTGCATTAATATTAACGGATAACACGGTTGCTCAGCAAAATATAGTTCTGTAGTATAGTATGCTGAACTATGGCCCATATATTTCGAAATACTTAACAGCCACTGTCTGTACATGATTCCTTATAATATGATCAATACAACTCATGTGATCTTTGCTGATAATACATGGTATCGGAACAATATGTTTTGTAAGGAGCCCTGAATGTGTATTACGCATTATCACAGCTCTTTTGAAAGGCTGTTATCTCCTTGGAAGTAGATACGTTGGCACTTACTACTGTGTCATGTTAGGGTAATAAGACTCCTACAGGTTTGGTTAAGTAGGTATCTCCTTTCACTGCATTGAGGGAGTGTCTGTTAATACTCTCCTTCCAAACGTCATGTTTCTTTGATATTACTGTCTAATTATATAGAAATACCAGAAAAGTGATGATAACCTCTTTCAAATTTGCATAATAATTTGGACTGTCTTCTGTTTGTTGAAGCAGGTCATTATTTTCACTCTGTTATCTTGTATCCTTTATTCCTTTCAAATTGGAAATCATTTAATTGTTGAGTATTGGAGCTTTAATTGATGAGAGAAAGGTTATTTATTTCACCATAGGAGGTTTTGCTTATCTTCCTCACAGTAAAACATGTCGTAACTCAGCTAGTATCTTGTGAAGTTCTTGCATCTGGGGTTACATCTTATCTAATATCTTATATCCTCTGCTGAAATTCTTGCATCTGGGGTTACATCTTATCTGATATCTTATATCCTCTGCTGAAATTCTTGCATCTGGGGTTACAATTCTTATCTTATATCTTATATCCTCTGCATCAGAACAAGTGATACAAAAAATCAATTTCTATAATCTAACAAGCTTTATCATATGTTGAAGCACACAAGCTGTGACAGCTTTATTCTTATATCCAATAGCACAACATGTGATACACTTAGTAACACAGCCTTGGGTTACATCACCCTAGTCAATTATGTCTGAGGGCAGGGCTGACACATGTGCATCAAAACATGTGATACATTAAGTATGGACCTGGTACAATCTTATAGCTGAGATATAGCTCTCGTGACAGCTGATGACTGATTGGCAGCTGGAACACATTACATGCTGCAATCAAGGTCCTGTGAGGGTCAGGAGCTAAGGGACAAAGGGAGAATGGGGAACGAGAGAGGGGGGGGGGGGGGGATGGGGGCAGGTAAAGATAAGGAAGTTATATTGAGGACAATGGCCAGATGGATTATGGGTCATGATCAAGTTCAAATCTTTGTCCATGAGGAATGTTCAATTTGAATTGTTTTCTGGACAAGTGAAAAGGGTCCAGATGGTTTGTGGTTACATCAAAGTTTCAATTCCGGAGAGAATTGGACATAGTTACTAGTTAATAAACGAATATGTAAATTTATTTTAGAGCTGGATTAGTATGTTGATTCTAAATAGAAAATTTCAAGAATAATACCACAATTTCAAAAATGTTAATTTTAGAAAAGGAAACTAATATTTTTCTATTATAGATACTGAATAGTTTACAGTCCAAGCTTAATATTAGCTTATTTTGGACACCAATATTATTGGTCTGGACAAAAAACTATGAAAATACCCAGAAGATAAAAAAAATAGATATATTGGAGTTGGTTCCTGATTTTGATAAAATGGGATAGACTTGCTTTTGTCTTTTATTTGATGTACGAGCAGCCCGTAACCTTGTAACTTTTGCTCCAGACAGAGAACATTTTGAAACTTCACATAAATTTTCCCATTCAGTGCTACAAAGTTCACTCATGTACTGCTTATTACATGCAGAGGTCTTGAGGATAGACAGTCTAACATTTGGTCTCTGAATGATTTTTTGTGTTTAAAATTTCAAAATTTGAAAAAAATAAAATAAAATAAAAAGGAACCTCTGAAATGTGTTCATTTTCAGCCTTAAAATGAGATCTGTAGACTTGCCTTGTTGTAGACTTGCTTCAGCGCTTTAAAGATTAAGGGATCTGGACGACAGACTAGAGGACAGACTATGGTCTGGGAAATAGGGCAGTATCAACATAGGTGTTGTAGGTGTTTATCAAGCTGGTAAGGGGCAAGCCTCTTATAACGTTACGAGGATAGAATTATCAATTGAATGTTGATCTACCTGAGGAAGATAAGCCACATATGTAATCTAAATTGATAAGCTTTCAAGATGGTCATACTCTGTTATATCATGTTGGATGTATTTCTCAGAGTTTATGATTTTAATGTTGTTCATACAACAACATCTTTAGAGTCTTTGTTGAAATGCCACTGACATAGAATAAAATAGAATAGAATTTTTAAAATATGTCAAATTTGTCAAAATGTCGCCTATGTAGAATAAAGAAGTTGTTGATTCATAAAATTTGTCTTCATTCTCAACATGGCAATCAAAGAAGTCTTGATTTATACAGTCATGGAGCACCATTATCTAATAATCCTAAATGATAAAAAAAATTCCTGTGGCCTATATAAGACATCATCAGAAAAAAAGGATGACGACATCATGGATGCTCCATTCATTAAATTAATATCAGTTGTAACAAGTTATACATTCTTTGTTAAACCAAAAAATAGAAAATTTGACATTTCTCATTGAATTCTATGCTTACACTAATCTTGTGAAGATGAAACAAAATATTTACGATTGTAAACAGGCACTGTCATGTAGTATGTCCTTCAGACCGTAGAGCAAAATATTCACTTGACGACCAGTCCAGTCTATAAATTTATAGTAAGTCTAGATTCTTCCTCTAGATCAGAAATCAAGGCATTTTCAGGACTCCATTTGAAACCCTCCAATCTATATAACAATTTTGAATTGTTTATAAAATATATATATGTTCAAGAACAACCCATATTAAACAATAATTCTGTGGCCTATAACCGGTTGAGGTCAATGATAGGTATCTACAGTAGGCTGAGAAGGCCTGGCTCATTTCAGATAATTATATATAGAAAGTAGTTTATCAGATAGTGTCAGACTTCAGAGGCCGATGCTAACCAGGCAGATACTGTTGTAAACCTAGACTAAATAGGGGACTGAGATATATACAGGGAATTCATGCATTAACTTTGTTTTAAATCTGTCTTCAAAATTTGTCAACTGTTTTAAATAAAGGTTTTCCAAATTACTGTATTCAAATAAAAGTCAATATTTTGTATCAAATGATGTCTCATGTTTTTGTAACACCAAAACAATATCATGTCTTATAATATTTATTTATTCTGTGTGTTTAGATATCAATGTGCTTGAAATTCAGTTGGAATCTTAAAATTCTTCAAATCATTATATTTGTCATTATTTCATGAATTGAAACCAGCTTTCTAAGCAAATTAAACTGATATGATAAAAGCCTATTTTTGAAGTATAAGATGTTATACTAACACTCTCCATAACAAGAGAAGTCAGTAATAAAATTTTGTATTTTTGATACATTTTCTGGCAATAATCGGATTCATCGTATTAAAATTCCTCCACTTGTTTTAGCGGTCAATATCCGAGAGTTTATAAGCAAAATTTCCACCTAAAAAGGATGATATTAGACAGCAGGGACGTGTTGTTGATGGCTGGTGTGAAGTGATGTTTACACAGGAGAAAACAGAGAGCAAAACCTGGTTAAACATCTTACAGAGATCTTGCTTGTACAGCATACACAGCACATGGCCCAAAGTTAGCCTGCCCTCTGTGAGTTCTGTTTGCTGAATGTGAGAAAAGAAAAGCAGTCAGAGCATCACCCTGCTGCAGTCAATTCTTAACAACTTTTCTACTAAATATAACCGACTTGAAAAAGAAAATTATGAAAGCTCAATGAATGAAATAGAACAGAAAAAGAAGTCATGCAATTTTGGCATGTAGACTTGCTAAACGTCTTCAATTTTTGTTTTCTAATAATCTAGAAACAAATCAATATCAGTAGATTATATATATTTATGTAGGTGTGTGAAATAGGAATCGATATGTCTTATTAGATATATATATACTTTTGTCAAAGCATAGTTGTCACCAGCATAATATGCTTGACACTGCAAATTGTTTGTGTAGAATTGGGAATAATTAAAGAAACATAGTTGTAATCAATCTGCAACCTGTAACGAGGTGAAAACTGTCTTTCCTACTGATCTAGATTAAATTAATACATGTTTCTAATAACAATCAATTAATGGATATGCATCAATACACCCAACTTCCCAATGCAAGGCATAACTCTTGCCAGTCTCCATTACTGGCTGATTTAGGCCTTGCACTATTTCCTTAAGAAATCTGTGTTCAGAAATCCAGGCCCGCTGTGCATTTCTGGTGCAGTGATTCGCTATCTTGACACAACACAGTGAGGGAAATACCGCAAGGGTTAAATCAGCCAGTAATGCAGACTGGCAAGAGTTATGCCTTGCGTTTGGAAGTTGCAATACACCTTGTCACAGCTATTGCACCACTTCAGTAGTTTGTGATTATAAGTTCAATAGTTGTTTTTTCAAAAAGAATTTATAGTCACATAGATGCAACTGAAAGTATCTTTTAGTTGGCTACCTGAAGTATTCAATAATCCATTCATAAATACCATTGTTAGGTCAGGTCTGGGTCAGAACCACAATGTCTAATATCAGGAAGCCCTGTTGCCATAGCTACAGTTGTTATCGCTTAAAGGCAATATGTACATTATCAACTCCTCACGGTGAAAAACAACTTTATTTGTTATTCATGGTCTTGTTGGCAGATGTGAATGCTGAAGTTATTGGATAGAGTGCTTACATGAGTTTTTAAAAAAAAACTGAAATTGTACAAATTTCTTTTGTTTTCTATGTTACTTAAAGGTGCGTTCATGGTGTGTTGGGGGTCACATGTGCCAAACATTATGCACATGTTATTTTATCGAGAAATACTGATAGTTGTCTAAAATTACCAGTTTGATGACAGTCGACTTAGTTTAACGAATGTTGATCTATAGGTAAATCATAGTAAATGATAAGTATATGGTGATATGAAGCCATGTGAGCACATCGCTTGGCCAAGAAGGCGAGTGAGGTTGAGCAAGTCTCCGACCTCTTCTAGACGACCGGTAATAGATTCTGAAGGCGTGAAAGTCTCTTGGTTATTTCAAAGTCCCGTTACAGCCATTACAATATTTGTCAAAAGACTGTGATACTTAATAAATAAATAAGACTTGGCTAACCATTACTTAACACAACAACTTGAATTATTTTCTGGACCTTGATTTGCATTTTCAAATCAATGCAGAAGATGTTTCATTGGTTGTTTATTTGCAGGTGTTGGCCTTGTCACCAGGAAAATGGCTGGGGCACTAAAACCAACACAGGAAGTCACAGTTGATGGAGACGAATGGACGATCAAAACATGCTCAACGTTTAAATCTTCAGAACTAACATTTAAAGTTGGAACCACTTTTGATGAAAATACTCCAGATGGCAGAAAATGTAAAGTGAGTATTTCAGATTTATTCTCTCAATGGGGAAGATGTGATTGTTATAAGATGATAAGGAGCACACACACACACACACACACACACACACACATGAAATTTGATTGCATATTAGATAACAGAAATGCTTTAAATGATGGACGAAAAGTTCTTTCCTTCTGTCCACAATTGCAAATGTATACTGTAAATCCCTGATAAGACATCTCACTCAGCTTTAAATAGAAGCCTGCCTCGACTAGATGCCATTGCACAGAGCTATCTGATAAAAATAAATGCCTGCCTTTAATTAAACGCGGAGTACCTGTAAACTGTTTTTAAATTCTACAATAGCTACTTCCTACTGTAGTCTGTAGCCTGTCTCTACAAGCCTTATTACGAAATAGACGCCTGCCTTGAATAGAAGCCCACCTATTTTGAAATAGGTATTGAAAAGAATAGAATTTGACAGTTTGAAAAAAAAAAGGAAGCCTGACGTATAATTAAGATTTACTGTGTGAGTGAGGTTAACGGTTACTTCCAATTTTAATTCCATGGCCACCTGTCACTGCTCCACTGATTATCAGTTACCCATTTCTAAATCAAGGTTGAATATCAGTTACCTATTTCTAAATCAATGTTGAATATCTACAGAATGTGTTCTCCTCAATGTATTTTCAGACGACAGCGAAGTTGGACGGACAGAAATTAACCTTGGAACAGAAGGGGGAAGTGGATTCAATCATCACAAGAGAATATGATGGAAATAATATGACTATGGTAAGACTTACTTAGAAAACTCATAATGTGATAATCATCACATAGTGTTTGCTGGTGCAAGATACCTGGATTTGTTAAATATACTTGCTTATAAATACAGAGATACTGCATGTCCGATAGACCCTTCATCAATCTGAGGATTGAGTTTTTGGATTGGATAAAGATATGTGTGTTTAGATTGGATAAAGATATGGGTGTTTGTATTGGATAAAGATATGGGTGTTTGTATTGGATAAAGATATGGGTGTTTGGATTGGATAAAGATATGGCTGTTTGGATTGGATAAGGATATTGGTCTTTGGATAAAGATATGGATGTTTGGATTGGATAAAGATATGGGTGTTTGGATAAAGATATTGGTGTTTAGATTGGATAAAGATATGGGTGTTTGGATTGGATAAAGATACGGGTGTTTTCTCAACCAATATCAGCCCTGTTGTCAAGGGCAAAATTCTATATCAGCCTGTCGTCAAGGGTAAAAACACCATGCCTCATTCTCAACTTGAGATGGGATAAAGATATGGGTGTTTTGATATCATGAATCGACCCTCAACCAATATCAACCCTAAATGAGCTATAGCTCTCAGGCTGATATTGTGGCCTGGGGCTTACACAGGATGTGAACCCAGAACCTCTGTGTGAGTGAGAGTCCTGCACTCTACCAGTTGAGCTAAAGAATATCACACCACCATCCTCGATAATCCAGCGCTATTGTTCCGATAAATCTACACACAAGCGCTGGAAAACAGTAAGGGTATTTATCCTTAACCTAGTTACCTCCCTTCGCAATGACTCAGCGAAACGCTTGCTTTCTAACAACCAATGAGATCACTTGAAATCAAGGGTGAAATAACAAGCACTCTCGTGTCAGGATCTTGGCTTTCGCAGATGATTGGGAGCGCCTGGTAGCACAGGGATTTTAATCATTTACCTCCACCCGTTTTGATGGACATGAATACACCCTTCTTCTCGTACAGACTTCTTAAAACTTTTTTTTGAGTTTCTGTCAGGTTTTCTACGCTGAATTTGTTACAAACTTATCGTAATCGAGTGAGTCGGCCGCCGCTATGATTGTTTCTATAAACAGCGGTAGTGATGCGTTTTGATTGGTCGAGTTGTTTACGCAGATAGTGTCTGCGTTTCGTTTCTGATTGGATAACATGGACCCAAGAGGAGGTAACTAGGTTAGGGATAAATACCCTTACTGTTTTCCAGCGCTTGTGTGTAGATTTATCGGAACAATAGCGCTGGATTATCGAGGATGATCACACCACTGGCAGCCAGTAAAAACTCTTTCATCTCACCCTGCCATTATGAATGATGATTGATGCTTCTGCTGCTCATTAATGCCTATAATTTGTGTGTAAACTACATGTCACATTATAAAACTATTATCAGCACCACTCAACAACATTCAATGTCTGCTACAGGGAGTAAATACGTTCACTGTATGACTGTGCAAGGAATGTGGATTGTGTATCAAATTTACACTGCGTAATGACATTGTTCCAATGAAATGAGAAATTTTATAGATAACAATATCTTGATTATATTTTTGTGACCCACCAATTCATAGATTTTTATTTATAAATTAGATGAAAATATGAACATAATTTGAGAAAAGTTTTTGAACATGTACAATTATCTGCTAGATTGCTAGTATAGAATAATAACATAAATAAAACTAGGACTGCCGCGGCAGTACTTAGGTCTTCAGACTTCCGCTTTGACCTTCACCTCCATGTTTGATCGAAGAATGTCACTGATACTGTTCTGTCAAAACTCACAAAGTAACATGAATCTCTCATACCAACAAAACTGTGAAAATTCCGAAATGTCATTGTAAATCAAAATGGGCCTAAACCACGTGACCTAAAACTTCACCATGATTAACGTTTTGTTTGTATTAGTATAACAAAAAAGTCTCTATGTTGATTTTGAAATTTTTCCCCATGTTTAACATCGAATTCCTTATTTTCCGTATTTTTTCAGCCTGCTGTACAGTCGCCATGGCAACCTGTTCTTTCTGTACTTAGTTCAGTGAAGGTTTTGTAAAATTGTCTGTTATAGTTTTGGAGATATTGAGACTTAATTTTTTTTACATATTTGAATGAAATCTCATGAAAGAAGTTTAAAATCCCAAATCGGCCGAGGTCATAGAGTTAGTTTGGATACAGGCTAACACACCTGAAACTTTCATGACATCAGCTCATTGGTTATATATGTGAAGAAATATTCAAAAAAATTTAACTGATAATAGCAACAAGCACACTAATCTGAAAAGTGTTGCCCAAATCTCTTTTTAAGACAAAAAACGGGGATAAGCAAGTTAAATAAAGTTTAACATGCAAAACAAAACATATCTTGAACATTGTAAATAATATTTAAGTACAAAAGTTTTACTCATGTGGATTTGAACACTGCAGGATTTATAGTCAGAGATGGTAACCACTACACCACCGGTACCTGTGACATAATGTGGTAAATTTAGTGACTATATTTTATATATCTTTTAGACGTGAAGACACTATTTTGTTTCGATAATATGCATGGAAATTAAGTGAATTAATATGAGATTTATTGATATTTTGTTAGAGAGCACTTCTTTTCAAATAATGTAACTACGTGAACATACACTGTAAAACAAATGTGTAGGTTATTTCAGAGTGAGTTATTCGGCGTAGGAAACAAAACTAGGGCGGAGTCATAATTGTATTGATGTTAAGAGGCCAACAGAAACAAGGTTATCAATGGGGGCCAAGGAGTCCTTTTTTCTGATCGGCGATAGAATGCTTAATACTTATTCTAGAGAGACGTCGTTCGCATGACTGTAATGAGAAGTTCCAGCTCTCTGTGTTCAGAGGAGAAGATTGTCAAAGGTACATGGGGTCGGGACATTGAAAAAAGTGTTAAAAATGAAAATGGCGTCTAAACAATGTGACGTACGAAGTCGGGCTGATTTACTTTTTTGCTCGCATTGTTATTGCGCATCTTTTTAAAAAAATTGCAAGTCTCTAAGTGCATTTAAAAAAAAATTCCCATGTTAAATTTCGAAACTTGGAATCGTACTGGACCTTTAATGAGGCAAAAAATCAAAATTCCGCCACGACACATGTCAAGATCTTGATGAATTCTACCATCCCTGTAACTTTCATGAAAATCGGATCAGCCGTTACTTCAGAATCTGTTACACAAAAAAAGTACAAATAATAATAATAATAAAACGATAATAACAATAGGTCTTCCAGACATAGTCTTGAAGACCTAAAGAATCTCGACAATAACAATAGGATTTCAGACTAGTCGTCTGAAGACCTAATAACAATAAGGGCATTTATAGAGCTCACATATCCATCCACTCAGTGGTTGCTCAAGGCGCTATATGAGTATTATTACCCTGGTCTAACCCAAACTGACATAGTTGTCGCTAGAAGGTCACCTCCACAACCTTTACCAGGTACCCATTTGCTGCTGGGTGAACAGAGGCACATTTTGAATAAAGTCACTTACCCAGGGTGACACCATAAGTCTCTCAACTCATTTCTCAGTGTGGGGCAGGAAAATTATCCAGCAGTGGGTAACCCACCCATCCAGTGAGCTGCGCCCGTTGTTGCTGAACTACACTGATATCAGTCGACAATGCTATGTGCCACCACTACATACATCCATTAATAAAAGACATTTAGAATATAACTAAGAGTGCAGTATTAGGTATATATCTTCGTTAACCTACTTTGTTAATCATACAGTAAAGAAAATACATTTCTTAATTAAATTGTTTTTTTCCTGTCATAGAAAAAAATCATTATATACCCCTCCGAGAAAATGTTTCCAAGCTTACTGATACTGTTCTATAATTTCAGGCAAACTTTTAGGGGGGCAAAATGTGTTAATCAAGCAATTAATATTGTGTGGCAAAATGATCAACCAAAATAGTTCAACAAGTTTAGTTTGAACACAGAAGACTTACACTTTAATGTTTACATTTGTTGTACTTGTTGCTTTGTCTAGACAAGATTAATCACATGCTTTCAGATTTTAGGGGCAAAATCAGCATCGGGGTAAAAGCTATCTTCTTCTGGAGTAAATGGAAAGTTACCTGAAAACTTTCAGCAATACAAGACAGAATTAAACAGATAATTATATTTCATCCTTTTATGTTTTCAGTTTGTCGGTAAATTTGGCAACATTTTATAGGGAAGGATTTGACTAGCTATGTGTTTTCCTATTTTGTCAAAATTATGGTAGGAAGTTCCGCAGACAATTAAAGGCGCTGTAGCACGTTTTTTGCAAAATTTATTTTTTCAAATTTCCCATTTATAATGATAGTTTATGTCATTTAAATTAACTTTAGAGGGTAAAACGTCTTATTACACAAACAAATTATCTGTAGTGGTAAAAACTATGTTGCGTATAAAGCAAAAATTGCATGGCGGCCATTTTATTGTGAACACAATTTATTATTTTGTATTACAAAAACGATTCCCATGGCTTAACCAAAACATGTACACTCGTTTTAAACTTCATTTTCCGAGGAGAAAAGGATGTTTTACTATTGGTGAAATTATTTTTCAAATACATTTCATCAACTTATTTGAGCGAAAAAACGTGCTACAGCGCCTTTAAATACTTTTGTTTGCCTTACTTTGCAACTGTTTGCATACTCCTGGTGCACAGGTTATTGACTAGAATGTCAGCCTCGCACTTACCAACTTCCCAATGCAAGGCATAACTCTTGCCAGTCTCCATTACTGGCTGATTTAGGCCTTGCAGTATTTCCTTAAGAAATCCGTGTTTAGAAATCCAGGCCCGATATGCATTTCTGGTGCAGCGATTCACTATTTTGACTCAACAAAGCGAGGGGAAATACCGCAAGGCCTAAATCAGCCAGTAATGCAGACTGGCAAGAGTTATGCCTTGCGTTTGGAAGTTGTCATGATAGTTGAAGTTCATGTTTTGTATTTACTAGGCATTTAACTTAACCATTCACCTTCACATATGGCATACTCATTCACAAACAATTAAATATTTTTGTTTGCCTTACTTTGCAACTGTTTGCATACGCCTGATGCACAGGTTATTGAATAGAATGTCAGCCTCGCACTTACTTGCAGAAAGGTCATATTGACATTTACAAGGGGAAATGTTCATTTTCCGTTCAAAGTCATATTTGATTCATATAGTGTGTGAATAGAATTTGAAATATTGTCAGACAGCCTAGCTAAGTGACCTTGAACAGCCAAACATTTCAGAAGCTCGACATTAAACCTTCATAACAGATCATCAGTCATTTTGAATAATGATATTATATTGGAGTCCTTTAATGAAAGAATATCAAATTAAACTCTTAAGTCACATGATAATAACGCTAGGTCCGGGTAATGTGATGATTTCAGGTTATTGTCCAAGTGCTACAATTCCGATGAATACTTCATATTTCATATGTACATGAACATGAAGTGTGAGTAAGGAGTGGTGCAGTGAAACTGAAAGCTATATGACAACTGTATTTATTATATTGGTCTCTGTCTCTATCTCATTTCCTACTCTCTAGTTTACAAAGTGGACGTTTCTGGTGTGACTTGCTGGTTTGTACCCTCAAGTACGTGACAATACATTATGTAAAGTTATCCCGAGGGAAATGAACAGTGCAAAATTACATCCTTGGAGAGTTAATGTTACTAGACTGTCATGATAGGTAACCGGAGAAATTCCCCCGGACAATATCTCCCCCCCCCCCATAGCTTAGAGACAGACATTCATATTTTTATATTTTAGTCTCACCTCGCAATTATCAAAATGAAAATACAATATTTACATAAACATATATATTGAGCCATTATTTATTAATTATTACCTACTCTGACAAATAATTCATAATTAGTTGACAGTTCAGAAATGCGCTATTCCAAATGGTTGGTTGGCCAATTTTAATGATTTTTATTTTAATGATGATAGTGTATCTCTGTATATTTTTTTATCCATGGTAATAAAGAGTCAGAAAACATGATGGCTGATACACAAAACACTCTCAGAGACAACACTCAGAGACTTTTCTATATAAAAAGTCAACATCTCTATTGGGACTTCAACCAGTAAACCCCTGGTACTCAACTCAAGCTGGATGAGCCAACATGGTAGCTACGCAACCTTTAAGGTTTGATAACACCCAGCAGCCTGGATAATAAATTACCCAACAGCTTGCATGGATAATCTCAAACAACTGTTTCTCATTTTTAACTGCACTTGTGTTTCACCGTAGCCCAATTGGGTTTTTTTTAATCCTTATGGACGGTTTAATTCTGAATCACTTTAAGTTGAGATTAATTGGGGTAAAGTAACGCTGTATTTGTGAATGTCCCATTTGTATCACATGTGCGAGTATTGTCAAGTAGAGTTGCTTCAAACTGCAAAATCATGGGCGATTCAGAAATGTTCAGGGGGGGGGGGGTCACCTTATCACCCTACCCCTCTGGATGCGCCGCTGAAAATAACTTTTAAATAAACAAATGAAGGGTGGAGAGGGTAGGTATCTCATGCGTGCTAAAGTTGCCTTCAGCAAGCTAGGGGTTACATAATTCACCTATTTGAAGCTTTCTAGATGCACTGAATCTGCTATGGATTAACCACAGATGGCTTTGAACTCATATTTACCCGATAACTACATGCTTAAAAGGAGGGTTCTATCGGGGTATTTTTTGTGGAAACGAAATTCCAGAGGATATTCCCGTTTACACATATATGCTATTAATACATGATTAAAACATCGTCAATCTGAAATATATTAATGAAGTTAATACTTTGATGACTTAACATTTCACAACTTGATAAAGACAAGCGCACATTTGTTGAAAAATAAAAACAATGAGAATTGAAGCCATTCATCGGCACTGCGAGTGGGGAAAACTTCGCTACGGCCTAACAGCATAGTGTTTATTAGTTTTATGACACGTCATTTGTTACTATGTGAATGTTCTATCAGTGTATATGTTTTATTATTACAAAAAAATTAATATTGGGTTAAATATAGTGTATTTTCATTTCAAGAAATGTCAAAAATCCAAGATGGCGGATGCTGCCGATAGATCGGTGATAAAACTTTCCCTTTAAGATATGCTCACATGAATAGTTCGGTAACCAAACCTTCAAGCTTGTGTAGTGAGTCAATAGTTTGAGACCGTCGGAAAGTTTGCACTCTCTCTAAAACATTGCTAAGCCCAGGTTTGTAATGATATATGACATAGCATCTCTTGTACAGTTGTGGGTGTGTACACTTCTACTGTGCTGTCTACCAACACAAATGATTTGAGAGGGATTAACCCATAATGATGTATTGGGCTATGTTATTCAATGTATGTTTGTCGTTTGTGAAACCCCGTATTTTCTCTCTACCCTAGTCAACAAATAACCTTTCTAAACACCATCTTGTGTTGTTTGAATAGTGACTGTTTTCATAAAATTAAGACAATTGAATAGAAATGTGTATTTGTATAAGAAATCCTTTCCTCCGACATTTTCTTAGAGAGAAGTTTGAACAGAAACGACCGCAGTTTCATTCTTCTTGTATGGCAAATTACATGTAAGTGTGGGGGTATTTCACTGTTGATGCCTCATTTATGGTCAGGTAGTTTAAAACAGAGGGGGAATCACTCAGGGCTCATCGGAGGATCCAGAAACATGATACATGAAAAAGAGAGTTGGGGGTGAACCTCTTTGAATCCACCATTGGGACATCAAAACTATCTAAGCACTTTCTGTAGCTCTTTTGTCGGAGTCCAGTCTGAACAAAACTGGTCACACTACTGGCTGTCTGGCTGTAGTCCACTGTATCTTCTACTTCTACCCTAAACTTGTTTGACGCTAAGTTAACGTGTATTTGATTTCATTGCAGACCTTGAAGGCCAAGAACGCTGTCTGCACGAGGAAGTATCAGAGAGCAGAATGAGCACGGACTATTTACATCGAAGATACGACAATTCGACAAGATCAAGAGAGGTATGATACATGAAGAAATCCATCCGTCTTGGAGGCACTTCCAGCTTAAGCTCCACAACATTCAGCTGCATCGAATACAACCACCGGGCCAGACTCTAAATGTCCTAATATGTATAATTACATAAGAAATAAACAAGAGGTCCGGTCACCATCTTAAATTTCCTTTAAAGTATAGTTACCAGAGGTGTTCGAGGTGCCCACCTCTGGAATACATATCTGTAAAAAAAATAAAAAGGGGTGTCTGGCCACCGTTTTTTTGTTTGAACTGAAAAATGGGTTAAATTTTGTTACGTTATACACTGTAATGGATCACTGAAACCATTTTCAGTTCAAACAGAGACCGTCATGAAGGCACCAGTCTTCGTAATATGATAAAAATATATTTATTACATATATGTGTATTTAGGGTCTTGCCCCAGTGAATACAGCCTGAATTGAGGTTTGATACGGTTTACGTAGAGATAATGCTGTTTGATGCTCTTATGTATCCGTACGTAGGAGTAAATATAAAATTTCTATAGACAAAGGGATCATTTTCATATGTTTATGAATGCAGTATTTTCTATAAAAATTGGGGCAGATTTGAATTTTTTAGACTGACGATGTGATGATAGCATTCACATATTGTAAAGTCTGTTATAGCTTCAAAATGAACTTGGGGTTTTTAGTTAAAATTTTGTTGTGTGCATCATGCTGTTTAAAAAAAATACAAATTTTAAAAGTAAGTTTTGTTAATAAGATTAAGTTTTTATAATGCTGTTTTGGTTGAAATGTTCATATTTTCGTGTTTACAATGCGTCGTAAGGTCAAATTATTGTTTCTCATCTTTTTTATTCCCAGAAATGGGTAAGGGGGACAATTTCTCTTACTTTCGATTTTAAATCACAAAAAGTTGGTTTCTGTGTATCTTTCTTTTTTCTCTTGAGGAAAATCAAAAGCCTAGAAATGTTATGAACAGTTTAAGTGCAAAGTTGCATTTTGTCTTGTGGGGAAAAAAGTTAATAATTTTATGTGACCTAACAATGGCCTTCTTTGAAATATGTATACATTGTCCATAAATGACATTTTATAGAGAAACCTATTTTATTACACATGACTTTACTTAGCGTAGAGCAGAAGGCAAATAGATGTTAATGCACAGAAATAAGTCGTAGATGGTTTTTGTTTGTGAGTTTGTGAGTCGTTTGTGTTTGTTACGGAACAATATGTCAGATTGGGCACTGTAATCATTATTTAGACTGTTATTGCTTTGTTCTAGTCAGTTCCATTTATTAGAACACCAGGTAATGTTGTTAAGGTTTGTTGTCAAGAAAGGGAATGCAAACTAAATGTTCTCAAAATCATTTAATTAAAAAGATTGGCAAAGGTTTTGATAGCTTTAACAGTTTTCACAAAAAATGGCACTACTTTGATGTCATGCAAGAGTGACACTTGCATTATCTATAAGGTTATGGAAAAAGCTTTTAAATGTTTGAAACAACCTATTTTTAAAATAGTTTATTTATTTCAGTTTCATGTTTTATTCACTAAAACAGTATCAGAATTGTATGATTGATACAGATATCTACAAGGATGCTCCACACAAAAGGAAATAGAAATGTCTAAAAATGTTGAATGTGTGTTGATCATTTTACAGTTTAGATCACAGTGCTGGTTGATAGAAATGTGTAAGAATACATGTTTTAAAGTTATGACACTTCTAATACCTTCAAGCTGATTGCTTGTTGCTGATCTATTGTCTCATCATAAATAAATTGGGTAATTATATAAAATGTATATTTTATTAATTTTTTGAACATTTTTACACCTTATGTGCATGAACTTTTTTTTAAAGAAAATGTCTTTTAAAAGTGGCAATGTGTAAACTAAGCTTATAAAGGATATAAGGATTAAAGGATATAATTTTATCCATTTAAAGAAATGAAAGAAAGTTCATAAAGTTATCAGGTTATGGGATGTCGCCTGATTTTATGCACTGATATTGGTATATTTACAGCTTTAACACACCCACAACCTTTCATATTTATTGTTGTAAGTACATAACTGTTTTTAACCCATGATAATCTCCAAGGTAAATCCTCAAAATCTGCAACATACCGGGGACCAAATGGTAGAACTGAATCATCTCCCCTGTTTAATAGTCAATACACTCTCTGCACTGTAGAGTTCTTCCATATTTACAAAGCACCAATAAGTAAATCTTAACCTGGAGTTTTATTCCTTTTTACGTGCATAGATGATTTAATCTAGTTGTGGATGATGAACCCTCTTGGTCTACCCGACTCTCATCTAGATGCACCGCTGAGTCAGAATAATTCAAAGCTTGGAGAGACATGGGGTAGCGCAGTTGTTAGTGCGTTCGGCTTCGGTTCAAAAGCTCTGGGGTTTGAATCCCGCCAGGGGCTCAGCAACTTTGTCTGCTATGAAGAACTGTTTTACACGCAGTAAGGTTTCGGTGCATGCTACACTGAATTTCAGTGCAGTACCACCCATGTCTTGGTAGTTCCAGCCGTTGCTCGCAGGTTTCACCGCAATACATAGCCACCAGTGGGTTTTCTCCCTGCAATAATACTAGCAACCGTGATATAAGTGAAATACTCTTGAAAGCTGAATTAAACCCCAACTCGTTTCACCTCACCTCACCCCAAAACAAGGAATATTTACCCTGGAGAACATTTGGGATGTTTTAACCTTGTAATTATTCACCTAGAATAAATGTTTCTGTTTGGTTTTATGTGTTTTGGAGTTTATGTGACTACTTAGCAGGATGTTTTAATTTGTTAAATGAGCTCGTCATTGATGAATACATCATCCTCAGGTAATTTAGAAAAGAGCAGGGTTAACATTTTAGAATTTAGATATTTTGGAGTTTTATCATGCTAAATTCTTATGCTTGTCTATTGAGACTGTTCATATTGAGTATGTACATGTTCTCTTGCCTTTCTTAAAGATAATAAATGATTTTATAACAAAGTTGCTGTTTTGCTTTTCTCTATCACCTCCAGATTGAAATACAGTTGGAGTGGTGTTGCAGATCCAGTGGACACCACAGGCCCTTGGGTCATTGCGAATTATTATTTTTAAAAAAAAACACAAAAAAAACAGACGAAATTTGAGATGACCCCTCAATTTTCACGCCTACATAATCTAGACTTATATTATGAAGGTGTGAAATCGGGGGTCATCTCAAACTTTTTTTTAATGTTTTTTTAAAAATTTAAAATAGTGCAAAAGCAATGACCCAAGAGACTGCTATGTTATATGCATTGACAGTTAGACACATTTGACCACAACCTGGCTGAAGCATACATAACTGTAAGGATGTGCATCCAGTTTGACCTCAGCCTCTCCCCACTGAGGTTACTCAAGTCATTTCTTCCCACATAACCTCTGTTACAAGTGAAATAATTTCTTGTTTCTTGCAAAATCAGGGTTCAAAATTTGAAACATTGGATAACGTTTTTATATCATCCAATCAAAAATAGTCTTTTATACCCTACTGACTTCTGATTTGTTAAGATATATGTGCACATGGCATCCAGGTGAAAGAACTCCACTTTTCTCAACAGATTCAGGAAAAGATCGGGTGCTCAGTTTGAAATATCATTGACTGCAAAATCAACTTTGATTGCCACCACCTAAGAACCTCTATTTCTAGCCTAGCAAGTACTTGACTTGTAACAGAGGTTGTGTGGGAAGAAATGAGTTGAGTAATCTCAGTGAGGAGAGAATTGTAGGTCCTATATCTGGTGAAATAGGCACAGGGATTCCATGTCTGCGGCTATAGGGGACATGTTTGCTATAGTGTAAAGCATTACCGTATTTTCAAATGGTTTAAAGAAATATACCTGCAAGACTCAATTCTCAAACTCGCAACAGTCAACACTGGCTAATTTAGGCCATGCAGCATTTCTTTCACTTTTCCATGTTAAGATAGTGTAGCACTACACCTGTAATGCATGGTGGGCTCCCCAACTTAAGTTAAATACAAGAACAATCTTGTCATATCCCTTTCACAGAAAAAAACATATAGGCCTACATATGTATTTATAATAATAATAATAAACTGGACACTTGTATAGCGCTCTTATCACAGATGTATTTAAAAGTGCACATTGGAATAAATGTGTTTTCAGTCTTTTCTTGAAGATTTATCTTCCAAAACTGTATTCCTTGGGAGATATCGGTCATATGAGGGATATCTCCTAGGAGATTTTGCTAAATTCACATTTGAAGAACACATGAAACATGAGCCTCACATGGAATTTGTTTAGTTCAGAGGCACATATACCACAAATATATTTTAAAATGTTAAGAAAGCGCACATAAAATGCTATTTGAGGCTCATATGTCACGTAAACAGTTAAATTCATTGACAATGATGTTATAATATATCTTAACTAAACTTTACTGTTATGGATGCTTGTTAAAACATGTTTGATATCAGGATTATAGTCTTGAACATATAAACATGATCAGTACATTTATTTCAATCATTATTTGCTAAATAAATTTACAACCATCATCATTGAGAACATAGTTCCACATAGTTCATATTCAATATAAGCATGTACGTCCAAAGGGAAATAACTCTTAATTTATGCATTTCAAGTCTCCTAGAAACATGTAATGTATGGACTTTCTGAATTCTGCATTCTGAAACTATACCAAATGGCTAAAGTTGAAATAAATAGACAACGTCGGCTTTATTCCTCCGCCAGTCGTTAGTAATTAACTTACGCTGTATTAACACCAGACTAGAAGTGTTCTAATTCCCAAGACGTATATATATATATATTGATCTCTGCCCACGCTCATACGTAAGCGTGAATTGTTTTTCAAAGATTACTGCTATAAAGAAAACTGAAATGCCCATCTACACAATATGAGTGTTCCACAGGCGTGTGTATTTTTGAAAAACATGCAATCAATGATCATGCACCTTTATAGTCTAATAAAAACATTTTTTCTAAAAGTATGAAATGAGGTCGACACTCACCGGTTGAAATTGTATCAAAATATTATCTTCATATTGCCCTACACATTCAAAGCTAATACATTTCCAAATTGAAATAAGTCATGAAAGACAAAACTCAATTGGCGTGGCTAATCACCAGCTGAGTCGATTGACTATCCTCGGCTTCTGTTGAAGAAATTATATAAAACGGTTTTAAATTAATTTCCTGTGTTATATAATGTTGACCCAATTAAATCTACATTATTAAGGCATTATACAATTCAACATATTATTGTTATGGCAAATACATTATGTATATGATTAATACATACGTTTGTATTTATGAATTAAATGAACCGCTGACTCTTTCCAATGAATTTATGAACATGGTGAAAAAGGTTTTCATTGACTGTTTGTGGTAGATTTTGAATGCCATACAGGATTGTATTTAGGTCTAATTCTGTCTTTATATTTTGAAATATTTGTTTTAATTCTAATTGGAGTTGAGCATATCTTTGACACCGTAAGAAGAAATGATAGATATCTTCAACCAAAGCGCCACAAATGCAAACCACAAGATTTACTTTCAGATTTATATAATTGACACGATTCAGATCAGCGTTAATTAAGAGAAGCCTAGCTCGACAGAATACAACTCTTTTCCCGCAGTTTTAAAGGTGCATCCATTGTGTTTCATAAAATTTGATTTGGCTTTAATACGTTCCAACACACCATATGTGATGTTTACAATACAATTAAATTCACTTATCTTGCATATTCATCCCCAATCGCCAAACATATCATATTTACTATTTTCCAATTAAAATCGAGTACCGTATTCGCCGTAATAGAAGCCCTGGGCGTTTAAAAAATTGGTAAAAGGGGGCGTTTATTAAAATGACTTTAAACATCGTAAAAAGGGGGCGTTTATTAAAAAAATGTCTGTTGATGTCAAAAAGAAAAAGAAACATCGATCTTATTTAAGAGTTTTAATCAAAATAAGTGTATGAAATAAATGTTAAGAAGAGTTAGAGGTTGATAGCAAGATTGAAAACTCTTCTTCAGTGAAACATCAGTAAGGTAAGTCGATACAAAAGGGGGGCGTTTATTAGGGGTCATTTTCCGCGAGTTAAAAATGGCTTAGGGGGGCGTTTATTAGGAGAGGGCGTTTATTAGGATGAATACGGTAACATCATTATGCATGTGTAGAAACCGAAAGTGAACGTCCTATTTACATGCACAGTAGTTATATGACCTATTGAACATTATTAACCAAATTTTGTTGTTTTGTCTGGTGTAAATAAGATTAAAAAATTACGTTTGACTCTGTGGCGCGCGCCACACGCGGTGCATTGTCCGGTTTTCGATCAGAAATCACTACTTTTAGCTTCATATCGTCAATATACTAAGTCCAGTATCATTAAAATGGTTGTTTTCGGTAACAGTTGGTACTTCTCGATAAAATAAGACCATTTACAACGTTTGTCATATTTGACCCCCAACAACACAATGGATGTACCTTTAAGTGATGCATTATCCGTAAACAATCTAGTGACGTTTTGCAAGTTAACAAGGCCGTGTTCAAGAGAGGTTTCAAAGTAATCGCTCAATTAGCGATTACTTTTAAACCTCTCTTGAACGCGATTGCTCAATGTAGCGCTATGTAGCAAGGCGAGCAAACTTCGAGGAATTTGCACTGTGTCGTTCAAGAGAGAATGAGCGCTATTTGAGCGCTACATTGAGCGATCAATGAGCAATCTAAGCGCTCTCTGTTATGGAACGGAGCCCAGGCCTTAATCATTGATATACACAAGGAAGAAAAAAGGGTCAAGGACAGATCTCCGAGGAACCCCTGAAGTAACATGTATAGTTCGGTTGATAATGTACCGTTTATGCATACGCGATGTCGTCTATCGGATATATAATCCGTTAACATATCAAAGGAAAATAAAACGCCCATTTTTTAATCCATAAAGCATGTCCCCCTTTATATATAATGTTGTTGGTATATGAACATTGACAGATGCAAACATGAAACATTCCCAGATAGACAATTATTTTAATGATAAATCACTTTGGAGGAGGCATATTGCATATCTCATCTAAGGGAGATAACCGTGCAACGCATGCTGTCGGTCTCTGGACAGTTGGCCCAGTGCTAGCCTGTCGTCCTTCTTACGTCTAAAAGTTGTATGCCAGTCTAATTGCCTCAGCTCTAGGAATTAATAGTATTGTTCAGGTCTCCTTTTTCTGTTATTTTCTCTCGAATATTAAAATGTAAAATATCAATTAAAAAAATAATAAAATCAGGGACTATGTTAGTTTAAGCCAATGCGTTCCCCCGATCATCGAGCTATCAGCCCAGGGAAAGAAGTTGACCACGCATGTTGTCGGTTTTCACTCCATCCCGTCCACATTAACAAAATCAGTTCAATTAAGTTGATATTTTAAATCTACAATAATTTTATTTATTGTATATTTCGACAAAAAGTAGGTTACTGTATAACAGTGAAACAAAGCAAATGATACAGAGGGTTCTGTAATTTAGTTTTTTTATGCATGAAAAAAGTGGTATTTTTACTAATTTTACACCGATTTAGTAATATAACGTATGTATAGATAGAATAGCAACACAGATTAAACATAACAGATTATATCATTATCAACAATTCCTTAATTGTGACGCCGTAGCAAAGCTTTCCAAACTCGTAGTGCCGATGAATGGTTTCACTTCTTGTTGTTTCATTTTAGAATAAATGTCTATAATATATAATAATATGGCTATGAAGTCACTAAAATATTACAATATGTTTCAACTGGATTGAGTTAACTAACGATCATATTTTAAAAATTAATATACGTGTATGTTTATGTATGAATTAATGTGAATGTCCCTTCCAAATTTGTTTCGAGAGAGAAAAAACCCAGACAGAAACCTCCCTTAAACCTCTTTTAAATTTAAAAATAACCCAGAAAATGGAATAAAAAAAAGTTATTTGAAGTACAACTGAAAGGGGCAGTAGCACGTTTTTTCGCTCAAATAAGTTGATGAAATGTATTTGAAAAATAATTTCACCAATAGTAAAACATCCTTCTCTTTTCGTAAAATAAAGTTTAAAATGAGTGTACATGTTTCGGTAAAGCCATGGGAATCGTTTTTGTAATACAAACTAATATATTGTGTTCACAATAAAATGGCCGCCATGCAATTTTTGCTTTATACGCAACATAGTTTTTACCACTACAGATAATTGGTTTGTGTAATAAGATGTTTTACCCTCTAAAGTTAATTTAAATGACATAAACTATCATTATAAATGGGAAATTTGTAAAAATAAAATTTGCAAAAAACGTGCTACTGCCCCTTTAATTCTTTCCGAAATGCTGCAAATGTGATTGCTTTTTTTTCCTTCAAATAAACACCTTTCACACATATAATATAGGACGATATTTTGTGAATGAATTTATGTAAATTAAGCAAAACAGCATATTGATAAAACCTTATGTCGTCTTTTCAACGTTTTAGTTTCCGCTGATGACTGTTTATGAATTTTTAAAAATACCGACGACAATCAAAACTACTCGTGACAAGTTCAGCCCCACTGCCTCACAAACGAAATAACTTCCTTGTTACGCGACGATTCTACTGCGTATTACAGGGGCGTTACCCTACTCGACACGACAGCGGCTTGACTTTATTGAGTAAGAATAGAACCCACATCCCCTCATTTCTATATTGAACTTGCCCGGAGTTTCCATGAGTTGTACTATCGTTTCGCTGGGCAGTTATCTGCTTCATTGATATCGTCTAATCTTGGAGACATTTGGAGGAAGAAATTTACGATTGAAATAGGGTTGGAGGTGCACATATCGAAACTTTGCCGGACGTGTGTAGTCTAGAATGGATTGATTATGTCGCGAAAAGCCAGAAGTGAAACTACTTGGTGACAAAACACAAGTGTTGAATTCGAATTTACGAGCACTGTTCAAAGCCGAGGACGATAATGCATATCTATCTGTCAAAATGAAGTGATATCAACGGAAATAGTCTAGTGTTTTCTTATCAATGATTTTTGAGCTTTGGACAGTCTCACCATAGATAAAGTGAAAGGAAGATCTTTTTATAACGACTACATGGTGATCGAAGGATTTCGAAAGCGAAACTTCTTAGCGGAATATATCCAAAGGTGTAGCCTATATCTGTGAAACTTTGTGGCATTGTTTGGACGACTATCACGAGACTAGAAGATGGATATTAAGCTCATAGTGTACATGTTTGATTGTGAACATGTTAACGCATGCAGGTGAAGCTAACATTGGCACTATACTGCTGTTGTAAGTCGGAACTTCGAAGTCTTCTAAACGAAATGAGTCCATATAGTGGCTGTGTATATTTTTTTCTTTGATTTGGGAAATTACAGTGAAAACAACAACCTTGGTGTAAGATCCGACTTTACAAACGGAAGTAAACCTTGACTTGTTCCTGTTTCGCCAAGGGACAGTTGACATTTCTTTATATGTCAGTTCTGGGGAACTGTCAGCGGAAACAAATTCTCATGTGCGCTAATAGTGTGGGGATTATGAGATATAACAACCCGGCCTTGACAACACATGGACTATAGTGGTGTCATCAAGAATTTATTCTATGGGAAGACAACATTGCCACAAAAAGAACTATATTTTGTCAACAATCAGTGCCCTGTATTAAATCAACAGTGGAGTTGTCCCTTATACATTAATGGACGGACGTTTATATTGACATTTCGCTTAAAAAATTGCAAGTGTGGGTATTTCAGCATTTCTCAACTGGAACGACTTCGCGGGATCTTTCAGTATTTTCCTCGGTGAAACCTAATATACTTGATGATTCATGTAAACTTCCAAATGCAATAAATGAAAGGTGATTTGTCGTCCATGCAAAGAGGAAGAGAGTTTGTGAACTGAGGTTATCACGCATGAGGTCTAACATTTGTCACCGAGACAACAGTGCACCCAATCTCATCTCAAGCAGATACACAGGAACATTCTGTGTAGCTGAGTTGAGGTGAAAGTGAAACAAATTCGGGCATATATCAAAGGAAATTACAACATCAGTATTATATTGAACGCTTGACAACAACAGGTGCCCTTTTCACAAACAACCCTTTACTAATTAAGGTTAATCGATATTAATGTATGACAGTAAGTGTTAGTTTCAGCTGAATATACAGCTGAGTGCATACATATGTACAGCTGTTTTTATTAAGCTTGCTGCAAATGTATAATCAGTTGTGTGATAAGCTTTAATGAGAGAATATTATCAAAACTACATGCCAAACAAGGCCCGATTCGCGTTTCTATGTCAACTTAACAATTTTACATAGTTGCAATGAAACGGTTTCAACTATCTGACCAATAAGCCATGTCAACATGAAAATTATTTGTGTCTTTCAACTAAGATAGCGTTGTTAAGGAAGCTTAACTTTGTAATCTACCTTGTTCGTTTAAAGCTTATCACAGTTAACCCTTGCGCTGCCATCAATAAAACTTTGTCCTCTGACATTAACAGATTATTGGCATGACCTAGACCAATTTGCCGTGACCTTGATTACGTTTCGTCGAATACGATTATTGAACAGAAATCAAATTGTACAGGCTAAGATATACTTTCAAATTTGTACGAATTTTGTTTCATGTACAGTGTATTTTGATGTAAAGCATGTTATTACGGATGCATGAACGAAACTACTTATATAATAATGCTATGACGGCATTGTGGTAGTTCTGCTGTTTTATAATTCCATATCGTGAAAGGCAAGAAGGTTCTCTTCCAAAAGGTCATCTTAACATTGCTCACTTTAAGCTCAGTTTTAAGGCTCTGAAAATGGGCGGGGCAATACATTGTTCTGTGTTGTTGTTGATACTTGTATGTGGTATCCATGTATCGTTCGGGAAGCAGAAACCGTGCTTGGAATATTTCTGTTTTTGCGAGGGCGCCACTGTAAATTGCAGCTACAACGGGAAATCTCTTCTTCGTGTTCCTGTTCCTCCGAACAGAGAAACTATCGAGACGTATTACTTTGAATTCAACTATCTACCTCAAATCACGACGGATACCTTTAAAAATATTGGAAAATATAAAATAAAATTTCTCAGTTTGAGAGGAAATCAAATAACGAATATATCACGCAAAGCATTTCATTCACTGATCCATCTTGAAACGCTTTATCTATCTGACAACATGATTGACCCCTCTTTCCTTCAGAAAGCATTCACAAATTTGAAACAAGTGATGTTCCTCTATCTCAACAATATGGGAATTCCTCACATCCCCGCTGATTTTTTTCAGGAATTAAAATTTGGACATATAGAAAAGATTTACCTTGCTAACAACAACCTTACGTACTTCAACCAATCGGTAGTAAGTTTTCTCAAAGACGTAACAACGTTAGATCTCACGTCAAACGAGATCTCGTCTCTTGAACTGGTGTCGTCTGCTACTCTTGGGAATCTTTTACTCGGGTACAATAAACTCAGTGAGATACCTTGTCTGTGTCCAAATGGAACGTCTCTGTACCCTCGACTGTGGCGGTTCAACTTGACGAACAATAACATTTCTTTCATAAATATCTCCCACATCAACTGTCTCGACTTTTTGAGGGACCTTTCTCTCTCAGGAAACCAGTTCAAGGTTATCCCGTCACGTACCTTTTCGGGAATGAGCAAACTTGACATTCTGGATATTGCTAATAATGGTAGAAAGTTTCTAGACATAAGTCCATTTGCTTTTAACGGTAGTCAGTTTTCACATTTGAACTTGTCATCCTCATCACTGTGGTTTCGGAATGGTGGAAATCATTACGCATTTAATGGCTGCCCCAACCTGAAGTATTTGGATATGTCATACACCAACTTCAATAACGCGGATTTCACGATGAACGGGCTGTTGAACAAACTGAATCTGAAGTCTTTCCATTGCCGGAACTGTGGCTTGCGTCGTCTTCCAGTTCCTTTGAAGTCTATGGCAGATCTGACATATCTATTCCTTGATGGTAACTTCATCACTGTGATCCCAGATCATGTGTTTGACTCAAATGTTCGTCTTAGCCACCTCTCTCTGAGCAGGAATAACATCACAAGAGTGACTGGGTTCGACATCAGCTACTCGGTGCGTTACAATCTGCAGTATATCAGTCTGGAGGACAATCCCTTCATCTGTGACTGTCGTCTTCTCTGGCTCAAGGACTGGATTGATGGAGATAGGGGGATGTTCTTTGGGCAGTTTATGAACTATAAATGTGCCAAACCTCCCGAAGTGGCAGGATTGCAGATATTGGACGTCGGGATAGTAAGTGACAAACGATGTCTCGTGCATTCCCCATTCACATACGTCATCTGTTTGGTGGGTACAGCGTTCGTCTGCTTGTTGCTCATAGCACTGACCTACAAATGCAGGTACAAGATCTGTTTCTGTTTCATCAGGAGACGCCATCAGTACATGTCCGAGACGAGACCTCTCCTTCAGAAGGATGCGTACGTAGTGTACTGTGACGAGAACTACCACCAATGGATCAGACGAGAGCTGATGCCAAATATGGAGGAGCTGAGATGCATGAGGCTTGGCATCCGGCAGCGCGACTTCGACCTGTCACGTCACAAGGTGAGCAACATTGTGGAGAGTCTGAGGTCTTGTAGGAAGGTTCTCGTGGTACTTTCAAACAGTTTCTTTAGGGACAGCGAGAGCCAGGACGAGTTGTCCTTGGTCCTCAAGTGTATCGAGGATCACCGTGGAGTCCTCGTGGGAATCCTTCTGGAGGAGATCGATGACCGGTACATGTCTCGTCCTCTCTATCAACTGCTCCAGAAAATCACCCAATTTCAGTGGCCTCCTGATCCGGAGCCGTCTAAGAGAAGACAGTTCTGGGAAGATCTGAAATCATCTCTCAATGACACTATGCTGCATAGTTTTTCGTGAAAAGAACTTTTGTTGATGCTGTCTGCTCCTTGTAGACGTGACGCTTTTGAGGCGATTCTTGAAGGATCTGACTCCTTTCCTCCCTCACAATATATGCGATATAGTATCACTTGAAAACATCGTACATTTTCTCATTCGTCTGCTTTAGTGGACACACAGACATAGTGACCTCTGGAATATTCCAAAGGGAGACAATTCTGTGATGAGTTGAACTTCCAAACGCAAGGCATAACTCTTGCCAGTCTGCATTACTGGCTGATTTAAGCCTTGCGGTATTTCCCTCGCTTTGTTGTGCCTAGATAGTGAATCGCTGCACCAGAAATTCATAGTGGACCTGGATTTCTAAGCACATATTTCTTAAGGAAATACTGCAAGGCCTAAATCTGACAGTAATTGAGACTGGCAAGAGTTATGCCTTGTATTGGGAAGTTGTGATGAGGTGAACACATTTAGTTTCGGTATCATTTCTTGAAAGTACAAGCTCCAAACATTGAGTAACCGCTCGTGACGTCACTAATGTAAGGTATAGGGTATTTAAGGAGTGCTCGCGAACTTCGAGGTTGTTGAAAACATTGTCCCTCTTCAGCATTGACGCATAATATTTCTTTAAAACATATAACCTTTACAGTTTGCCGTCTGTCCCTCCATGCCAAGCGGTACCCTCTGGACGGGGCCGTTCAACCGACCCTAATTTAGTAGATTTACTAGTATAGTCATAATTTGTTTTTCATCTATGGTTGTATTTATATGTGCCTCCTGGCTAGTTCAACAGAATATCGTTAAAGTGACCTCCTCCACTGGCACATGTTGCTTGTTTCCAGATAAGTATACGTCTGTGTGATGGTAATGCAGTTGCTTGTTGCCTGTTCAAGTGATGAACTATTATGTCCAGATGAAAATTTGGGGCATCAACGACCGATACAAGTACGCAGGCAAGAGTTATGCCTTGCATTGGGAAGTTGTGATGAGTTGAACACATCCACACATGCAGTGGTCCCTCGAGTCGCCCAAAGAGCATGTAATGAGACCTCGGAATTTTTAAAAACAATATTGTACATCATCGTCTTGTAAGGTCAATTCTATTGGTCTTTGGGTTGTCAAAAATGTTCCGACTCGTGAATATCTGCCACGACAACTAGCAAGGCTTAAGTTTGTTTATATTGTTGACTATTTCTTGGTATGTATAGATGTTGGGTGACAGGTATTTTTAGTATGTAGTTTTTGAGTGTCGGGTACGTATTTCTTAGTATGTAGGTGTTTGGTGATGGGTGCTGAAATGTTAAAAGGGTATTCCTAATATCGTGTATATTTCTTTGCGTTTAGTCTGTACCAAATATCGATCCTAGTTAGTACTTCTGTAATCAGGAACTATTACGATGTTATATAATGGTGTCGTGATTTGGTCATTGCTAGGACATGACTCTTTATATTCATTCAGTAAGTCTGATATCTCGTGACGGCCTATATATTATCAGTAAAATGATAAAAAAAAATACAGACTTCGGTCCACCACGAAAGAGAAATTATGTATTTGTCAGGCGGATCTATGATTTTTCATAGAGAAGAAGTCGTGTCGATTGTAATTGTATCACACCATTATACGTCACGTCGTCTTGATTTTCTATGAGCGATGTCACTCATGTAAGGTCAAGCCTTATCACTTGGGGCATAACGTTTTGACAGTAGATTTTGTTCAATTCCCTTGTATCATCAACTTATGACAACACACTGATTTGACATCACCATTCATGTGACTCATGTCTGCTGGAGAGTTTATGATTTAATAGTTCCATGGCATCACACGGCTATGGTTGGTGAAAAGACATCTCGACAAGCCTGGTTATGTGTAACCTGGTGAACTTGAAGACTCTCACACAAGGGAACGCAGTCAAATCGGTTGTTCTTTTACACGTGGAGTCAACGAGATTTTCGATGTTTGACAACTTTAATTTTGTATATATATAAATGCTTTGTATTTTGTTACAAACATCTTCTATGTATTTCAAGTCAACACTTGGAAATTGTGTGTATATATATAGAGACTTTATAATATGTATGTGTTCATATATTGATTTCACACAAAATAAACTATGAAAAATCATATTTTCACTGGTTGCTCTTATGAAATGCTGTTATGCATACAGTTTGGTTGCTTTGAATACAGTATATATATATATATATATCACTTCAAGAATTAGGGATCACTATTCAAAAAGAAAAGTGTACATTGAGTTCGTAAGATTAAGTGTCAAAACAATTGAAAAACATAAGACATAATAAATCTGCATATGTCATTTTAGCATTGAATATTGCTTTTGCTAAAGGTCATAGTTTTAGCATTTGACAATGCCATTTTATCTCATCCGGCCTGGAAGGACAGGTGGCCTTATGACATAGATCGTCGTCTGTACGTATTTGACAGTTTCAACTGTGTTACAGTCGGTATGTGAGGGGCCTAGTCAAAATTGCCCCACGAATAAATGACCACACGATGTGAAGGTCAAAATGGCCATAAAAAAAGTAAAAATGGTCACAGACCCCAAGTCGAAATCAAAGTATCTTACTAGAACCGGGTACAATATAGATTGACCCCCAGTGTCATGTCGCCAAGGCAAATATTTTATTAACTTGTAAGTCTTATTGGCCTTTTATGGTAACAAAATATGAATTCATTGATTTTATTTTATATCTGATTTCATTTGTCATAAGTGTTGCGCTTCTGAGACATAACATATACTTTCTACAATAATATTTTCCAGTTTCCATCATTACATCCCTAAATGTTGCACAAGCCTATACAAAAATAATCTCAACTCATTTTAAGAAAGATATTGTATGATAAAGATATGTACAAGATTTTTTTCCCCCTGTATGACCATTTATTTTATATAGCCATTTAGACCAATTACCGTGAGGGACACTGGTTGTTTGTGTAAACTAAAAATAATAGAGGTCACACCTTTACCTACGAATGCAAATGTTATTATTTCATATTCCTTTTAAAAAAAATTACACTCATATTTACACGAGGATATTTTACAGTCATAATTACACGAGGATATTTTACAGTCATTTACACGAGGATATTTCACAGTCATATTTACACGAGGATATTTCACAGTCATATTTACACGAGGATATTTCACAGTCATAATTACACGAGGATATTTAACAGTCATATTTACACGAGGATATTTCACAGTCATATTTACACGAGGATATTTCACAGTCATATTTACACGAGGATATTTCACAGTCATATTTACACGAGGATACCGGTGAAGTTCTTTTTTTTATGGCTTGATTAAATTCAGGGCATATTTTTTGAAAAACATTTCTTCAAATTTTGTTATTTGTTTTCAAACTCTTTCAGGCGCTTATGTGGAATCGGGCACGTATGATTTACTAAGTCGCATATTGGAGGCATATAAGAAACGTATTCAGGAATAACGACAGTTCGTGCATAATACGACCGACCGTTTCCCCAGGTCGTACTAATTAAGATGTTTACAGTGATATTTACACGTGGTTATTTTACAGGATGATTTGAATTTTTATATAGACTTCCCTGGAGATGTATATAAAATTTCAAATTATCGTGTAAAATGTGTTGAAGTAGAATAGAAAGTCTCTGTCCAAATCTTGGGTAAACAGGGCATTTCATCCAAAGGTGAGCGGGAATTAACCATACATAAATTATTAAATGATAGAAATCATAATTGCAGTACGTTATATATATATATATATATATATATATATATATATATATATATATATATATATATATATATATATATATATATATATATATACAAGGACGGGGCGAAACTGTTTCTTTACTTCTTAAAGAACACAAACACGCAAATAAATTTATTTGGAGGAGAAATAGAAGTATTCTCATCTATGGACAAAATAAATATTTAATTAATTATATCATATTGTATTACATTTTACCAATTGGGCAGTGCCATATAGGCAATTTGTTACATGTATTACATAAAACTACACTAACTGTAGTTAATTGACATTCATTTTTTGAATAATTAATACATTTCCGGGATAATGGGATGATAAATTAAATTTCTGTTATAATACAATTCTAAAACACGTAAATTGTGAATTCGAAATATTTTAATTCATCAAGCATAATTAATTAGAATGTGCACGATGTGCATCGACACAGATGACTTGAAACTGACATGATATATTCTATAGATGCTAACTATTTTAAAAGGCAATCTTCACCATGGGTTATTCGCCTCCAGTGAAAGTTAGACCTTTGTGTGATAAGGGAAGCAACTCGCCATTTCACATCGATTGGTCGCCGCAAATATTAGGGTTCGTTTCAAAAACAATAAATTCGATTTTATTAGCCGGATAACATACTCATTTGACCACGGACTTAAATTACAGTCCGTGATTTGACTTTAAGTGTAAGAACTAAGTTTCAATTACAAACTATCACACTTGGAGAAATATTTGTTATTTATTCAGTCTTAATTAAGTGGATTACAGAACAGAGAGATCGATTATGTTATCATATATTTAACTTGCATCAACATCGAAAACAAAATTCCCAATAATAATCAGATTCATTTGAACATGTATGAGTCTTTAACGTTAGTACCACAATCATAACTTTCTGTCTGTGACAAAACCACGAAATAGGTTGTGCAGAATAAATTAATACACTCAAAAAGTTGGAGACGGACCCTACAGATACAAAAGGGAGGTAACTCTCAACCTCGCGCAAAGCGCCATGACGTTCTAAGTCAAGTTAGTCAAGTTCTGTAACTCGAAGCTCTCGGAAATAAGCAGCAACCATTTAGATTCCCCTTGGCAATTCGTAAGTTCATTTAGACAGGACAAGGTACTAATATTAATAATGGGAAGCTGTATGTCATCCATTACAAGGTTTCCGTGAGATCTAACTCGATACCACAAAACCTGCGAATATGGCGGAAGCACCGCGAGATCGAGGCTTGTTGATAATTTGGGGCACGTGCATTTATTATGTAGCGCAAAATGAGCAAAAACTGTTGATAATTAACATGTTCCACCTGGATTATTGTTTAAGATTACTAGAAGCATGAAATAAACTGTTCAACGTTTAGATAAATTTGGTTTAAGGGTATGTTTTGGTTTGTTGTCGAATCTACATTATGTTGGTGAATAAACAGGTCACCAAGAAAGATAACTCTTTGAGAAACATACTGTTTGAAATACTGTAGAAAAAAATAACATTTAATTTAATATGTGATGACAAACAAACAATCTTTTAAAAATAATTATAATCTTGAACATTGTTGATTTTAGATATCTTGAAAAAAAACTATGTCTATGTACATTGTAATGCATTTCAATATTATTATTGGAGTAAATGTTTGGGGAAAATATCCTGAGGAACCAAAAAATAAATAAATTTTCATGGATATTATTACCTGCAGAATTGTATATACCGGTAGTTATATACTTTTACCTCTTTCCCAAGTATCATCGTCAGAGCCCATTTTGGTGAAGCAACTGTAGAATCTTGTGGGATAATATAATGTAAATATACTTCTGTTTTCATAAACCCACCTTGTTGAAGTTTTATACTTACTATGTGTTGGCCTATATCTGGACAGTCATAAAAAAAACCCCAACCTGATTCTGCATGGTGATTCTAAACAGAATTGCTTATAAATTATTGATTTTCTTTATTCTATTAAACATAATTCCTTTTGGAAAAACATGAACCTCTTAAAGACCGCCCTCACCTATAAATAGTTGACTTCTCCAAAACATGGCAGTAACGTTTTGACTTCAAGTCTCTCTGAACGACCAACATCTGGCTCACTCTTTTTGATATATCTAGTATTCTAGCTAACTGTTTGGGCCAACTTCAGTTCAATTTTTCACTGAGACAATAGAGATTAGAAATGTGTAAACAAATGAATTTTAAATGGCTTAATTCTTTTAAAAGATATTACAATATCAAATTCGAAAAATGATATCTGTTTTAAAATTTTTGACGTTGGAAGAGTACACATTTCAAACTTAGGAGGGGTGGCCGGTAGCGCCTGAGAAACATAAACACTGCTGGGCAGAGTAAAAGAATGTAGCTAGATGTAATCAGAGACCATTCCATCTGTCCTGCTCAAGTGCTCACGGTGATATATGACAAACAGTATTGTCATGGTGGAATTATATTCTACTATTATTAACTTATTTAGCATTCAATGTCATTAGATTCATTAACTTATTGACCGTAACCATATGCAGTTCATGATATATTTTAAGATCTATACACACAGCAAAACATGAATTCTAATATTCCGTGATTACATCATTTTCTTTGATTAAGTACTGAAGATATGTTGTGGACAGTAATATATATGAAAAACAAATCACATTCTTTTATATATATTTAACTGAGTATTCGTATAATTAACACATGATAGGCTAGATAACGACTAAAATTTTGTTTATATGTGGTTATATGTGTCACATGATGAATTTGCCTTTATCTATATACACTTTGAACATCAAATAGTACTGTTCTATTTGTGTCTATATTAGATTGAACTTGAACATGCTTTCCCATACTCACACCTGTTACTGAGATATAATTTTCAATTTTATTTATGCTTCTCAATATTTAAAGTCTTTCTTATACGTCAATATATCTCACAATTATTGAATAATACAGATGTTAACTAAAGAAAATGTAACCTCATCAACCGTGATCATATTAAACATTCACAGTATTTAGGGTCTATCAGATTAGAAATTCATGCCATGTCGAGATAGTGACACACAACACACGACACACACACGTTCCACATAAACACAGATGTTTTAAAGGGTTCTGTTTCACTCTCCCCTACGCTAAAAATGTGATGACCAGGATAAGAATTTACTCCCACGGGACTGTTTGAGGTAAGATAGTACATAGAAAATGTTTCATAAAAACAGATTCATGCAGTAAATTTGCTTTAAAGTACATTTATTTATGAGAAATTGTGAAAGTTTTTTTCAGTTTAAGAAAAATGTTTTTTCATCACTGGACTTTGATATCGCTTTCTCACTACTGTGAAAAATACAGCAAAGGGGTGACGTCATGAGTTCAGTAGTAGAAAAGGCCTACAGTAGATGGCCATAAGGGTGAAACTGTGTCATCGATTAGTGAAATACGTATCTCATACATTAAATATATAATGTATTGTAATCTTTGGGTAGTCTATTATTATCTTACCTCCTGCATTCAGTGGATGAATTTTAAGGATTTCATATAAAATTTGAATTATGTATTTCTGCAACTATTATTTTCAAAATTCTGTATTTCAAATTTGATTCCCTAATACTTATGATCTGTAATTTGTGTAGAGAGCTGAACTTTACTGAAAGTACTTT
This sequence comes from Gibbula magus, assembly GCA_936450465.1. Classification (NCBI taxonomy): domain Eukaryota; kingdom Metazoa; phylum Mollusca; class Gastropoda; order Trochida; family Trochidae; genus Gibbula; species Gibbula magus. The sequence goes on from OW388295.1 coordinate 67,862,149, forward strand.
AAAAAGATAACTTTGTGAGTTCATCTTTAGTCAGCAGAAATAAAAAAAAATTCTGCATCCACAGATTTGCAGAATCCTAGTTCCTCAATTGACAAAGTGTAGAGGTGAAAACTAATTGATTTCTTTCATTATTGATACCTTTGCCATTTTTAGCTTTAAAATATTGCAATACCCATTCTGCTGCTATGCTATAGAGCCAATGGCATTATTTTTGGGTATTCGATTCAATTCCCAAAATTATGAGTCGATTGTAATTGTATAATAGACTTGGATTTTAGATTATAGTACAAGTATCCATTTCAACTGTAGCTATTTTATAATAAAAAGAAAACTTAAATAAAAACAATTATTATGATAATTAAGGGATTGATAATATACCTGGTATTGTAAAATTTAACTTCAATTGATTAATATATGAACAAAATATCTTTACCTTTCAATAATGATTTATTAAAGATCATATGATAATAAATACCGGTAAACAGATGTTGCTTACATATACAGTCAGGCCTCGATAATCCGAACGCTTCCGTTTTTCATCAAAAACGTTTGGATAGTGAAATGTTCGGACTACTGAGTACTGACTCCTGAGGACAACTAAAGAGATTAGTTTGGTTACATCTTGCTACCGTTCGGAAACTGCGAGATTCGGATTATCGGTGGCCGGATTATCGCGGCTTGACTGTATAAGTTTATGTGTTAAATCTAATAATAATAGATCAATAATATCTGTTTTCATATTATTCAGAAAATGGCGACGGTTGCTAAAAAGGTAAAGGTTGAGACAGTGCCTGATGGTCAGGATTCTTTCCAGACCAACCGCATCAAGATAAAGACCGAAGATGGAGAAACAGTTTACATCAAGAGGGAGAAAGAAGATGACATGGCAAGTGTCATAGATACAACAGATTGTGAAGTAATGGAAGTTAAAACCGAAAAAACTGACGACACCCTCCTTAGGTCGGCGTTGGAAGGTCCACAGAAACCACTGCGCAGGGGGAAGCAGTATTTAGAATTGATAGAGAAAGTCCCTACTTCCGGAAGAAAGAGAATGGCGGATTATGATGTATCAACTGATGAAGAAGAAGAAGAAGAAGAAATGGAAGCAAAAAAACAATGTTCGAAGACATTATGTCAACGTTTTAATGGAATCATTGACAAGTTGATGAAGAAAGCAGATAAAAAAAAAACAAAAGGAGATGATTCTGGGAACAAGAACATAGCGGCATCCAAAAATTCAGCCAAAATTAAAATTGTATTTGATCCATCAGGAAAGCTTAAGGAATGGCGGATTGATGAAGATAAAGATTCAGGCCTCCCACCTTCAAACCTTGGCAAGATTTTGATGTTTGCAAACATGATGAAGAATTCAGAGACTAACGATAGTACAAAGACCATACGCCATGAAACTGATGAAGGGAAATCTACAGAAAACCTAGACTTGATAAAAGACATTGTTAGCCAGCGAAGAGTAGTAAGCACAAATTTCCAAGGCTTAAAGTGCAAGATCTGCAGTAAGGAGTTCTTGAATCGACAGGTCTTGACCACACACATGAAACTCCATCATCTTTCTCTTAGTGGACTCCCAGGGAGTGGTCTGTTCTCTGGGGAAAATGTGGACAAATCATGGTCACCTCGTCTGGTTGAAAAGGTTGGAGCAGCAGCAACTACAAATTCAACATCTTGCACATCAACCAGACCAGCAACATCCACATCCACATCCTCAGCCTCAGCAGCAGTTGTTGTCCATCCTCCAGAAAATACAACTATTATAACTGAATCTGTTGGATCAGAGAAAACTCTGCCAGATGTTACCAATCATAAAAAGTCAAATCCTGAAGTTTTATTCCTGCCTACCCTGAAGACTGCATCTGGGCAGCAAGTAGTTCAGATTCCGACAAAGACGTCGACAAATGTAATGCGGGGCCAGGCATCCCCGGTTTCAAGCATCCTCAGTTCAATGATCAAAAGCGATTCTCTCCCCGCTAAATCTGTCATAAAAACTGAACCCTCTTCCACAAGCAGCGTACCAAATGCATCCCCTGTTACCATGGTGCGCTCTAATGATATGACCAATGTTACTCCAGGCAATGTAACCCCACAAGCTTCCAGTGCTAAATTTTCCCCCGTTACCAGCAGAATGTATCAATGTGAGATCTGCCCCAAGATGTACAACACGGCAGACAAGATGGCCAAGCATGTTCTGAATCACAACCGAGAGCGGCCGTTCATGTGTGGACTCTGCGATTACAGGTACTTAATGCACAACGACCTTGAGGTTCATCTTCTGACCCACACCGACCTGGACGAAGAGACAGCAGTTCTCTTCACCTGCAGCCATTGCAACGAGGAGTATGAAACAGACAAACTGCTCCAGGAACACCTCAAGATCCACAGCGACGTTGAAACAGAGACGGTGTATGAATGTGGCATGTGCGGGATGGAACTCAACAGTCAGACTGAACTTCAGATCCACATGAAGAGACATATGAAAAACGCGTTTGAACCCTGCAGGTGTGGCATCTGCAAGGCCTCGTTTTCTCGCGTTGAGGCTTTGAAAACTCACATCGCGAAGGAACACTTCCCTCCAGCTGAATATACGTGCAAGTACTGCAAGTGTCGCTTCATGAACAAGGATGCTCTTACAAGACATATGCCTGTACATGAACAATCCCCGGCTGCAAAATCGTTCAAGATAGTTCATCCGTGGAAATGTAGGTTCTGCTATAATCGGTACGAGTACAAACCAGATATGATCACGCACATGCGTATAGAACATCCTCAGAGTCGATTTTACAACTGCAGTTTCTGTGAAACCTCCTTCATTACGAAGGAAGATTTGCAGGCTCATGTTAAGACCCACAGCGTGGTTGCTCATTTCTTGTAGAATTCCACATGTTTTACATTGCTGTGCAGTTTATATTCAATATATTCATGTGGGATAACTTTGTATACTAAATTCCGAAAGGGTTATTCACAGTGCTGTTTTTGTTTAAAATTACTAACAGTCTGTTCCTGATCCTAATTTGATGCCAAACAGTAAATATTCTCAGTTGTAATTGCTCATCAGTTGCAGATTGCTCAGTCAGTGAGATAATTTAATATGTTGTAATTTTAATGTTAGTGATTGGTTGCTAATAGAAATGTTAATAACTTATGGTGTCAGTTTCCATCACTGGCTAATTGAAAACATTGCTGTATTTTGTCACATTTTCTGTACCAGCATGTCAGCTTATCAGTTTTTATCCCACCGGTATGTAATACCGTGGGATATAGTCGCACCCTGTCCATCTGTCTGTCCGTCCGTAATCATGTTGGTTTTTTTTGTTTCCATTGAAACGTGTTGAATTTAGACTTTGTTCAGCGATAGGTTTGTTTCTGGAGAACATCTCCAAAACTCTTCATCATATCTTTCTGAAACTTTGCATGTGTATTACCCACTAACTGAAGTGATGCCTTTTGATATTTTCAGATTTCTGATTTTTTTTTTTTTTAACGTGTTGATTTTGGACTTTGTTCAGCGATAGGTTTGTTTCTGGAGCACAGCTCCAAAACTCTTCATCATATTTGAAACTCAGCATGTGTATTACCCACTAACTGAAAAGTAGATATACAATTATCTATCAAATATGTGTTTTACAAATTATGTGGGAGCAGTGGGATATGTCATCTTCTGATGACTCTTGTTGTTCAGTGTCAGCCGCCGAAGTTGCGTTTTGTTTTCGCTATCATTTTTTTTCCGAGAAGGTTTCATTTACTTAACTTCTTACATATACCCCTGGGGAATTTTTTTGACATTTTCACATTAAAGGTCAAAGGGGTCACAAGTTCTGAAATCATTATAAAAAAACTCCCTTGTAAACATGATAGCCTGAAAACAAATGGTGCTATCAGGCTCTTATTTAGTATATATTGATCAACTATGGAGAAACATTTAAGAATGTTAAGGATACATTTGTGAATATGCCTTATCTTCACTGTTAGCACATTGAGTCTTTACACTTTACATGATTGTTATGTATACACAATGAAAAGTGATTTTTTTTACATTGAAGGTCAAATATTAAATGTCAAGGTCATGAGATATTGGTTAAGGCCATGTTAACCCTTTTATCCCATTTTGAAATCAGAAATAGGTTTTAAAGGCACAAGTGCACACTTTTCGCATTCAAATAAGCTATTTTAAGTCATACGAAGGCATATAAACTCACTTTAGCTTCCTTTCGGTGCAATAACATACTTATTATTCCTTACAATTGACCTGTAGTCACAGGAACTCGATATCGTAATTATAACGTGATTATAACGTAGGTAAAAAAAAACTACCCACTATATAACATAGAGTAAAGGCGCATGGGCAGCCATGTTGCCGATCTAAGGGTCCATTCAACATTAGGTCAAAAGTTACGCTAAGAATTAGTGACATTAACAAATGAACTCACATACTTATCAATTAGAGATTTCTCCGCAAAACCTGACTGATTTCCAACATATGTCAGCCCTAAGATAACTTTAATAGCTCTTCAAACTAGAAAATCGACCACAAAAAACTCTCCCGTGAATGTTAGCCCGCAGTTGATACCCCTTCGACCGATTTGATTGGTCCGTTGAGCTGAACTATTAATAAAGTACATTTATAATTACGATATTGAGTTCCTGTGCCTGCAGTCAGTAATTAAAAAGTTGAGACAGCCGGGATATGACAGGGATATCACAAATAGTAAGAGTCGCTATGTGCAAAATGGGAAACATAGAGTGTAGAAAGCGGCTGAACTAGGATTTCATTCAGCGATTGCATATACTTTATTCTCTTAACTGACAACAAAGATTTGATAGTCTTCATTAAGGAAATCTGTAACTTCACCAGTTTGTAACACGCAATGTAAGCATTGTTGTTACAGTAATGATAGCGACTGCCGTTTTTGGTCTTCAGATTGTATGCAAGTTTTTAATATTGCTGATATTGTAGTTCATGCGGATTTAATGCAATGTTTTGCAGTGTTCCAGAAACGCTCATCAAGTTTATATATAATCCAGCGGGCTGATGGTTATGTATACTTTGTCAGTTTTTGTTCACTTCTGTGTTCTTAGTTTTTTGACACAAGTACATATTTGTATATAATAGTATTATTCCTTATGTATATGTCATAATTTTCTTGTCATATACATGTAGCTAGAATTGTGTCGTATATGGTACACCCCTCTACACGTTTATATCCAGAATGTGTTTTACTTTAGGAAGGTTGCTACAAGTAAGTGACTATTAATCTAAAGAAACTGATGTAGAGCTGTTGTAGGACATGCACATGATACCCTTGAAAAAACAATAGTACATCAAATTCTATTGCAAAAACATTTACATTTTTGTCATTGATTGATGAGTACACACTTTTGTGGATCCAGAGATGGGTTGCAGGAACGCCCACCCCCACGCAAAGTGAGACTCAACACACTATATGAGTCGCTTGAGACCAACTCTTTATATGGATGACGGTCATGAATGATGTTTTCATGTGGTGTACCCACTCCTAACCATGATCTGCCACTTGACAGGCTAGCCGGTCATCTTACTTTCAGAGAAACTTTTATTTGGATGAGGTAGCTAAAGTGGCTGTAGCATGTTTTCTAATTGAAATAAAGTGATCTCACAAAATGGAAAAGACATTTTACCAACCAATAATCCTTTAAAAGGTTATGGGTTCATTACCCATCCTTGAATTATTTAAAGGTGTTCACACTAAAATGGCCTCTAGCAATTTTCATTATAAATGTGACACCATTTTCTACGACCATTAATAATCATGTGTAATGGGATGTTTTATAAGTATATGTTTGTAAAGATGTACATATAATATATGTAAATATATATACCGGTAATTTGAACATATAAACTTGCCCAAAATGTGCTACAGTGCTTTTAAGCACCTGCTATAATGTAAGCATCAAAGATTACTATAAATATCCTGATTATCTGAGCAGCTTCTGATACATAACGTGTATTTTTTCAGCAAATGAAATGTCAGGATTCAAAATTTTATGATCACTAATCCAGGTACAATCAACTTTGCTTGATTTAAAGTAATTTTATTGGCTGGTTATTTATAGCAACATACGAGGCAGAAGCTGCCAACACAATCGGAGGAGTGAGGAACCTTCCAGATGAAAATGTAAACTTTAAGTCCTTGCCAGTCTTACACCTTGTTGACAAGGTCTCTTTGTATTATACTCATGTTATTATACACTGTCATTGTCTCTAGAAAATAAATTTTGTGTTGAAATTTTGATTTTGTTATTTCCTTGGTTACAAATATGTTTTAGGTTATCAGGGCCTAAAAAGATTTTGATAATTTTGTAACCAGGTAATTTTTGGGATTTGACAATGGCATTTTAGTCCAAAAGGCCCAAAATGCCAGACTGGCCTATAGCACAGAATGTTGTCCGTTCACACATGACACTTTCGACTTCTCAAGAACCGCTACATCACAAAAAAATAACATTTTTGGGGAGGTACCTTGCAAAATCAAAGATTTTAAATTTCTGAAATCGGCCAATAAAATTAGTTATATACACCTTTTTAAAAAAACGCCTAATTTAACCTCAGCGAACAGAATGATAATGGTGTGGTCCCTGAAGCGATGACTCCTGTGACGTCATTGGAGTAATCTCATTATTGGCAATAGTCATAATTCAATGTAATTTCGCAACATTTTGATTGTAAATTTCACTAACAAATCTTCAATAAAACAACTTGAATTTTCCATAAATCGAATGACAATTACATAATATTTGCAAAAACATGACATTTTTGGCGATTTAACACACCTCATAAATTAATTAATTAATGAGGCTAATTAAAATCAGACATAGACACAAACATCCCCCGCCAGACACAAGAAATGAGAACAAGGGCAATAATTCAAGAAGAAATAATTGTGCGCTTCTCATTTCTTTCCATTAAGGTATCGATATCCTCAAGCCACACAACTGATTTGATGTTAAACAATGTCTGAGAAAAGCTATATCCTTTGAAGATACTTGGAAAAGAGTCGAAAAACCGGAACAAGGGGAATAACTCCGGAAAAAAATAATCACATGCTCCTTTTTTTCGAACTCCATCAAGGTATTGATACCCTTAAACCACACACCAAATTTGGTTATCCTATCCAAATATACAGAACAAGGGCAATAAATCTGCAAAAAATAATTGTGTGCTTCTCATTTACGAACTCCATCAAGATACTTATGCCCTCAGGCCACAGACCATATTGGGTAATCCTATCTTAAATAGTCTCTGAGAAAAGCTGTCCCCTTTAGAGATAGCATGAACAGGGTCCAAAAATACGGAACAAGGGCAATAACTCCGGAAAAAAAAATCACACGGTTCTTACTTTCGAACTCCATCAAGGTATTTATGTCCACAAGCCACACACCAAATTTGGAAACCCTATCTTACACAGTTTCGGAGAAAAGCTGTCCCCTTTGGAGATACCATGAACAGATAATAACAATAACTCCGGAAAAAATAATCACACGGTTCTTATTTTCGAACTCCAAGGTATTAATGCTCTCAAGCCACACACCAAATTTGGTTGTCCTATCTTAAATAGTTTCTGAGAAAAGCTATCCCCTTTATAGCGGATGAACGAACGCACACACACACACACACGGACGGACAGACGGACGGAGCTCAAACCTATATCCCCCTTCCACTTCGTGGCGGGGGATAATAATGCAAGTGTATATATTGTCTTGATTTTATGCTCAATTGATTTAGATATATAATGTATGTAGAGGTAATAATCTGTCATTCTTGAGAAAAATGCATTACACAGGATCTTTAACAGAGGCTGACTGACCACCTGCACCTGATCATTAAAGAGCCATCAAGGATGTTAGAGTTTCAAATAACAAAAACACTTTGGAAAATAAACTTATAACGTCAATTGCCAGAGAAACCTTTTATCTACAACATGACATGTGATAAATAATTTTCATATCACGACAATGTAATGAAATTTGGTTTAAAAGAGAAGTGCCCCTTCAAGTAGCGCGCGCTAAAGGTATCTGACGTCATATAAACAGTATCCCCTTTATTGCGTAAAACGTACTACACAACAGCGAATGCTTCCGAAGCGTGAAGGCTCGTCTCTAGCGCAAGTCGCCATAACAACCCATGTGTTGCACGCGCTGTACATGCTTCTCTTGCAAGTTACCCTTGTCACACATTACTGAATGTAACGATTGCTTTATAAACAATGTTTCTAAATGTCCTGAGAATATACAAATTATGGCCTGTTTAATTTACTTCTTATTGAGATAAGACCAGCAAATTATGACAAATTTTTACTCTCATTAATTATAAAATTCAAGCAAAATACCTAGTTGGGTAAACAAATTATTCCAATTTCTGTAGCAAATACATAATTAAATGAAATGGTAAATAAATAACCAAAATAGCCAAAAATTATATATTTCAATTTCTTTCATTGCTCATAAACTTTGTTATTCTCTCGTGTCTTTGTATACAGTGTGTGAGTTAGACAACAATGCTTTGCGCTTGAAAATAATAGACTGGATCTATATTTGGACTGCAAAACACCTTTACTAATTAGTGCAATTTTTCGGCTTATTTGGCTCGAACAAATTTGGGAAAAATTAAGTGTATATTTCACGGAGATAGATTTTTGGCAATTTTCCTTTATGTTCATCAACATCCTTGATAGCTTTTTAAGAAACATACAGTTCTGTTTACAAGTAGTTTCGGCCTAGCATTCTAAATGTCTTTTTTCTACTTATATATATTTCTTTTGTACTGCTCTTACAGGCTCAGCATTTGTAAAGAAATTGAAACTCACACTCAGACATTTGCTCTAAAGTAATTTAGTATCAAAAGGTTTTTCCAAACAGTATAAGCAAAATATAACCCCATGCAATATCAAATGATTAAAGAAGGGGGGGGGGGGGGGTGATTGGGCAAGGGAAAGGTGCTGTAGGTCATGGCCCTTGAGGCCCTTATTTGGGGCCACAGGGTCACCAAATCTACAATTGAGAATCCTCATTGGCTGAAGAGTCTGTACACAATATTACTGCCTTCTAGGTCTTTTTGTTCTGGATATGATAATGAAAATAGGATTTTAGATCATGGCCTGTGGGGCTCTTTCTTCATTAAAATCATGCCAGCTGTTAGGTGCAGGTCAATTTTATTTTGGACAAACATGCGCTGGTGAATTTCTGTTATTTATGACTTAATTAGATTCAGCTAGGGACTATTCTTCCAAATTTATTCAAATTTTGCTAGTCGCTTATATGGAATTGGGCGCTTATAATTCATTCAGCCGCATTTTGGAGATCAGGCATATATAATTAGAAACGTATTGCAGGAATAGACATTTCTTACATGTATAATACATTTGACCGTTACCCCAGTTCACACTAAAATAACCGCATATTTACACAAGGATTTTAATTGTATATATACTATCGATCCCTGGAGATGTATTTTGATAGAATATCTGTCCAAATGCAATGGGTCAAAATGGTATTGCATCCAAAGGTTAGCCGATCAACCAGACCTACTCTACAACATAAATCATTACAAGTACTTAATCATAATTCAGTATTCATAATAATAATATCTTGGGAGGACGAGGTGCAATTGTTCTGTTACTTCCATCACAATTGTTGGTTTTAAATTTATGACTATGAATTGTGCTATATCTAAACTTATCATTTTATTTTAGTCTACAAAGTCATCAATCACTATAAAGCAAGATTATAAGCTACAAGGTCCATGGTTCTACTTTGATTACTTTAAATGAACAAAAAGCACTAGAATGCTGCAATATTGTGTAGACATATCTTTTGAAGCAGCTAGTTATAATTACATAATATAAATCTCTTTTATCCTGATTTAAGCAGTTCACTAAGTCATCAACATGTTGCCTCTACGAATAATCGGTCTCTACGAACCGGTTTCCTCTACGAAACCACTGACACCCCCTGAGATATTAAACTACACTGATGAGCTACAGATCCAAGTGCTCTTTTTAAAATTCTTTTTTATCATAATTCATATCAATTTGTTACATATATTACACACAAGTAAACTATAACTGTAGATCCAGTTAATTAATATTAATTATTTAACAAATTCTTAAAGAAGAAAATACATTTCCAGGTTGATCAATTAAATTTATTTTTAAAATGCAATTATAAAACACATAGAAAGTGAAACGATTAAATTCATCACACAAAAAATATTGAGAATGTGCATCGACACAAATGACTTGAAACTATATTCGGACTATTTTAAAAGGCAGTCTTCATCATGGGTTATTCGCCTCTGCAAGTTAGACCTTTGTGAGATAAGGGAAGCAACTCTGGTCGTTTTCATCGCCATGTTTCACAACCATTGGTCGCTGACAAAGAGCCGCCATTATCCGGGTTCGTTTCAAAAATATTAATTCGATTTTATTAACCGGTTAGCGTTGTCTCGTTAAATGTCTCATTTAGAGTGTATGTACTAACTTTCATTTACAAAATATCACCCTTGGAGAAATAATTTCTTTAAATATTGGACTAGAGACTATTTAGAAAGTTCTTGTGTGGGTTACACAAGCTCGAATGTATTATTTAACTCATGTTATCACATTTAACCTGTATCAACATCGAAAACAAAATACCCAATAAAAGACATATTAATTTGAACATGTATGAATTTTAAAATATTAATACCACAATCATATAACGTTCTACTTTGACAGAACCACGAAAAGTTTGGTTGTGCAGAATTTAAACACTGAAAAAGTTGGAGATGGACCCTCCAGATACAAAAAGGGAGGTAACTCTCAACTTCGCGCAAAGCGCCATGACGTTCTAAGTCAAGTTCTGTAACTCGAAGCTCTCGGAAATAAGCAGCAAACATTTAGATTCCCCTTGGCAATTCGTAAGTTCATTTAGACAGGACAAGGTACTTATACAAAAATTGGGAAGCTGTATGTCATCCATTACAAGGTTTCCGTGAGATCTAACTCCATATACCACAAAACCTGCGAATATGGCGGAAGCACCGCGAGATCGAGGCTTGTTGATAATTTGGGGCACGTGCTTTTTTTTATGTTGCGCAAAATGAGCAAAAACTGTTTATAATTAACATGTATTCGACATGTTCGACATGTATTATTGTTTTAATATACTAGAAGCATGAACTAAACCATCTACGTTTTAGGATATGCTTTGGTTTGTTGTCGAATCTACATTATGTTAGTGAATAAACAGGTCACCAAGAAAGATAACTCTTTGAGAAACCAAGGAATGTATTCATGGTGTTGACAAGAACATGCTGTTTGAATTACTGTACAGTAGACAAAAATAAGAATGCGTACCCTATTTTTGTGGGTCTTATCATTTCAAATACATATTTCTTTTAAAAATGATTAGAATCTTGAACATTGTTGATTTTAGATATTTAAAAAAAAACTATGTCTTATATATGCAATGCATTTCAATATTATTATTGGGATAAATAGAATTTAATTTTAATGTTTGTGAAAAAATACCCTGAGAAACCAGATAAATCCATTTTTCATGGATATTATCAACTTCCAAATGCAAGGCATAACTCTTGCAGGTCTGCATTACTGGCTGATTTAAAGGGGGACATTGCGGTAGGGTATTTGTGCTGTGACCGCAGCGTGGCGAGGCCCGAGCGAGCCGGGTAGCGAGGTCACGTGACGCAAACTGGGTACTGGCATGGGCTTGACTGCAGCAGTCGGTAAATCCCTCCCATGAGCGACCTTGTCCCAATGGGGAATTCATAATCAAAACGAACTCATTCGAAACATTCACTCACATTTCATTCAGCGTATCTCATTTATTGTTGTCACATTAGATATCGGTGGAAAAGTATATTCATACAATGTATCTGACATCGTGCTATGTAAAACATTGCTTAAATTTATGTTCCTGTTAAAACGTTTTATATATTATGTAATGTAATTTATGCAAACAATATTCACCGCTCCTACATGATTTAAGAATAGTTGTTTCATGATCAAATGGACTTGAATGATCAACAAACTCAGTGAAAATTACATGAAGACTACTGCAGTGAAGACTACTGCAGTGCTTATTACATTTTAATAAAGAGCAAATAAGACTGAATGCAATAATTAATAACTAGATGCAAAAGACGATTTAGGACAAGGTGATTTCTATATGAATGTGGCAATGAAAAACATATATTTCAAAATACACAAAGTTAATGCAAATGCTGCCTACATGTATGTATAACTCCAATATGTATCTTTATCGTATATAACGTTTTAATTTTAAAATATGTATATTTCTGTTCCAGAACTCGTCAGTCCCGCTGATTTTCTATGTAAGTTAGTTTAATGTTCACGAAAAATGTGATATATTATTAGTGACCATGATTAATTTCAAATCGAAATGAAAAGGGCGTTTGCTTTTTCGGTACACATTTTCTTTCATTCCGTTCTTACATTATGTTATTTGAGTAAAATCTATGAAATGTTAGTGTAGAATGGTATATTGTTTTTAAATTTAATTCAATATTGTTGAGAAGTTAGTCCTGAATTTAACAATCTCTAATTACACTTAATGCATTAACACCTTTTCTTTGATGCCGGATATCTGCCACTGGGCCGGTTCAATTATATAAGAGGTGGCGCGTCAAGCATATTGCCAAGGTCCTGTCATATGACGTAACTGACGACACTAAACCGACCCTTCGTTGATTGAAGATACACATATAGGCGACATTCAGTCTAGACATAGTGAGCCAAAAGAAGTAAAGAACATTATATTCAACCAATGAAATTTAGGAATATGGTTAGCTTCGTTTTTCTGTTGTTTCGTCGGTGATCGCAGCCAGTCATTCGCTATTATGTATGATGTACACCAATGTACATGGATTAGCAATCACGCTGACAACAGGTTCGTTATTTAAAACATTGAAGACATCGGAAATTATTATTTACATGCGAACTTGTTAGGCAACCATCACAATATAAAACAATTTGTTGATAGCTATTTATTTCTTTGAATTTGTAAAATGATATATATCGTTACATAACACTCGTTTTTCGTTGAGAAGGATTAGCAAAAAATCTTGGCTTGTTTGTCGATCCAATTTTGTATAATTATGGAAACACATTGATAAAAAACATAAGCATGTAAAACAAAACAGACATTTATAGTAGTAGTCTTATAAGTATATTCGGTTCAGTAAGACGTCCGCCTGTCTTCGCGCAAACGCAATGTGCGTATAGCAGACAGAACACTAATTGAGATTTTCGGCTCTCCACGGTGTGGTGATAATTAATCTTGGATCGTTTAAATTACCCCCATAGTGCTCCTTTAAGCCTTGCGGTATTTCCCTTGCTTTGTTGTGCCTAGACGATGTAATGCTCACCGTGACTATCTCCAGTAAACCTGATATTTGGATCTTTCGTTGAAAAGTACTTCTTTAACTTGGAGAGACATACAGCAGAGCGTAGCCCAGCGCAGGGGAGCTTGACCGAGGCGAGCACGATCGTCTATGTTGTGCCCAGATAGTGAATCGCTGCACCAGAAATGCATAGTGGGCCTGGATGGGCATAGATTTCTTAAGGAAATACTGCAAGGCCTAAATCAGCCAGTAATGGAGACTGGCAAAAGTTATGCCTTGCATTGGGAAGTTGGGATATTATAAGCTACAGAATTGTATAGGTCCTACATAGCTACCGAGTAGGCTATATACTCTTTACCTCTTTCCGGAGTATCATCATGGTCTCAAAGCCTATTTTGGTGAAGCAACTGTAGAATCTAGTAGGATATATAATATTATAATCAAATATGTTTGTTTTCATAAACCATCCTTGCTGAATCATGTGGTGCCTTGAGAAGAACATTAAATTAATAATTTTATAGCCTTGGGTATTTGTTACTTTTATCAACCCGTGTTGATATAAGAAGACATTCTCTATTTATTTATGTGAAACTGAGTGAAACAGTGAGTTTTTCTCTGTTTGAGAAAATTTTTCACTGAAGTTTGATTATGACTAAGACACTTTCTCACCACATCACAAAATATCACAAAGGGGTGATGTCATGTGTTAATGGCATAAAAGGATATAAGCCTACAGTAGATGGCCATAACGAACATTTTGAATTAGTCTTCCATTATTTTTCCCTCCTGTATTCTGTGGATGAATTTCATGAAAATTTGAGTAATTCTGCAAATTGTTTTTTCAAAATTCTGCTTTTCAAATTTGATTACCGCCAATTTCCTTAACACTTATCAGTAATTTTTGTAGAGTTGAGAGCTTTACCGAAAGTACTTTTAAAAGATAACGTGAACAAGTATATTGTTATTGTAGGCCAATGAACTTTTGTGTACGGTAACTTTTGAAATAAGCTCATTATTTTGACATAAGCTTTTCTTGCGTTTTGATTAAAAAAAATCTTTTACTCAATTCATTCTGCACTAGAAATTTGTTTTTCTCTATCCAGGGATTTGCAGAATCATATTTCCTCAGTTGACCAAGTGTAAAGGTGAAAACAATAAATGCCATTTTGTTAGCTATAAAATAATGCATGTTGAGCTACAGAGCCAATGTCTTTATTTTTCGGTATTCAATTCCTAAAATTATGAATCCATTCTTAAATTGTATCAGACTTGGATTTTAGACCTTTAGTAAAAGTATTCATTACACCTGTAACTATTTTGTAATAAAAAGACAATAATAATAGATCAATAATATCTGTTTTCATATTATTCAGAAAATGGCGACGGTTGCTAAAAAGGTAAAGGTTGAGACAGTGCCTGATGGTCAGGATTCTTTCCAGACCAACCGCATCAAGATAAAGACCGAAGATGGAGAAACAGTTTACATCAAGAGGGAGAAAGAAGATGACATGGCAAGTGTCATAGATACGACAGATTGTGAAGTAATGGAAGTTAAAACCGAAAAAACTGACGACACCCTCCTTAGGTCGGCGTTGGAAGGTCCACAGAAACCACTGCGCAGGGGGAAGCAGTATTTAGAATTGATAGAGAAAGTCCCTACTTCCGGAAGAATGGCGGTTTATGATGTATCAACTGATGAAGAAGAGGAAGAAATGGAAGCAAAAAAACCACGTTTGAGTACAGAGAGTCAACGTTCACAAGAAATCATTGACAAGTTGATGAAGAAAGCAGATCCAAGAATATCAAAAGGGGATGATTCTGGGAACAAGAACATAGCTGCATCCAAAAATTCAGCCAAAATAAAAATTGTATTTGATCCATCAGGAAAGCTTAAGGAATGGCAGATCGATAAAGATACAGATTCAGGCATCCAACCTTCCAACCTTGGCAAGATTTTGATGTTTGCAAACATGATGAAGGATTCAAAGCTCATACGCCACGTAAACGATGAAGGGAAATCTACCGAAAACCTGGACTTGATAAAAGACATTGTTAGCCAGCAAAGAAAAAAGAAAGTAACTCCCAACTCAGAGATGGATGCAGTAAGTGCAAATTTCCAAGGCTTAAAGTGCAAGATCTGCAGTAAGGAGTTCTTGAATCGACAGGGCTTGACCACACACATGAAACTCCATCATCTTTCTCTTAGTGGACTCCCAGGAAGTGGTCTCTTCTCTGGGCAAAATGTGGACAAATCATGGTCACCTCGTCTGGTTGAAAAGATTGGAGCAGCAGCAAATACAAATTCAACAACTTGTACATCAACCAGACCAGCATCCACATCCACATCCTCAGCCACGGCAACAGTTGTTGTCCATCCTCCAGAAAATTCAATTATTTCAAAGGAATCTGTTGGATCAGAGAAAACTCTGCCAGATGTTACCAATCATAAAAAGTCAAATCCTGAAATTTTATTCCTGCCTACCAAGAAGACTGCATCTGGGCAGCAAGTAGTTCAGATTCCGACAAAGACGTCGACAAATGTAATGCGGGGCCAGGCATCCCCGGTTTCAAGCATCCTCAGTTCAATGATCAAAAGCGATTCTCTCCCCGCTAAATCTGTCATAAAAATTGAACCCTCTCCCACAAGCAGCGTACCAAATGCATCCCCTGTTACCATGGTGCGCTCTAATGATATGACCAATGTTACTCCAGGCAATGTAACCCCACAAGCTTCCAGTGCTAAATTTTCCCCCGTTACCAGCAGAATGTATCAATGTGAGATCTGCCCCAAGATGTACAACACGGCAGACAAGATGGCCAAGCATGTTCTGAATCACAACCGAGAGCGGCCGTTCATGTGCGGACTCTGCGATTACAGGTACTTAATGCACAACGACCTTGAGGTTCATCTTCTGACCCACGCCGACCTGGACGAAGAGACAGCAGTTCTCTTCACCTGCAGCCATTGCAACGAGGAGTATGAAACAGACAAACTGCTGCAGGAACACCTCAAGATCCACAGTGACGTTGAAACGGAGACGGTGTATGAATGTGGCATGTGCGGGATGGAACTCAACAGTCAGACTGAACTTCAGATCCACATGAAGAGACATATGAAAAACGCGTTTGAACCCTGCAGGTGTGGCATCTGCAAGGCCTCGTTTTCTCGCGTTGAGGCTTTGAAAACTCACATCGCGAAGGAACACTTCCCTCCAGCTGAATATACGTGCAAGTACTGCAAGTGTCGCTTCATGAACAAGGATGCTCTTACAAGACATATGCCTGTACATGAACAATCCCCGGCTGCAAAATCATTCAAGATAGTTCATCCGTGGAAATGTAGGTTCTGCTATAATCGGTACGAGTACAAACCGGATATGATCACGCACATGCGTATAGAACATCCTCAGAGTAGATTTTACAGCTGCAGTTTCTGTGAATCCTCCTTCATTACGAAGGAAGATTTGCAGGCTCATGTTAAGACCCACAGCGTGGTTGCTCATTTCTTGTAGAATTCCACATTTTTTACATTGCTGTGCAGTTTATATTCAATATACCATAAATCCTTGGATTATCACCCGGCAATTATTAATTTCAAACATCAATTTGACCCAGCAATTATTCAAAGCAGACAATTATTCGAGGCGGGCGATTATTTTTTTTCGAATCTTTAATATATTTGTGAATTTTAAAAAAATCGTAACAATTAAACAAGACATCATTGCAGTATGTTTTAAATTATGAATATTGTAAACAAAGTACATATCATGAGGTTAAAGTTCTTATAGATATGCTTATGCTGGAATTATTTTTGAAAAGGGGATAGCCATTAGTTTATTTACATTTGCAAATTTAACCCGGCAATTATTCAAGGCAGGCCATTATTTATTTCAAAGAGGGCTCAAAGCTGGCGATTATTCAAAGCAAGCGATTATTCAAAGATTTACGGTATTCGTGTTTCTAGGTGGGATAACAAAATATACAAAATTCCGGAAGGGATATTCACAGTGCTGTTTTTGTTGATGATTACTAAGAATATTTTCCTGTTCCTAACTGCCAGACTTGTTGTTGCTCAACAAAGTTTTTGGTTAAAACTTAATTGGAAACCGTAAATAAATTCAGTTCTAATAGCTCATCGGTTGAAGATTGCTCAGTCAGTGAGATCATTTAATTTGTTGAAATTTTGATTTTGTCAATTTGTGTAAATCAATCTTTAATAGATGTCTGATTGGCATACTTATTTTATATGTTACTTATTTTTAGCTCATCTGGCCTAAAGGCCCGATGGGCTTATGGCATGGGATGGCGTCCATCCGTCCGTCCGTCCGTAAACTTTTAGCTTTTTCGACTTCTTCTCCAGAACCAATGACTCCAGAGAGCTGAAATTTAATGTACAGACTCCTTGGCTGAAGGGGATACTAAATTGTAAATTTGGTGACCCTGTGACCCCAAATGTGGGTAACAGGGGTCATAACCTTAAAAGCTATTTTCATCTTCTTCTCCAGAACCAATGACTCCAGAGAGCTGAAATTTTATGTACAGACTCCTTGGCTGAAAGGGATTCTAAATTGTAGATTTGGTGACCCTGTGACCCCAAGTGTGGCTCACAGGGGTCATTACCTAAAAAAAACTATTTTCATCTTCTTCTCCAGTCCCAATGAACGTAGAGAGCTGAAATTTTCATGTACGTTCTCCTTGACTGAAGGGGATTCTAAATTGTAAATTTGGTGACAGTGAGACCCCAAATATTGGGTCACAGAGGCAATGACCTAAAATGCTATTTTCATCTTCATCTCCAGTCCAAATGGCTCTAGCGAGCTGAAATTTTATGTACAGACTCCTTGGCTGTAAGGGATTCTAAATTGTAAATTTGGTGAGTCTGTGACCCCAAATATGGGTCACAGGGATCATAACCTAAAAGCCTTTTTCAGTTTACAGCATCTTTCTGAGATTATATGTGCACTTCAATCAGTAAGTAGGTAAGGGAGGTAATTTTAAAGAAAACAGCTTAGTTAAAGGCATTTCATCTTTCTGATGTGAGAGTTCTAACATGTGCTTTGAGAATATAATATGTCTGATGAAAAAGAGATATTGAGAATTAAAAACTTAGAATTGGAGGTCTAACAAAAATTATAAGTCATATTTTATCTTTGTCTCACATTTCACATATGAGTAATTATTTGTATTTTGCAAGTGAATTTGCTGATAAAGGTACACAAGTCTAAAAGTATTCTAAAGACTTAATACAGAATCTTTTATTAAATCTAATATAATGTTCTTTGTAATTTAAGAGTAAATAATGGAGTTTTTTAATATCTCATGATATTGTGTAATTATTTGGAGAATTAATTAATTAATTAATGAGAATTTCCAGTACGAGTCAATTTGGTATACCTTATTTATATCATATTTTATACTTTATAACTGATTTAGTTTTCTATTAACTTTGCAGTTAATTTTATTCAATAGGAACAAGAAATGAGATAGATGTCTACATCATGGACATGTTTAATGTGAATCTATTTGAAATGAGAACAATTGAACACCCTTTGAAGGAATAACTTGAAGAGGAATTAAATTTTTTCATTTTACATGAGATATGTGAACTGAATATGACTAGTGATGACTGATGATAACATAGGACTGTAAAAGAAGTAGCTATATGAGATTGTGACATCACACCTATTTTCATCATCTTCTCCAGTACAGAAAAATAATTAATTGTAGGAAAAACTGCATCTAACATATAAATTTTACTGGCTGTGAGTCCAGTGTCTGCATGTTATGTAATTGCATTGTGTTGACCTCTTCCTGGCAGAAGGATGAAAACTGATAGTTACACAGAGGTTTCAGGTTACTTCAAACTACTGTGCAGCACTGTGTTATCATAGACTGTGCGTGAGACTGCTTTAGTCTTCCACTGACTCTAAAAAAGAATTTATTCATAGAATATCACCATTTTATCAAATATTGAAAAGGAGCCTATAAGAAATGGTGAAAAAGAATTTACTAAAAAAAATTCACCAATTTATTAAGTATTGAAATAGAGCCTATAAAAAAATTTGGATTTTCAAAAACTGAGGCTCCTATTCATTATGTAATAAATGTTGGTATTGCCATAATGCAATTAAGAATTAAAACAATATAATGCAAAGGTGTATGATATTCATAACGAATGTTGATTTATGTGTAACCAATTTTGATAATAATTAGCAGGGGTCATGACCTTAAAAGGTTTTTTTCATTTTCTTCTACAGCCCCAGGCCATTATTGCAATAGCTTACAGTGGTGAATTGTATGCAAAGAATTGTACCCGGTATATTCATTATTATATAATGTGTGTACGATCTTAAAAAATAGTATGATCTCTCCACCACATTATTATATGTTTGATACCAGCAATTTATTTCCAAGCTTTGTGTTGCTCTTTCAACACATATATATAGCAGATTGGCAAAGTTATGGTAACAAAATATTTTTAAACTGCTTTAATCGTTTCACTACCTAGATTCTTATTACTACATTCCATTATCTGACCATTGCTATAAAGTCCACTCCATAACATACCCCACTTATTATCTCCTGATGAGCTACAGAGGCCATGGCTCTATTTTTTGCTAATAGAAATGTTAATCATTTATTTTGTCAATGGAAGATTGGTCCCCTTATACTCAACCTACTGGTCCCCGACAGTTTCCATGTCTGACTAATGTAAACCTTGCTGAATTTTCTGTGTCAGCATGGCAGCATACTGCGCCTTTACTTAATAGTCCCAGGGATTGGAAAAATCAGGGGCCATGGCCATTTTTCGTAGTGGATGAAAAAAAGGTGCATTGAAATTTTAAATGTTACTATTGTTACAAAGTGGAATGGCCCATTTTAAATTCTGAAAATGACTAAAAGCCCTAAAAATGGCCAATTGTCAAAACTACATCCAGGTAACTAAACCAACATGGTGACCTATAAGTCCCAGACCACTGCAGAGTTTACTTTCCATGAGTGTGACCATTTAGATTATTATGAAAATGAAACAGCTTTTCTTAAACAATGGAAATACAAGAGTCATGTTGAAATTAGAAGCATATTTGGGAAGATTTTTTAATCATTGATTGATAGGATATGAACTATCAACTAAGATGCTTTTCTGAGTCAAAATAGCGTCAAAGTCATTTTGATCATTGAATTTTCTATGAATATACTCTTTTTGGTTCCTGATTGATCTAGATGGTTTTGTCCACATGTATTGTGTCATATGCAGCAATAGTTTAACAGTGGAAACGTCATTGTTAAGTGCGATCAGGGTGGTCTTTTGGTGGAAAAGAAATTCAAGATAATAATAAAATGTAAGTTTTTGTCACAGGGGCCATACACTAAAAACCTATATTAAAGGTACATCCATTGTGTTGTTGGGGGTCAAATATTCCAAACGTTATAAATGGTGTTATCTAATCGAAGTATTGACTGTTACCGAAAACTACCATTTTGATGATAATAGACTTAGCATTTTGATGATCTGAAGGTAAAAGTAGTGATTTCTGATCGAAAACCGGACAATGCACAGCGTGTGGCGCGCGTCAATGAGTCAAACATAATTTTGGAATCTTATTTATAACAGATAAAAAGACAAATTTGAGTTGATAATGTTTAATAGGTCCCATAACTACTGTGCATGTAAATGGGACGTGCAGTTTCGGTTCCTGCACATGCATAATTATGTTACTCAATTTTAATTGGAAACTAGTTATTATGATATATTTGGCGATTGGGGATAAATATGCAAGCTGAGTGAATTTATTTGTGTTGTAGACAACACATGTCGTGAGTTGGAACGTATAAAAGCCAAATAAAATTTATGAAACACAATGGATGTACCTTTAACCCTCTCACAAGAAATTAAAAGTTTAACACATACACAATATGTCATTCAAAACCTGATGAGCTACAGAACAAATTCTCTAATTTTCTTTTCACCCGCTCAGGGAAAAAGTCTTGCAAAGCAATCAAACAAAATTGGGATACGTGACACGGAAATTGTTACACGTGACTTTTACAAAAAATATTTTGTGTATTCAGTTCTGCTTGTTTCAGTTTGGGTAATGAAGAATATTAATTGTATAATTGATTTTGAAAATGACATTTTGATTTTCACATTGATAATTATCCCCTGCCGCGTGGCGAAGCGGGAGATATACTATTCGGCTGTGTCCGTCTGTACGAAATATTTCAAATACTGGTCACTGGATTCTTTTCATATTTTGCATATGGGTTCATCAAAGGAAGAGTAATGTTCCTACAGAGGTTTGTCAAAGACTTTTTACCCATGTCAGCGGGATATCTCTAGAACCAATCGCCGAATTCTCTTCATATTTTACACATAGCTTCTCAAAGGAAAGGCAAAGAGCTGATTAGATTTCGGTAACCTTGACATTATTCTCAAGGTCTCAGTGGAACTTTGAATTTTTCGACATGATAATGTACATGTAAATCTTGTCAGTGGGATATCTCAAGAACCATTCACCGGAATTCCATCATATCTTACAAAAAACACCTCCTAGGAAAGACAAAGCGCTGATTAGATTTTGGTGACCTTGACATTATTCTCAAAGTCACAGTGGAGCTTTGACTTTTCCAACATGTTTGACAGTCGATTTTGCTGATTTTGACATTAGTTTTCTATTTTGAAGTATTAATTTGCGGCGGGGGATCATGTCACCTTAGTGACAACTACTTGTTCTTTTAATAATGCTATTTGAATGGTCTACGATTTCCCACATGCCACTTTAATAATGCATGTATGCTTTAACCTGTTCCATGCTGTGAGCAGAGTAGGTCACAAATAATGTATACATAGTTTGTATATAATCCAGCAGGCTGATGGTTATGTATACTTGGTCAATTTATTTTCACTTCTGTGTCAAAAGTATTGTGACAAAAAAGTACATATTTGTATATAATAGTATTATACGTAACTTGATGTACATATTTCATCATTTTCTTGTCATATAGGTTGAATTGTGTCGCTCTTTGTGTTATACTCATGTTATTATATACTGTCATTGTCACTAGAAAATAAATTTTGTGTAGAAATTAAGTTTTTGTTATTTCCTTGGTTACAAATACTTTTTGGTTTATCAGGGCCTAGATTTTCAAAACTCGTCTTTGCAGGGACAGACAAATCCACAGTCTGATTAAAATCGACGGTTTTCTGAAGAATAAAAATCACAAAAAAGTGCATCTACCGGGATACAAACTCATATCGTTTGGAGGAATCCATTGTGTTTTGGGGGAATATGCCAAATGTTATAAATGGTGTTAATTTATCGAGAAGTACCGACTGTTACCGAAAACAACCATTCTAATGATAGTCTGCTTAGTATATTGATGATCAACTTCCAAACGCAAGGCATAACTCTTGCCAGTCTGCATTACTGGCTGATTTAACCCTTGCGGTATTTCCCTAGCTTTCTTGTGTCGAGGCAGTGAATCGCTGCACTGGAAATGCATAGCGGGCCTGGATTTCTAAACACAGATTTCTTAAGGAAATACTGCAAGGCCTAAATCAGCCAGTAATGGAGACTGGCAAGAGTTATGCCTTGCATTGGGAAGTTGATTGATGATATGAAGATAAAAGTAGTGATTTATCATCGAAAACCAGACAATGAATCGCGATTGACGTGTGCCAATGAGTCAAACGTAATTTGGGAATCTTATTTATAACAGACACAATGATGAATTTGGGTCGATCATGTTTATTAGGCATATAACTACTCTGTATGTAAATGGGACATGCAGTTTCGGTTTTTCCACATGCATAATGATGTTACTCTATTTTAATTGGAAAATTGTAATTATGATATAATTGGCGATTGGGGATGAATATGCAAGCTGAGTGAATTTATTTGCACTGTAAACAGCACATATGTTGAGTCGGAACGTATTAAAGCCTAATAGATTTTATGAAACACAATGGATGTCGCTATTTAATACTGTTGCTTACGACCATCTTAGCACTGAGAGAACATTACAATCTTTAAAGCTAGACGGGTTTATGGCATTGGCTGTTAACTGCTGTCTATAAATGTCTTGCTTTTTCGACTTTAAATCTACTGTAGCCCTGAAGTTTAACATTTTTCGGGAGGCACCTTGGACCTAGAAATTATTACATCTTTTAAAGGCATTGTAGAAGTTGAGATGAAGAATGAAGAACAATTTTATGGATACAGCTTCTTTATTCTGCATAGGCGATGTTTGACATGGTAACTAGGATGGATGATAGTAATGTCATGTCACTAGCTCGAAGACATTAGTGTGATACTATCTATGTTGAAGTGTTGCCTACACAGAATAAAGAATTTGTATATTCACAATAATAATTCATTCTTCAAGACATTATTACTAGGCGTGTCCAGTCTTATATAGTGTTATTAACACAAAAAAGGAATGAGTTACAGCTTTTCTTGATTCTACCGTAGCAGGGTACCCACTCTTTAAATGTCAAACAGCTTCTTCAGCAATCCTAGGAAGCTCAAATGTTGAAAATGCGATTTCAGCTCATCAGGCCTGAAAGGTCTAGTGTAGCACAAAATTCTACGCTAGCATATAAAAGTTAAAAAAATTCTACCCTAGTATACAAAAGTTAACAAAATGCTATGCTAGCACATAAAAATTAACAAAATGCTATGCTAGCACATAAAAGTTAACAAAAAACAGCAAAACTTAAATTAGCCAATAATGGAGACTGGCATGAGTTTAATAATGGAGACTGGCATGAGTTTATGACTTGCTGGATAATTTGATGATAATGTTAAACTAAGCATATTACTGACCAAGTTATTATTTACACTACTTCATTAACCCATATGATGATTCTTGCAACATTTCAATTTAAACAAATTTGAGTGCAAAAATGAAACAATCACTTTATTGGGTGGAATTGGAATTGGTTGACAGTGCACCTCTTCTTGACAAGCAAAGAGAAAAACACATTGTTAAAGGGTTCATCGAAGTAAAGTTGGACCTCTCCTGGATCTACACAGTGTTCTACTGTCCGAGAATTTATTTGGCCAATACCCAACTTTGAATTGTTATGGCAGTCAAGATTCTTTTTGTTAATGTCCAAATTGTGACAAAACTATCAACTTTTACATGATAATGCTCTCAAGTGAAATTGTTAATGTACAAATGCAGAAAAAAATTCAATAAACACAATTCCAGTCAAATGATTTGGTACAGAGTTTTGAAAGTGTGGTGTAAAAATCATGTCTTTAAATAACATTTTAAAGTCGCTGTAGCTCGTTAACAATTAAAAATAGAGCAAGGGTTGAAGCAATCGTTTTTGCAGCAATCTTCCAGCTTTCAAATGAGCTACTGCATGATGCTTTATTTGTTGCCAGTTTGGAGAAGAAGATTTTTGAAACTGTGTGTTGTGACACCAAACCGAGACAGTTAGAAATAGCAAAAGAATTGCCCAGGCAGTCGAAAACCACTATGGTACCAGTGGATGGGGAATGCTGTTTCCAACATTTTGTTGAAGGTTTTACAAAATTACCTTGGATAGTTTTTGAGTTATTTCATCATACTGCATGTCTCAAAACTATGTTTGAATCTAAAGCAGGGATAACTAAACTTACCCCGGTAGATAAGTTTAAACTTGTTTGTACAAAGTGACAAACAATTATTATTTATCAATTTTGGTTCTAAAATGTATTTTTTCAAACACTGAACGATATCTTTTTAGAAAAATGTCAGATAATGATTTATGAATGCTCAATTTCAAGTTTTTAAAACTGACAATTTGTTTGTACAAGTGTCTATTTCATCAGTTCTTTTGTTGTTCGTTGCTAAAATTCGAATTCGTTTTATAGAGAAATCTTGGTTTTTGTATTACCCACACGAGGAAGTGCATCAGAGTTGCTTCCCTTACTTCGCGCTAAACCAGTCCGTGAAGAAAGTAAGAACGTCGAGATGGCAGAAGAAAATAGGCATACAACATAAATATAAGGTTACTTAACTTATTTATCCAGTAAGTAGCATTTAGAATAAATAAACAACGATATGAGGAAAAGGTTAACAAACATCACGATTTGTTTGACAGCTCAACCAAACCACAGCACTGTGCCAAAACTGTTTCAAGAACCGCCGTTTAGGCTCTACCTGCAACCCCATTCAGTAGGGCTCGCTGTGTGATATCCCACCGTAACATGAATTCAGCTTTCTCCTGTTTCGGCGATTGGTAATCTTACATTATTTTACAAGAACGAGCGAAAAGTCAAATGTCAAAATGCAAATATGTTTCCTTTGGGTCACAACTCTACCTGTAAACAAAGTTTCAACTATGGAAACCAGTAAGGCAAGAGTACCAAGAAATATATTACAGTAACGTTACCTAAATTCGTGGATTACCTTGATTCGTGGATGTTCAGTATTACCACGATATGTACATATTAAAAAAATAACTCAATTGTATAAATACTTTTTTCCTGTCCACAATATAACTCTACAAGTAATTACTGAGTCAACATTCAATTTTATTTCCTATCATCTGCCAACATTTCTAAACATTGTATTATGTGATTGATCATGTGAGATGCTGCTTAATTTGATTCAATTAATAATAACGCTTGATTAATTTCTGAGAAGTTTTCAGACAAATACAGCCATGTGTGGGTCAATACAGGTTCCATTATTTAAGGAATGACCTTGATATTAATTACATAATGTCTTCAGACAGGGGATAATGTATTAGCGTTTCTTGTCCATATTGTCATATTGAGACAATTAAAGGTGCATCCATTGTGTTTCATTAAATTTTATTTGGCTTTAATACGTTCCAACACATCATATGTGCTGTTTACAATACAAACAAATTCACTCAGCTTGCATATTTATCCCCAATCGCCAAATATTTCATAATTACTAGTTTCCAATTGAAATCGAGTAACATCATTATGCATGTGCAGAAACCGAAAGTGCACATCCTATTTACATGCACAGTGGTTATATGACCTAGTGAACGTTATCAACCCAAATTTGTTATTTTGTCTGGTTTAAATAAGATTCCAAAATTACGTTTGACTCATTGGCGCGCGCCACACGCTGTGCATTGTCCGGTTTTCCGATCAGAAATCAAATCTTTTATCTTCATATCGTCAATATACTAAGTCGAGTATTATTAAAATGGTAGTTTTCGGTAACAGTTGGTACTTCTCGATGAAATAAGACCATTTATAACGTTTGCCATATTTGACCCCCAACAACACAATGGATATACCTTTAAGAGCCCAGTTGAAGAGAAGTGTGATTTGATAAGTTCATAAGCAGAGTAAATGATCAGTTTTGATTTCCTCCTGTGTTTCCTGTTCAACATTTCCACATTTGACCATTTGTTTACTCTGGTTTATGGTAAGTAACAAGACAAAGTGTTTTTGGCTCTTTGGATTCTCGTAATAAGGGAACATAATATTATTTGGTGATTGAACATTACTGGAAACAGGTGACGTAATGCACAGGATGCCAAATATAGGTCATTCTTATCATGGCGGACTTTCCCGGCCGATGAGTATGGAATCATAAATCATATTTGAGAGTTGTCTCCAGGTTACGTAGATTGACATGAATGAAAACTATTTTTATTATGTTAACACGATTAAACTTTATGTTTACTCGTTTAAACTTTTACAGCGAACCGCTCACAAAAAACAGGTGAAATTGGGATATAGAGTATTCGGACGATAGAAGTTTCGGTTTACGTTTTCCCCAGACTGAAACCTCCTGCGTTCGAATGCTGTATCTCACAACGCGAGCTGAAGTGCAGGTGAGCCTCTCGACTGTACGTTTTCCCTATACCGGAACTTCTGTCGTCCGAATGCTCTCTCTCACACAGAATGTCGCGTACTATCCAATGGGGTTGCAGGTAGAGTCTCTCGACCTACATTTTCCCATAAGAACCCATGTTATTTCAGTGAAGCATAGATGATTTTAATACCCCCCGCCGCGCGTTTAGCGCGAAGCGGGGGATATAGTATTCGGCTGCGTCCGTACGAAATGGAATAACTCAAATACTATTCACTGGATTCTTTTCATATTTTGCATATGGGTTCATCATAGGAAGAGTAATGTTCCTACAGAGGTTTGTGACCTTGACCTTCACTTCAAGGTCAGAACAAGACTTTGTCATTTTACCCTTGTCAGCAGGATATCTTAATAACCATTCGCTGGATTCTCTTCATATTTTACACATAGCTTCTCCAAGGAAAGACGACGGGCTGATAAGATTTTGGTGACCTTGACATTATTTTCAAGGTCACAGCGGAACTTTGAATTTTTCGACATGTTAATGTACATGTAAAGCTTGTCATCGGGATATCTCAAGAACCATTCACCGGAATTCAATCATTTCTTACACAAAGCACCTTCTAGGGAAGACGACGGGCTGATTAGATTTTGGTGACCTGGACATTATTTTCAAGGTCACAGCGGAACTTTGAATTTTTCGACATGTTAATGTACATGTAAAGGTTGTCAGCGGGATATCTCAAGAACCATTCACCAGAATTCCATCATTTCTTACACAAAGCACCTTCTAGGGAAGACGACGGGCTGATTAGATTTTGGTGACCTTGACATTATTTTCAAGGTCACAGCGGAACTTTGAACTTTTCGCCATGTTAATGTACATGTAAAGGTTGTCAGCGGGATATCTCAAGAAACATTCACCGGAATTCCATCATATCTTAAATATTGCACCTCCTAGGAAAGACAAAGGGCTGATTAGATTTTGGTAACCTTGACATTTTTCTCAAGGTCACAGTGTAGCTTTGACTTTTTCGACATGTTTGACAGTTGATTTTGCTGATCTTGACATTATTTTTAAATTTTGAAGTATAAACTTGCGGCGGGGGATCATGTCACTTTAGTGACAACTACTTGTTGTCTAAAATTTTCAAATTATTTTACTGAAAATTGATATGGATATAGTCTACTTCGCAACATGTACACAATTCCTGATTTTGAATACAATAATTTACCAAACCAATTAAATTTATTAATAAGTTATGTCCATTTTTTCTGACCTTTATGTCTGCTTAGTGGCAATGGGGAAGTGACATTACCGTAAAAATACCCAGTCATAATTTTGCCATTTTCCAAAACCATGCTTAGCATGAATGAATATGAATATTATAATCTCAACTATATAATCTCAAGATGTTAGATTACAATCATGCTAAGCTTTATAAGTTTTCGTTCACTGTTACGATCATGAATTTTTTTCATGTTAAGCTAAAATAACATGTGCTGTATGAACAAAGTTATGAAATTTAAAAAAAAGTAACTGTGATAGTAAGAGTCAAGGGTAAGAACAAATTTCACTGTCATAAATATATTTATGATAAATGACTAAATGAAAATTCTTTGAAAACAATTACAATTTCAATTTTCTTTGAGCTAAGCCTAATACAAAATGTAGATTAGTTTACATGTTTTAAGTCAACTTCCAAACGCAAGGCATAACTCTTGCCAGTCTGCATTACTGGCTGATTTAACCCTTGCGGTATTTCCCTCGCTTTCTTGTGTCGAGGCAGTGAATCGCTGCACTGGAAATGCATAGCGGGCCTGGATTTCTAAACACAGATTTCTTAAGGAAATACTGCAAGGCCTAAATCAGCCAGTAATGGAGACTGGCAAGAGTTATGCCTTGCATTGGGAAGTTGGTTTTAAGTATACTTTCAATGCTTTCTACCTCTATTTCAGAATCTGTCGATGAAATCAAGATGGAAAGAGAGGGCCTGAGGGTGAAGCAGGAAAAGTCTGACCCAGAAGATTTAAAGTGGATACAAGGTATTGATGATGAAGATGTTGAGATAGGTGATGTTGGTGCTGTCCAAGCAAAAGTATATGATGACAGTGTTGTTGGAAAAAACAAGTTTGGTGATGATAATGATAGTGTTTGTAATGAAGATGACGTTGTTGACTGTGAAGTTGTAGGTAATGAAGATGATGGTGGTAATGAAGATGACGTTGTTGACTGTGAAGTTGTAGGTAATGAAGATGATGGTGTTGGTAATGTAGATGATGGTGTTGACTGTGAAATTGTTGGCAATGTAGATGATGGTGTTGGCAATGAAGATGACATTGTTGTAAGTAATGATGATGATGTTTGTATTGTTGACGACGTTGATGATGAAAGGCTTATATACTCCTTCACCACAAGTGACAATGAGAACATTAAAGTTATTAGAGCGGATGAATCAGAATGTGAACTGTCCACTGCAGAAGAAACTGAAACTGAAATACCAGCTTATCAAGTTGCTTTAGATAAACTCAATTCTCAACCTAATTTTCCTCAAAGTTCGTCAACTGTACCAGTCAATACATCCATTTTGTCTATACTTAACAAACCATTTTATACTCGAAATTCACTGAATACATCCCAGTTTTCTCAAAGTGCTGATAAAATTCAAACAAATGAACCGTCTGCAAGTCATCAAAGTCAGTCTTTGAAAGAAAGACTTAAAAGAAAAATTCTATCTTCAAGAGACAATTCAAAGTCCAGTAAAGGTCCAGAAGAAACTGCTGCTATGGTTAAAAGAATAACATCCATGCTCAAAACTGCAGAAAAGATTAATGAAAAACCACTGATTCTACCCAGGGGTACTCAAACTTCAACAGCTCAAATAAGGACTTCTCAATTTGCAGTGATAGAACCAATGTCTTCTCAAAGTGAACTGATTCAACCCAGGTCGGATCAGTTTTTACGGAATGTTCCATGGTCTTCTCAAAGTTCAGCAATAGATCAACCTTCAAGTCAGAAAGATCAACTGAAGAAAAAAATTAGAATAAAAATTATGAGTCCTAAAACCAACTTGAATTCAGTATCAAACAATGCAGGTGTATTCAAGCACAGAATAAATATATTCCACATGGGACAACAATCTACAGATAGAGTGATTTCAATTTCATCAAGAAAACCACCTTCAAGTCAGAAACTTCAACCAAATATGCTAAATACTAAAAACAATATGAATTCCGTTGCAGCCAGAACAGCTTTAATCGATCAAAGAAATGAATCTAAAACCCAAACTGAAGAGGTACTTGTTCCAGGGAAAGCATCTTCAAATGAAGAGCTTTCAGGTGAAGGAGTTTCAGGAGGTCAAAAGAGAAAAATACATGAACTACAACCGGCTGACTGTTCCAGCTACGACGATTCTGTCAGAAGTGGTTCAAAACGAACATGTAGTGTCGTTCTTTCAAAGGTTGATGAAACTGATGAATTCAAGAAATTATTAGTCTCTAATGGCAGGTGCTTTTTGAAGAAATCACAGTTCACAACGTCTGGTGTAACGAATCAAACAAAGTATAGAAAATCTTCAAGAGGACCTCAGAAAGCTAGATCCGGGGGGAAATGTGGCTACAGAAAGACCAAGATAGATTTGTTTGCTGCTCAGGCTGATGACAGTTTGACATATATGCCCAAGAGAATATATCAGAACAGAAATGCGAATGTTGTTGACTTGTCTCAAGCACCTGCTTCCAATATTGACAGATGTTTATTGATGTATGAGCCAAGCAGAGGCCAAACTCTTCAGCAGGAGTATCAGTTGATGTCAACTTTCATCAGACAAACCCATTCCACTTCTGATAGCAAGTACACCATCAAAGACACACTTACCTATGATTCTAACGGTACCAAAATTTATAGAACTGAACTTGTTGACAATGTCAAAGGTTCACATGTATACACAGTGAATTCAGGTGTAGACAGAACAACTTTGAGCGATCACAGAATGGAATTGAAAGCCCAAACTGAAGAAGTGAAATCAGAGACAGCATCAATAGATGAAAAGTTTTCAGTTGAAGGAGTTTCAGGAGGTCAAAAGAGAAAAATACATGAACTACAACCGGCTGACTGTTCCAGCTACGAAGATATTGTTGAAAGTGTTTCAAAACGAACATGTAGAGTCGTTCTTCCAAGGATAGATAGAACTGATGAATTCAAAAAATTGTCAGTCTCTAATTGCAGATGTACTTTACAGTTCAAAATGTCTGGTGTTACAAATTAAAAAAAAGGGTAAAAGATCGGCATCAAAGTTATTGCTATCTTCAAGAGGATCTCAGAAAGCTGATGCTGGAAAAAATGTGGCTTCAGAAAGACCCAAAAATAATTTTTTGATCAGGTTGTTGACGGTTTGACAAATGAGGCCAAGAGAAAGTACAAGAAAAGAAATCTGTACCATGCTCCAGTCAATGAAGGTTTGACATATGTGCCCAAGAGAAAGTATCAAAAAACATACTGGGAACTTGTTGTCATTGCGGTTGGGTCCAAAACCAACGAGTGCAATAATCTTCTTTCTGTTGAGTTCTTCAGTTCAAAGAAAGAATATGACTCTTGTCTGGTAACTCTGATGAAGTTGGTCCTGTTGTCAGTCTGTTCTGATGATGTGTTAGTGCATTCAAATAGAATACATTGGACTCTTATTGTGACAATGAAGTTGGTCCTGTTGTCAGTCCTGGAAAGTTCCGATGATGTGTTAGTGCATTCAGATAGAATACATTCGACTCCTACTGTGACAATGAAGTTGGTCCTGTTGTCAGTCTGTTCTGATGATTTGTTAATGCATTCAGATAGAATACATTGGACTCTTACTGTGACAATGAAGTTGGTCCTGTTGTCAGTCCTGGAAAGTTCTGATGATGTGTTAGTGCATTCAGATAGAATACATTGGACTCTTACTGTGACAATGAAGTTGGTCCTGTTGTCAGTCCTGGAAAGTTCTGATGATGTGTTAGTGCATTCAGATAGAATACATTGGACTCTTACTGTGACAATGAAGTTGGTCCTGTTGTCAGTCTGTTCTGATGATTTGTTAATGCATTCAGATAGAATACATTGGACTCTTACTGTGACAATGAAGTTGGTCCTGTTGTCAGTCCTGGAAAGTTCTGATGATGTGTTAGTGCATTCAGATAGAATACATTGGACTCTTACTGTGACAATGAAGTTGGTCCTGTTGTCAGTCCTGGAAAGTTCTGATGATGTGTTAGTGCATTCAGATAGAATACATTGGACTCTTACTGTGACAATGAAGTTGGTCCTGTTGTCAGTCCTGGAAATTTCTGATGATGTGTTAGTGCATTCAGATAGAATACATTGGACTCTTACTGTGACAATGAAGTTGGTCCTGTTGTCAGTCCTGGAAAGTTCTGATGATGTGTTAGTGCATTCAGATAGAATACATTGGACTCTTACTGTGACGATGAAGTTGGTCCTGTTGTCAGTCCTGGAAAGTTCTGATGATGTGTTAGTGCATTCAGATAGAATACATTGGACTCTTACTGTGACAATAAAGTTGGTCCTGTTGTCAGTCCTGGAAATTTCTGATGATGTGTTAGTGCATTCAGATAGAATACTTTGGACTCTTACTGTGACAATGAAGTTGGGCAAATCCAACATTGGACATTCTGAAAATAGATGAAGCTTGATCATGGCCAAGACTGAAAATCATAATTGAGTCTTCGAATAGTGTTCGAATGACCAAAAAGTAACTGAAGATTTTGCAAGGTCATAGGAATATGTACTGTTGTCATCATTCGTCAAGAAATAGCTTTAATACTCTTGACAAGTTTGAAAACAATTAGGTTCCCAATGATTGTTGAAGATTATTTGGCATGAACTCTGTATGCTGATTAACTGACATGCTGTGCCAGGAGAAGATGATTCTTCAGCAAAGACAAGCCATGATGCTGTCCTCTGAGGAAAACCTTCAAGGTCAGTTAATACTTGATATATGTTGAGGAAAACCCCCAAGGTCAGGTGTACTTGATATAGCCTGAGGAAAACCTTCAAGGTCATGTATATTTGATAAAACCTGAGGAAAGCCTTCAAGGTCATGTATACTTGATAAAACCTTAGGCAAACCTTCAAGGTCATGTATACTTGATAAAACCTGAGGAAAACCTTCAAGGTCATGTATATTTGATAAAACCTGAGGAAAACCTTCAAGGTCATGTATACTTGATAAAACCTGAGGAAAACCTTCAAGATGATGTATACTTGATAAAACCTGAGGAAAACCTTCAAGGTCATGTATACTTAATAAACCTTAGGTAAACCTTCAAGGTCATGTATACTTAATAAAACCTTAGGTAAACCTTCAAGGTCATTTATACTTGATAAAACCTGAGGAAAACCTTCAATGTCATGTATACTTGATAAAACCTGAGGAAAACCTTCAAGGTCATGTATACTTGATAAAACCTGAGGTAAACCTTCAAGGTCATGTATACTTAATAAAACCTAAGGTAAGCCTTCAAGATAATGTATACTTGATATAACTTGAGGTAAACCTGAAGGTTAGGTATATTTGATAAAACCTGAGGAAAACCTTCAAGGTCATGTATACTTGATAAAACCTGAGGAAAACCTTCAAGGTCATGTATACTTAATAAACCTTAGGTAAACCTTCAAGGTCATGTATACTTAATAAACCTTAGGTAAACCTTCAAGGTCATGTATACTTAATAAAACCTTAGGTAAACCTTCAAGGTCATTTATACTTGATAAAACCTGAGGAAAACCTTCAATGTCATGTATACTTGATAAAACCTGAGGAAAACCTTCAAGGTCATGTATACTTGATAAAACCTGAGGTAAACCTTCAAGATAATGTATACTTGATATAACCTGAGGAAAATCTTCAAGATTAGGTATACTTGATAAAACCTGAGGAAAACCTTCAAGGTCATGTATACTTAATAAACCTTAGGTAAACCTTCAAGATGATGTATACTTAATAAACCTTAGGTAAACCTTCAAGGTCATGTATACTTAATAAACCTTAGGTAAACCTTCAAGGTCATGTATACTTAATAAAACCTTAGGTAAACCTTCAAGATAATGTATATTTGATAAAACCTGAGGAAAACCTTCAAGGTCACGTATATTTGATAAAACCTGAGGAAAACATTCAAGGTCATAATTATATACTTGATAAAACCTGAGGTAAACCTTCAAGATAATGTATACTTGATATAACCTGAGGAAAATCTTCAAGGTTAGGTATACTTGATAAAACCTGAGGAAAACCTTCAAGGTCATGTATACTTGATATAACCTTAGGTAAACCTTCAAGGTCATGTATACTTGATAAAACTCAAGGTAAACCTTCAAGATAATGTTTACTTGATATAACTTGAGGTAAACCTTCAAGGTTAGGTATACTTGATATAACTTGAGGTAAACCTTCAAGGTTAGGTATACTTAATAAACCTTAGGTAAACCTTCAAGGTTAGGTATACTTGATAAAACTTGAGGTAAACCTTCAAGGTTAGGTATACTTGATATAACTTGAGGTAAACCTTCAAGGTCATGTATATTTGATAAAACCTGAGGAAAACCTTCAAGGTCATGTATACCGGTACTTGATAAAACCTAAGGTAAACCTTCAAGATAATGTATACTTGATATAACTTGAGGTAAACCTTCAAGGTTAGGTATACTTGATAAAACCTGAGGTAAACCTTCAAGATAATGTATACTTGATATAACTTGAGGTAAACCTTCAAGGTTAGGTATACTTGATAAAACCTGAGGTAAACCTTCAAGATAATGTATACTTGATATAACTTGAGGTAAACCTTCAAGGTTAGGTATACTTGATAAAACCTGAGGTAAACCTTCAAGATAATGTATACTTGATAAAACTTGAGGAAACCCCCATCCGTCCATAAATTTTTCACTCTTTTGACTTCTTTTCCAGAAACAGTGACTTTATAGAGCTGAAATTATATATACAAACTCCTTGGCCAATGGGGATTTTTAATTGTATTTAGTGACTCTGTGGCCCCAAATAAGGGCCTTACATACAGGCCATAACCTAAAAACCTATTTCCTTCTTCTTCAGAACAAAAAGACCTAGAAGGCAGTAGTGTTGTGTGCAGACTCTTAGCCAATGAGAATTCTAGATTGTAGAGCTGGTGGCCTTGTGGCCCCAAATACGGGCCTCAAGGGCCATGACCAAAAAACCTATGTTCATCTTCTTCTTCAGAACAAAAAGGAGGCTGTAATATTGTGTACTGACTCTTTAGCCAATGGGGATTCTAAATTGTAGATTTTGTGAGCCTGTGGCCTCCAGTAATGGTTTCACTATTGTCTTCTTGAGGACTTGTGGAACTATTCCTGACCTGAAGCTTGAATTGACAATTTCAGGAACAACTGGTATGAGGATATCAATGTTTCTCACTACAATCTTTGTCGGTATAGGGTCCAAAGCACAGGATGTTGGTTTGTATTTCTTAATGAGGGGGAACAGTTCCTCGGTTGTAAATAGAACAAACTCTATGAGACAATCAGATTCAGAGGAAAGTTGAGTTTCTTTATCCATGCCTGAAAGAGAGCCTTGTCCTGTGGAAATGTCTGATGGGTTTTCAAAATCTTCTCAATGAAGAAGTGTGAGGACGTTTGATGGTGTTGGTTATGATGACATGAATGACTGTGATGAAAGGCTTATATATTCCTTCACCACAAATGACAATGAAAACATTAACCAGAGTTACCGATATTTGAGCTTGTACAAAGCATTTTGATTGGACATGCAGTCTCTGATCTTAGAGCTCATGAATTCCGCTTTTGGATCTTTTGATGGCTGATGATACCTTATTGGAAAACTGATCATTATATTTCAATGAAAGTTTGTATATATTAGACAAGGAGAGTAGAGAAAATCTTTGGTACAGTTTGCTTGGACTCATTAAAGGGGCTTAATTTAGCATGATTTTCTTACTGAATTAAAGTGCTCTCACAAAAATATAAGTAAGTGTTACTAATGGCTACATAATACTCCTGAATCAATAGCAAGAGTTCTTAAATGAATGTACATGGTTCCGTTAAGCCATACTAACCAATGTTTGTTTAAACTTAGAAAACTTAATTGGCAAAAAATGTGCAACAGCGCCTTTAAAATTATGAAATAAAAATACTTATGATAAATGACTAAATGAAAATTGTTTTAAAACAATTCAAATTCAAATTTTCTTTGAGCTATTACAGAGTGTTGAATTGTTTACATGTTTTAAGTATTCTTTCAATGCTTTCTACCTCTATTTCAGAATCTGTCGATGAAATCAAGATGGAAAGAGAGGAACTGAGAGTGAAGGAGGAAAAATCTGACCAAGAAGATTTAAAGTGGATACAAGGTATTGATGATGAGAACAACCATGATGAAGATGATGAGATAGGTGATGTCGGTGTGGTCCAAGTTAACGTATATGATGACAGTGTTGTTGGAAAAAACAAGTTTGGTGATGATAATGATAGTGTTAGTAACAAGGATGACAGTGTTGGCTGTGAAGTTGTTAGTAATGATGGTGTTGGTTATGATGACATGAATGACTGTGATGAAAGGCTTATATACTCCTTCACCACAAATGACAATGAGAACATTAAAGTTGTTCGAGTGGAAGAATCTGATGATGAATCAGAATGTGAACCGTCAACTGCAGAAGAAAGTGAAATTGAAATACCGGCTTATCAAATTCCTTTAGATGTATTCAATTCTCAAGACTTACTCATTGAACCTAAAAAAAGTCCAGCAATCAATACATCCATCTTGACTACAATGAACAAACCAAGTTATACTAAAAAATCACTGATTCCATCCAAGTTATCTCAAAGTACTAATAAAAGTCAATCAAGTGAACCGCCTCCAAGTCTTAAAAGTCAGTTATTGAAAAAAAAACTCAAAAGAAAAATTCTATCTTCGAGAGACAAGTCCGGTCAAGACGAAACTGCTGTTGTCGTTAAAAGAATAACATCCATGCTCAAAATTGCAGAAATAATTAATGAAAAACCACTGAT
This sequence comes from Gibbula magus, assembly GCA_936450465.1. Lineage (NCBI taxonomy): Eukaryota > Metazoa > Mollusca > Gastropoda > Trochida > Trochidae > Gibbula > Gibbula magus. Next base: position 67,899,411 of record OW388295.1, read on the forward strand.
TCTACCCAAGGGTACTGAAAGTTCACCTTCTAACTCTGCAACGGCTCAAATAAGGACTTCTCAATTTGCAGTGATAGAACCAAGGTCTACTCGCAATTCACGGATTCAACCAAGGATTTCTCAATATACAGTGATTGAACCAAGGTCTACTGAAAATCCACTGGACCAACCCAGGTCTACTGAAAGTCTACTGAACCAATCAAGGCCTACTCAAAGTCCACTGGACCAACCCAGGTCTACTGAAAGTCCACTGAACCAACTAAGGCCTACTCAAAGTCTACTGAACCAATCAAGGCCTACTCAAAGTCCACTGAACCAACCCAGGTCAACTGGAAGTGCAATGAACCAACCCAGGTCTACTGGAAGTCCACTGAACCAAACCAGATCTACTCAAAGTCCACTGAACCAACCCAGGTCTACTGGAAGTGCAATGAACCAAATAAGGCCTACTCAAAGTCCACTGAACCAACTAAGGCCTACTCAAAGTCCACTGAACCAACCCAGATCTACTCAAAGTCCACTGAACCAACTAAGGCCTACTCAAAGTCCACTGAACCAACCCAGATCTACTCAAAGTCCACTGAACCAACTTAGGCCTACTCGAAGTCCACTGAACAAACCCTGGTTTACTCAAAGTCTACTGAACCAACCCAGGCCTATACAAAGTCCACTGAACCAACCCAGGTTTACTGGAAGTTCACTGAATCAACCCAGGTCAGAGAAGTTCTTACGGAATGTTCCATGGTCTTCTCCAAGTTCAACAATAGATCAACCTTCAAGTCAGAAAGGTCAACCGAAGAATGGAATTAGTATAAAAATACTAAGTCCTAAAACCAAATTGAATTCAGTATCAAACAAACCAGGTGTATCCAAGCACAGAATAAATATATTCCACTTGGGACAAAAATCTACAGATAGAGTGATTTCAAGTTCAGCAAGAAAACCACCTTCAAGTCAGAACCTTCAACCAAATATGCTAAGTACTAAAAACAATATGAATTCAGGTGCAGACAGAACAGCTTTAAGCGATCAAAGAATTGAATCTAAAACCCAAACTGAAGAAGTTCTTGTGCAAGTGAAGTCAGTGAAAACATCTACAGATGAGTTTTCAGTTGAAGGAGTTTCAGGAGGTCAAAAGAGAAAAATACATGAAATTCAACCGGCTGACTGTTCCAGCTACAACGATTCTGATAGAAGTGGTTCAAAACGAACATGTACTGTCGCTTCTTCAAAAGGATCTCAGAAAGCTAGCTCTGGGGGAAAATCTTGCTTCAGAAAGACCAAGATAGATTTTTTGACTGCTCAGGCTGATGACAGTTTGACATATATGCCCAAGAGAATATATCAGAACAGAAATGCGAATGCTGTTGACTTGACTCAAGCACCTGCTTCCAATGTTGACAGATGTTTATTGATGTATGAGCCAAGCAGAGGCCAAACTCTTCAGCAGGAGTATCAGTTGATGTCACCTTCCATCAGGAAAACCCATTCCACCTCTGTTAGCAAGTACACCATCAAAGACACACTGACCTATGATTCTAATGGTACACAAATTTATAGAACTGAACTTGTAGACACAGTGGGTAAGAGTGTAAGTGTGCCTCCAACTGTAGAAAAAGAACAAACAGAGAACAAGGGACCAACATAATGTACTCAAACAAATAAGGAATATTTGGTGTATCCTCTTGCTATGTCTGGTCATTGAGGGCAGGATGTCCTTGGGAAAGGCACGACTCCTTGTGAAGGTCTCACTGCTAACTGCTGTGATACTGCCAAAGCAGTGTTAAACAATGATTACTTTCAATGGCAGATCAAGCCCCTTTGGAAAATTTTGCAAGTAACTTGATGAACTCTCAAGGTAACCCCTCTCCCTATTTAATGAGTGAATGAAAGTTTCTGGTTCCACCTTTGTTTTTGGTTATTGAGACTTAGTCAACCTGCCAGTGCTCATCTGCTTCTCTGGATCCAGTGGACGTTCTTCTACATGTTCCTGCAGCTACTGTTTGTAACTTTCTGGATGAATCTGAACATTAAGAAATGGAAGAGATATTCATAAAGTTCAAGAATCTTGTGAAAAGTGAAGATTCTATTTCGCCTGGACCTATTATTTTGGAAAACTGTCCACTGTCTGAACCAATCTTGCTTTTTTTTTTGGACAGCATAAGGAAGAGAGTCTTAACTACGAACTGATTAGTGCAACAAAATACTCAGTTTTGCTGAAACATTCCAATGTATGTTATTGCTGTGAACCTTGGAACACATTTCTGGATCTTGCAGCAACTACAATTTCCACATAAGCCACTGTGGTTAGGTCCAAATCCCACAAATACAAGAAATACGTGGTTTTAATATAGAATACATCAATCTTCTTTCTGTTGAGTTTATCAATTGTATGGGAACTTTGATAAAGTTAGTCCTGTTGTCAGTCCTTGAACGTTCTGATGATGTGCTAGTACACTCAAATAAAATATATTGGACAATATATATGTGACAATGAAGTTGGGCATATCAAACATTGAACATTCTGAAAGTAGGTGAAGCTTGATTATGGCAAAGACATACTGTTGTCATCAATTGTCAAGTATGTGCTCAAAAGTTTTGACAACTTTGAGAACAAATAGGTTTCAGACATTGCTGAAGATTATTTGGAAGGAAATCTGTATGCTGATTAACCGACATGCTGTCCCAGGAGAAGATGATACTTCAGCAAAGACAAGCCATGATGTTGTCCTCTGAGGAAAGGTTTCATGTTCAAGGTCAGGTAATACTTGATAAAGCCTGAAGAACAGTACAGTCCAGATCCACATTGTTGTTGCCATGTTCTTTATTACAAAGACTAGAAATATAGAAAATGTAGTTGTAGAACTGGAATAAGAATACTAAAATTAAATAGGATTTATACATAAAGTAAATGGCCTTAAAAGGTCTGCGTAATAGTAAAAATATAACATTCTCATTTATTTTTTCCTTTTATTGTATGAATATAGAGAACATTCTTAGTGGACATTCTTATCACGAATTGCCTATTCCTCATGTAGAAAAACTTAACGTTCTTTAAGATATTTGCCAGACATTTTAATTGTACCAAGAGCATAATACATATGGCCTTGACATCCTTTGAAATAAGTCTTTTTCTACGTCTTCTCCAAGTTAAGATGAATATTTATCCGTTGATTCCTCGAACTATGAGGAATCAAATTTTATACATTGATTCAGACCCTGTTTGATTATGCCCATGGCATTACTCAGGAATTAACAGCCATAGGAAACTCACATTTTCAAAGTATGTGGTCTAATTTTCGGCTTGTAAAGGCTCCTAATTTACTGTCTAATGTAAAATTTGCATGTCTTGATGTTTCTTAAAAGTTCTGTTTTCTTCATGCCTTTAAAACCTAATGAATCTCCTCAATATTTGATATATGTGTTTTGAATGAATGTGGCAACTGGCAAATGATGTTGTTCAGTTGAGGATGTGTATCTGTGGCTGGTAAACAGTGAGATCCAGTTGTGTATCAACTATCAATGGTATTGCACGCTCTATTACATATTGTATACTTTGTTACCCAAATAATCCTAGAAACAGGAACAAAACTTCTTTGTTTCTGGCCATGAGCTACCAGACTAGTGCTAATTTCTGTTGCTTGACAATGGTGTGATTCAGATCAATCTATCAATTATCAATGATATTGCACGCTCTTTTGGATATTAGGTCAAAAGTAACTTAGCCAAACATTGCACTGTTCTTTGAAGACAAAAATTCTTGACGTGTATAAACAACTTTTTGGGTCTTTCTCCAGACGCACTGCGTGAAATGAAAGAAACACCCATTCCATTCCACACCAGAGAAGACCGCTTCCACAGCAATCCTTGCTGTCCGTCTGTAACAAACATAAATACATACACCGGTAAGACAAGTCTCAAAGCTCTGTTGTAGGTGGTCAGTTTTTTTTATCGGGCAGCAGCAGGAAAACAAACTGCATCATTCTGTCAGCGACGACAGCGTATAGTGTGTTGAGTTGACAGAAGATTGAAGGGACTACATAAAAGGTTCCAGGACGCACAGAATGACCGCTATATACTCCCGCTTACTTCGTAGCAAGGGTATAATTATTTACATGTTTAGCATATAAAGGTATTGACAAATTAAAATACAAAATGATAATTTATTAACATAACATATTACATTTGAATAAAAAAGATATATATGTACACAAAATTAAAATAACATTCTCAAATTTTGTCTGTTGGTTCAAACGGTGAAGCATATACGGGTGGCAATTCAACTTTCCAGTCGTCTCCCTGGCCCAACTTTGGTGGATATTCATAGTCTGCCACCATCTACAATGAAATATTGTATTTTCTAAAATGGGAAAACTGGGTAGCATTTGTCCTAGGTGGCTTTTGTCCTGGTGGTATTTGACAGCTTGCCCCCGTTTGTCTGACAATGCTTCGCCCCTCCATCACTTGAGACAAGCATATCTTAATGGCAACAGTGTCATTCAGGGTAGGATGGACAGTGTCTTTAAGATACAAGCCAGGTATTCCCCTCCTTTCTTGTCCCTGAAGATCTTGGTCATGTGTAAGACCACGAACTTGTGCTGCTTAGCTAAGCACATGAGGTCCCAGTTTAACATAAGCCACAGTTCCTGGATCTTAGCGGGAGTGTTCTCATTTCTTTAGTGGCGTCACCAACCCGCTTCGTCAACGGTTGTCATGACTAGCAAGAGGTAATATTCTGTGCAAGGTGAATTATTTTAAGCACATTGTCTTGAATGAACTCAGGTCCCTTGTTTTCGTTTAGGCTGTAGTTGATTCCAACACACAAGACAAGGCGTTGAACTTGGACATCTTTCACAGCAGTCTTATGCAGGATTGGAAGGAGGTCCTGGGTCTTCATCCCACCGAAGAATCAAATTTCTGCTGACACTCTTGAACTCTGGGTCCACTTCCTGGAAGAGAGAGTCCAACAAGATGAGTAGAGGCGATGTCGTGGCAGGTCGACATCAAGCCATCCGCGTTGCTGGAACATACTGGAATGCTTGTCCTCTGGTTTCCTCTTCAGGTAGTCTGGATCCACGCCTTTGACTGCGCCAAGTTGCGATAGTGCCATTCAGGGTAGGATGGACATCGTTTTTAAGATATGAACCAGACATTTCCCCTCCTTTCTTGTCCTTGAAGATCTTGGTCACTTCAAAGACTGCAAACTTGTGCTGATTAGCTGAGCACATCAGGTCCCAGTTTAACATAAGTTACAGTTCCTGGATCTTTGCAGGAGTGTTGTTATTTCTTGAGTGGCGTTGCCAGCCCGCTTCGTAAACGGTTGTCCTGACCAGCGTCTAGCGAGAAAATATTCTGTAAAAGATGAATTATTTTAAGCACATCGTCTTGGATGAACTCGGATTCCTTTTTGTCATTGAGGATGTTATTCAGTCCAACACACAAGACAAGGTTGAAAAAAAAGTAAAATTAACATATAGGATCCGATATTCAGGGTTCATACAGGTTATTGAATAAGTTTCCATGCCATGAAAACTCTGGAAAATCAGCATAATGAGTTACAGTCAGGAAAAGTCATTGATGTTTTATTTGTGACATTGTGTTCAACTAAGGATTTATTTATAATATTTTCATAAATCTTTATGGTTTGGGTCACACCTTCTGTAAAATTACTCTTGCAGATGGAATGGTCATTTACATTTGAGCAAAGTTGTTTTTTTAGCTCATCAGGCCTGAAAGGCCCGATGTGCTTATGGCATGGCATGGCGTCCGGCGTCCGTCCGTCCATCCGTCCGTAAACTTTTCGCTTTTTCGACTTCTTCTCCAGAACCAATGACTCCACAGAGCTGAAATTTTATGTGCAGACTCCTTGGCCCATGGGGATTCTAAATTGTAGATTTCGTGACCCCATGACCCCAAATGGGGTCACAGGGGTCACATCCTTAAAAACCTATTTTCATCTTCTTCTCCAGTTCCAAAAGGTCTAGAGAGCTGAAAAGTTGTGTGCAGACTCCTTTGCCCATGGGGATTCTAAATTGTAGATTTCGTGACCCCATGACCCCAAATGGGGTCACAGGGGTCACATCGTTAAAAACCTATTTTCATCTTCTTCTCCAGTTCCAAAAGGTCTAGAGAGCTGAAAAGTTGTGTGAAGACTCCTTGGCCAATGGGGATTCTAAATTGTAGATTTCGTGACCCTGTGACCCCAAATGGGGTCACTGGGGTCACATCGTTAAAAACCTATTTTCATCTTCTTCTCAAGTTCCAAAAGGTCTAGAGAGCTGAAACGTTGTGTGAAGACTCCTTGGCCAATGGGGATTCTAAATTGTAGATTTCGTGACCCTGTGACCCCAAATGGGGTCACAGGGGTCACATCCTTAAAAACCTTTTTTCATCTTCTTCTCCAGTTCCAAAAGGTCTAGAGAGCTGAAAAGTTGTGTGCAGACTCCTTTGCCCATGGGGATTCAAAATTGTAGATTTTGTGACCTCATGACCCCAAATGGGGTCACTGGGGTCACATCGTTAAAAACCTATTTTCATCTTCTCCAGTTCCAAAAGGTCTAGAGAAATGAAAAGTTGTATGCAGACTCCTTGACCAATGGGATTCTAAATTGTAGATCTTGTGACCCCATGACCCCAAATGGGGTCACAGGGGTCACATCCTTAAAAACCTATTTTCATCTTCTTCTCCAGTTCCAAAAGGTCTAGAGAGCTGAAAAGTTGTGTGAAGACTCCTTGGCCAATGGGGATTCTAAATTGTAGATTTCGTGACCCTGTGACCCCATTTGGGGTCACGGGGTTCACTTCCTTAAAAACCTATTTTCATCTACTTCAGAACAAATGTACCTAGAAGGCTGTAATATTGTGTACAGACTCTTTAGCCAATGGGGATTCTAAATTTTAGATTTGGAGACCCTGTGATGCCTCAAATAAGGGCCTCAAGCCATGACCTAAAAATCTATTTCAGTCTTCATCATTAAACAATATAAACCCTGATGAGCTACAGAGCCCATGGCTCTATTTTTCTTTTTTTGTCTCCTGCCTTTAGATATTTTACCTTCAAAAGATCCTTAAATCAAGTATTTAATTTTATCTGGCCTAAACTTTAATTTCATCACTTCCTTGAAGGCTTTTATTTCCATTGGTAATGACTTCAGGTCTGTTTCCCCCTTGTCCACACCTTGCATGGATAGAATCTCTTGAGTCTCATTTTGCATAACAGTATATCTGCTGTACTTTGCATAGAACCCAGAACCATCCATCGTATAACTGTATGTGCAAGATTTGGTATTGGCAGTCTATCACATCAATTTGTGTTGATGATTGTAGCTGCCTGTGTGTGGCAAACTCCAAATTCTGAGAGGCGTAGCTAATATCCAATAATTGATGAATGAGCACCAACATTTGCAAAATTATAGTCTGTGTTGCATGAAAATAACTATTTAAAATGCAAATTAATCACATGCATGTTTAGTCAAGTCATAATTGGATGTGAAGACAACTGCATTTGGAGCATTGGGTTTGTTAAATAATATATCCAATGAGCCTTTTTTTTCATATCGCGTTCTCAATTACTGAAATTAAAGGAATGTGATGGTATAATAAAGCCATGTATATTACCTGTTATGACAACTTCTTTTCCTTCATACTTTTCTTTGTTTAATGTTTGTATTCTCCCCCAAACCTATCCATGACAGGACAGCAGTAGCGTGACTGTATCTTGAAGTACGTGTTGTTGTTTACACTGCCTAGATTGGAAAAATCTGAAGAACATCATGATTTCCTTGTAGTTATTACCGGAAAGCAAGATGCAAGTTGACAATGACATGTCACCAGCAAGTAGTCCCTTGGGAAGCTTAGGTTGAGATGACCATTTGCTTGTCTTGTGCCCCTTTTCACATATATTGAACAAAACAAAGGATATACATAAGTTTCAACTGACCTGTGATCTTCTTTCTACAACATTTACTACGGGTATATTTAATTTTTATGATATTGCTTGAAGTATATACAACAAAACTCACCATCACCATATCACAAACTGTACAGTCCATGATCTGGTCACAGTATCGGTGGCACTTTGTTTTCATGAAAGAGGGAATTCCTCGATTTGATGGTTACTGTATTTTCCCATAGCCACATGACTTACATAAAATAGAGAGCTATTTCTGGTTTCAGGAATGGAAGTAACTTACAACTGCTGAGAAGTGCTGCAGGTTGAATTATTGCCAGTTGATAATTTCAAATTATAAATATAAAATAAGAATAAAGAAAAGTGGCAACATATAACAAATCTATGAATCTACCCACATAATAAAACGCCATTGATCAGTTATCAATAAATGAAAGTTAAACATGTTGGTTGAGACAAGATGTCATTGTTAGGAAAACCTGATCGATGACATCCTGGTTTGAATCTGTTTGAAATGAGTAGGTTTCCGGAAAAAGGAATGTATGACCTTCATTTCTACAAGTTAAAAGAGAAAACAAGACCTCTCTCCTTGGCTCCGTGCATTAGCAAGGTTTTTGGTCATGTTCTTCTGTCCTACCTCAAACAAACAAATCATCTGTGATACCAACAGTCCTTCTGGTATCTCAGAAAAGTGTTGTTGAAATGTCTTGGCTCACAGACAGTCTCTCCCAGCAATATCATCCAAACTGAGTTAGGAACGTTGTCAGAGACTGTCCTCGTGAAGAGAAATGGACCAGTAACCTTTCCCATCCAAGTATTTTGTACCTCCAAAGATTGGTTTTTACTCTTCTAATGTTTGGACCTTGGTTTGACATCTTTTCAGAGCTTTGTTGTTGGTGAATGGGTCTAAGCAAACCCTCAGATAGGCATGCTTCTTCGTCACATAGGTTACATTTCAAGTCAGTTTCATCCTATTGGTTATTGATATGTACACAACTATTTACAATCCACACTTTATAGAAATAGTTTGAAATCTTGTTCCTCTTGGCAGCAAGTTGACTGCGCAACACCACTTGTCAATGGTCATCAAAGATGGATCTGGGAGGTTGCTGTCAACTTGTTATCTGTGCACCTTTAGGGAGATCTGTCCTGCTGTCTCCTCTCACAGAAATCCTTTACATCTATTTCTCTGGCCTGGAACTGAGGTGGTGGCCTTTGGCAGATGGGCAATAGCAGACACAACCCTAAGAAAGTTATTGTTCAGTGGCAGTCTTCTATAGATGTTGAACATACTTGTCATATGCCTCTGAGGCCTTGTCTTAGAAGCTTTGTACTGTTGAGGATTTTGCTTCCTTTACCCATTGTTGCCTCAATGGTAAAGCCAACAAACATATCACTTTTATCCAAAAACTTTCCATCATCCTTTGATAAGTTTATGTTCTTCATTTGTTGTGCTGACAGACTTGAAAGCGATTCAGGTTTCATGAAACAAGCCAGGAAATTTCTCATCAGTTCTTCTTGCTTGTCATGGAGGATGTGAATCAAGGTGGACTTGTTCTGGAATATAGAACAATCCTTCAAGAGTCTCAGGACAGCCATGTAGAAAGAACTGATCAGATCAGTCTTCTTGGACATTATTGTGATCTTATAAGCTGTCCTCTGCTTTCTGTTCTTGTCATCTTGAGTCATCTTCTTGGTCTTGAAAGTTTTCAATATCTCCTTTTGCCTTTCCTTGACGTCAGAAGATACTCCACGTTCTTTTCATATTTCAAAGATTGGAGTTGGAGCTCGATGAGGTCAAAAATCCATAGTACATGACTCTGAAGGCAACCATCATTACTATGTTGGTTGAAAGGGCAGCTATCTGGGAGGGAGAATCTCTAGGGAATTGACAACATCTCATATATTTCTCGCAAATTCATCTTAAGATCAGCTACCACTTGGTATCATTATGAACATCTGTAGTCGGTGTTTCAACGCAACCATCAAATGGTTCACAGAACGTCTTACATTGTTAACATATTGACAAGAGCCTCCATTTATGTGTCCAGAAGTTTGGGAGCCTTTTCATTCCAGATTTTCACCTCGGACCCATTCTCGGAACTCCTCATCACACTGTAGAAATCCATCAGTTTCAACACAAGATTTTCCCAGGGATTGTTATTGTCATTGTTTCTCAATGGTTGAAAACACACTGGCTGTGTCGACTTTGAAAAGTTCTATTGATTGAAGATGTTCAACTACAATCTGTTCTTGTCTTAAGGAGATATAGCTTACGAAATTTTCCAGGAACCTTTTGTCTGCATTACTAGTGCTTTTATCAATTTGTAATGAAAGTGGCCAATTCCACATACTCAATCATTTCCTTGTTGAAAATCTTTCCCCAACTATGGGTCATGTTGTACGATGCTGTCTTTCTTTCAAGCTGTATATGTAGCAATGTAGCTCTTTTGATTTAATCTGAAACACAGGTTGAGTGGAAGCTAACGAATCAAACAAGTAGCAAACGCGTTAACACTGGATACCTTCACTATCTGAAGTGTATAAGACACGATGTTCTGTCCCACATCTTCTGCTCCTAGTGTACTGGGTGATGTAGTACACTTTGTCTCTGTAGTATATTAGATTCCAAATATTAAAACTGAACTCTCTCACTACACTACTTGTGTTGGTAGACAGGGACATTTTCATCAGCTTCTTCTCCTTACTGTAGTACAGGAGGCCGTTAGTGATATCAGGGGTTATAGCAAACATGTAATCACCAGTATCTAGAATGGTTAACCCACTGCCATCGTATCTAACAGTGACAAGGTTAACAAAATTACAAGCATAGATCATCTCAACTTCCAAACGCAAGGCATAACTCTTGCCAGTCTGCATTACTGGCTGATTTAACCCTTGCGGTATTTCCCTCGCTTTCTTGTGTCGAGGCAGTGAATCGCTGCACTGGAAATGCATAGCGGGCCTGGATTTCTAAACACAGGTTTCTTAAGGAAATACTGCAAGGCCTAAATCAGCCAGTAATGGAGACTGGCAAGAGTTATGCCTTGCATTGGGAAGTTGAGATCATCTTTATTTCAGGATGCACAGCTATACCACGGGGGTAGGTACTGGAGTTCTTGGATCCTTTACCTGCTCCTTGGTAGTGTTGATAATGACCGAGGCTTGCAACTCAACTCGTCACCATAGTGGTAAGTTCGGAATTCGATGGCACATTGGTAGTCGGATCGGTGATATTTGGCCCACTCACACTTTGCTATTCCTGTATTCTGTCCCTCTGATCTCCGTCCGTGGTCGACTGTGATCTTGACAATGCCAGGTTCAGATTGTCGGTGTAAAATTTCTGCAGTTGATGCGTTTCATTCCCTCTGGTACTCCTACTCCGATGACCCGATAGATGTAGTTTTTTATCTTCGGGAGAGACCAATTCCGTGGAAAAAGGGAGTACGGTCATTGTTGCCATTCTGAGCATTGTTGTCTTCACTCTATGATGGTGCCTCCTCATTGTTAAATTGTAAAATACATCGACTGTGCCTGTCAAAATTCCCGCATACATCACAGGAACACGAGGAAAGTGTCAAAACCTAAACAATAGCCGACTCTTAATATTTATGCATAGCGGTGACCTAGATATCGAAAACGAGGCTAAGCCCGCAAGCTTCCAAGATGGCAGACGAAAATGCCGTGATGCGACGTGCGAGTCCGATATCGTATTTCATGAATAGCTTTAATGCAAACTCACAAAAAGTTTTCTACTTTTGCACAAACGTTTGTTGCTCTTATCTGTAGGAGTCCGTGTTAAATTTGACAATGGTGATTAAAATTTTCATTCATAAAGTGCCTTGCTGAAAAGTCAAAGCATCGTGGAACGTTGATTCGCAGATATGAGTACTTGTCAAATATCTCATATTTTTATAAAATTCATGTGATATTATACGATAAGAAACACAATTTTAGGTTGAAAATAGATTTTATGGAGTTTTTTTTAACAATCTTTAGTCAGCTAGTCATATTAATGATTTATATTTTCGCTTTTTTCTGACGTTTGTACGTAATCTCGCACATTCGATCAACTTCCAGGAGGCTTGCAATCTCACAATGCGTCACTTGTGCAACTTTCCTATAGAAACAGTTTTATTATCTATGTCATATATCTATCTAAAAACCAAAATAATAATAATACTCAATTTGATATGTTTCTATTCACGAGTTCACGCGCTATACAGACCGATTTTTCAACGGGAAATACACAGCGGGTTGCCATATTATTACGTACATGTGACGTAATCCCATAGACTTACATGTTAAATAGCTCTTGCGGGAATATTTTTCATGGAGATATTGTTTGTCAATAAATTCTGAAATCTGTACCAAAATATAGGAAATCATCTTAGCTACAGATACATAATTTCCATCTTTTTTTCTGATAATTATTAAGAAATCTACCTCTTATCAAACAACACATACAACACCGATCATTAGGTTAACATGGCCGTCAATGGGACATTAGAATCACAAGTTGAACATACGATGTTTAAACAAGTGTCATTCGAAAACTAATCAACTGATAGATGACAGGTAATTATGTACATACAGCCGAAATGATTACCAATCTGTCTGCAAAATATGACAACAAAGAGACTGTTAGTTAATTTATGAAAATTATTCCCGCAAGAGCTATTTAACATGTAAGTATATGGGATTACGTCACATGTGCGTAATAATATGGCCACCTGCGTGTAGAATTGAACTTATTCAGTAGACTAGGCTGTACGTACATAGTCCAATGCAGGTCTAATGTGCATGTATAATTGTATACATTATATTAAGAGATTTACAAACGAACCTTCTTCAACACAATTTCATTTCAAATGTTTGGCGTGTTTAAGTATATATGATTTTTGTTATAGTTTTAACAATTATTTTAAATTCTGTATTATTGTTATTGCAAATACTTTGAGGGGGAAATGGGTAAAAAGTAAACTTTCAACTGCTCTTTTCATTGGGAAATACAATATTACAACTGCAAATTGGTTCCTGATTTTTTAAAAAAACACATCACTCAAATAACAAAATTATATAATATATGTCTGTACCTGAAATCCTAATATCAATTTAGAATTTTATGGATATAATTCGATCATATACATCTTAATCATGTTTTGGACCTGACTCATAAATTTACATGGAAAGATCATGTTGATACATGGAATTAAGTTGATCTGTTTTGCTTTAGTAATGATTTTATATTGAGTAGGGGGAACCATATTGAATTATCAAAAGTAACTACATTTTCATATTTTAAGAGTTTGGTTTGACTCAATCTCGTTGATACATGACAAAATAAAGCTACACTTTGTAAACATATTAACAGTCTAGTCTAATTATTATATTTTATCTCTGAAGGGTAGCATATTTTCAAAATGGTCAGATTCCTTTAGATATTATATAATTGCAGCAAATATTAATTAAGATAGTATAGCCTTCTTTATGTAACTAAATCTTATCTAAAACTCCTAAGATATTAATTTTAACTTGACATGTAAATGTTTCATTATTTTTTTATATATTTTAGTTGAAACTTAGTTCTTTATCTAAAATTTACTTGACCTTTCTGTAAGTTTCCAAGGCATAAACTTGTTTATATATGTCTTCAGCTTCAATGTTAAGAACAAGAACATTCTATAATTTATGGTCGAACTTGCTTTTAATGAAACTTTCTATCTCATTTATGCCAAATCTATTTAGCATTACAAACCATATACGAGTCAGTAATAGTATCTTTTATTCATTATATTTTTACAAGATCTAAATAATGGTGTGTATATATATAAACTGACATCCATTTGTGTACATGTATGGATACATAAATATATAGGACTATTTCTATCCAGATGATATTTGGTTTTGATTGTGACTTTGTCATATTTTTCATCTTATTTGTGAAAATCATCTTATATGGAAATCATATATTACAAATGTACCATGTTAAACAAAATATAAAATATATAATAATATATAATATAACATATTACAATTTACCATATGATATTGTAAGAATTTGAGATATAATTAAAACTCTAATATTGAATGTTTACTTAACTCAGATAATATTTTGTATACAAAATTAATTTAAGATATTTGTTTTCTTGATTTTCTGAAGAAATTACAGTTTTAAAAAAAATCATGCAAATGCTTTATATTAAAATTATATTAAATATATAACTACTTACCTTGCAATTGATTTATTCAAAATATTCACTTCTGCCAGCATGAAAGTACAAGTCAAGAAGGCCTACTACTGAATAATAGGTCTGCTTGAATCAATTCCGCCGGCTAATTTAAGTCAGCACATTTACGAAATTATAATATTATTTTTACATTATTTTTACATTAAGTTTTCACAGAAATCGGCATGGTAAAATAAACATGTTTTTGTCAACATCACTGGTTGGCGAGACACGACATGCGATTGTTCATGTCGATTGTTCATGTCCAGAATCTGCTACATCGAAGAAGCCGTAAACATAAATAAGCTCAAAATGTATTTATCATCACGATCCGATAAGGCTTACATCAATATCACAATCGTATAATTTAGTACTTTGAATCTAGATTTAAGTATGAAACAGCAATATTAGATCTAGATATTCGTAAAAAAAAATCTCGCATGATTTCACGTTTCAATAATTTGCGCAAGTTTACTTCGGCAAACTTTGTCATCCGTTCAAATATTGAATTTACACCACACGTATTTTGAGTAAAATAAACATTTGAGATGTTGTTTTAGCTTTTAGTTCCGTCAGTAACTAGTGACAATGTTTGAAAGTGGTATAAAACAAACTTTTTTGGCGAAATGTTGCGAGAGAAAATCGCGATAAGTCACTTCCGGGATCACGTTGTTCGTCCATGCGGGCTTAGCCTCGTTTTGGATAGCTCATGAATATTCATGACGTAATATTAAGAGAAGTCTATGGTGAACAAAGGAACACCTGGACATGCGCACTACAAGGCAAAGTTATGTTCGAACAGCATTCTTCGGAAAGAGAAACGACCTTGGTTTAGATTGGTTTAGAAATCTACATGAAAGTGAAGCATATCGGCCTGTACTGTTGGCTGATGGGTAAGACAAGAAAGGTAACTCTAGTACATTACATGAAACCTGACGTTGCATTTACGATGTTGCATGGTATATTTATTAACACAGAAACTCGCATTCAATATCATCCCATGAGAATTAAGCTACTTAACATAAAAAATGCTGAAATGAAAACAAACAGGATAGCTACTCCAATCATACTTTTCCATCATTAAAGGAAGGTACTTGTACTCCCAGTGTATTTTCCTCCAATGTAAAGATGCGGTATCTGTAAAATATCAATATTATGTGATACCTGTGTACAAATGAAAAGTTGCATGTTGGTTGTATTGACCTTGAAAAGTTCAACCACACTCTTTTTTTGTCTTTAGGAGATTTATATAGCTCACCAAAATTTCCATGATCCTTTTGTCTGCATTACTAATGTCTTTCTGATGTCGGGATTGTTGTTCGAATCTTCCTGTTATAAAGTAATTCTGCAGGGCTTGACATTTTATTGTCAACTTGCGTTGATTGAATGGCCGGTAGGCCGAGGTGATGGTCCTCTTTTGCCTCTGTGCATGTCTTCAGCGCTTCCTTGATAGTTCAGACTTGTCTTTTGATGAATCCTTTGGACTGGGCATATCTTATTTATATGCTTTTATATAAACTTTAATTTTATCACATCCTTGAAGGCTTTTATTTCCATTGGTAATGACTTCAGGTCTGTTTCTCCCTGTCCACTACTTGCATGGATAGAATCTCTCGAGTCTCATTTTGCATGACAGTATATGTGCAGTACTTTGCATAGAACCCAGAACCATCCATCGTATAACTGTATGTGCAAGATTTGGTATTGGCAGTCTATCACATCAATTTGTGTTGATGATTGTAGCTGCCTGTGTGTGGCAAGCTCCAAATTCTGAGAGGTGTAACTAAGTGTCCCGTAATTAATGAATGAGCAAAATTTGTGTAATAATTGTCTGTGTTGCATGAAACTAACTGTTCAAAATGCAAATTAATCACATGCATGCTTCGTCAAGTCATAATTGGTTGTGAAGGTAACTGCATTTGGAGCAATGGGTTTGTTAAATAATATATCCAATGAGCCTCTTTTTCATATAGCGTTCTCAATTACCGAAATTAGAGGAATGTGATGGTATAATAAAGCCATGTATATTACCTGCTATGACAACTTCTTTTCCTTCATACTTTTCTTTGTTCGATGTTTGTATTCTCCCTAAAAGCTATCAATGACAGGACAGCAGGAGCGTGACTGTATCTTGAAGTATGTGTTGTTGTTCACACAGCCTAGTTGGAAAAATCTGAAGAACTTCATGATCTTCTTGTAGTTATGTCCGGAAAGCAAGATGCAAACTGACAATGACATGTCAACAGCAAGTAGTCCCTTGGGAAGCTTAGGTTGAGATGACCATTTGCCTATCTTCATAGTATCTTGTGCCCCTTCTCACATATATTGAACAAAACAAAGGATATACATATGCTTTTTTTTTTATATCGCGTTCTCAATTACTGAAATTAAAGGAATGTGATGGTATAATAAAGCCATGTATATTACCTGTTATGACAACTTCTTTTCCTTCATACTTTTCTTTGTTTGATGTTTGTATTCTCCCCCAAACCTATCCATGACAGGACAGCAGTAGCGTGACTGTATCTTGAAGTACGTGTTGTTGTTTACACTGCCTAGATTGGAAAAATCTGAAGAACATCATGATTTCCTTGTAGTTATTACCGGAAAGCAAGATGCAAGTTGACAATGACATGTCACCAGCAAGTAGTCCCTTGAGAAGCTTAGGTTGAGATGACCATTTGCTTGTCTTGTGCCCCTTTTCACATATATTGAACAAAACAAAGGATATACATAAGTTTCCACTCACCTGTGATCTTCTTTCTACAACATTTACTACGGTTATATATAATTTTTATGACATTGCTTGGAGTATATACAACAAAACTCACCATCACCATATCACAAACTGTACAGTCCATGGTCTGGTCACAGTATCGGTGGCACTTGTTTTGCATGAAAGAGGGAATTCCTCGATTTGATGGTTACTGTATTTCCCTATAGCCACATGACTTACATACAATAGAGAGCTATTTCTGGTTTCAGGAATGGAAGTAACTTACAACTGCTGATCAGGGCTGAAGGTTAAGTTTTTGCCAGTTGATAATTTCAATTTATAAATATAAAATACGAATAAAGAAAAGTGGCAACATATAACAAATCTATGAATCTACCCACATAATAAAACACTGTTGATCAGTTATCAATAAATGAGAGTTAAACATGTCGGTTGAGACAAGCTGTCATTGCTAGGAAAACATGATCGATGACGTCCTGGTTTGAAATCTGTTTGAAATGTGTAGGTTTCCGGAAAAAGGAATGCATGACTTTCATTTCTACAAGTTAAAAGAGAAAACAAGACCTCTCTCCTTGGCTCTGTGCATGATCAAGGTTTTTGATCATGTTCTTCTGTCCTACCTCAAACACACAAATCATCTGTGATACCCACAGTCGCAGACAGTCCTTCTAGTATCTCAGAAATGTGTTGTTGAAATGTCTTGGCTCACAGACAGTCTCTCCCAGCAACATCGTCCAAACTGAGTTAGGAACATTGTCAGTGACTGTCCTCGTGAAGAGCAATGGACCATTAACCTTTCCCATCCAAGAAGTATTTTGCACCTGCAAAGGTTGTTCTTTTACTCTTCTAATGTTTGGACCTTGGCTTGACATCTTTTCA
The DNA here is from genome assembly GCA_936450465.1 of Gibbula magus. NCBI lineage: Eukaryota > Metazoa > Mollusca > Gastropoda > Trochida > Trochidae > Gibbula > Gibbula magus. Next base: position 67,917,166 of record OW388295.1, read on the forward strand.
GAGCTTTGTTGTTGGTGAATGGGTCTAAGCAAACCCTCAGATAGGCATGCTTCTTCGTCATAGGTTACATTTCAGGTCAGTTTCATCCTATAGGTTATTGATATGTACACAACTATTACAATCCACACTTTATAGAATTAGTTTGAAATCGTGTTCCTCTTGGCAGCAAGTTGACCACCACTTGTCAATGGTCATCAAAGATGGATCTGGGAGGTTGCTGTCAACTTGATATCTGTGCACCTTTAGGGAGATCTGTCCTGCTGTCTCCTCTCACAGAAATCCTTTGCAACTATTTCTCAGGCCTATGGGATACGTGGAACTGAGGTGGTGGCCTTTGGCAGATGGGCAATAGCAGACACAACCCTAAGAAAGTTATTGTTCAGTGGCAGTCTTCTATAGATGTTGAACACACTTGACATATGCCTCTGAGGCCTTGTCTTAAAAGCTTTGTACTGTTGAGGATTTTGATTCCTTTACCCATCGTTGCCTCAATGGTAAAGCCAATACATATATCACTTTTATCTAAAAACTTTCCATCATCCTTTGATAAGTTTATGTTCTTCATTTGTTGTGCTGACAGACTTGAAAGTGATTCAGGTTTCATGAAACAAGCCAGGAAATTTCTCATCAGTTCTTCTTGCTTGTAATGGAGGATGTGAATCAAGGTGGACTTGTTCTGGGAAAATAGAACAATCCTTCAAGAGTTTCAGGACGGCCATGTAGAAAGAACTGATCTTCTTGGACATGATGGTGATCTTGTAAGCTGTCCTCTGCTTTCTGTTCTTGTCATCTTGAGTCATGTTCTTGGTCTTGAAAGTTTCCAATATCTCCTTTTGCCTTTCCTTGACGTCAGAAGATACTCCACATTCTTTTCATATTTCAAAGATTGGAGTTGGAGATCGATGAAGTCAAGAATCCATAGTACATGACTCTGAAGGCAACCATTATTAGGCCTTTTATTTTTTATTAGTTGGTTTACAAAAATTTTGGGTTCAAAAGTCATGTAGGTGGTCGAAATAAAAAAAATTCCTTGAAATATTATGTAGGAGGTTGAAAAAAAAATAAATTCCTTGAAATATGTATACAATAGTAAATACTAACAACGAGAGAGTTTAAATACCATACAATTCTTAAGTTTCATAACTCTGTCCAATTGAATGACATAATAAAATAAGTATTTTATTATATAAAATACTTTTAAATAAAGAACAACACAAGTGTGGAATAAAACAATTTTTAATCTCGGTATTAAATATTGACATTTGAACCAAGATAGCATGTTTACATTCAGATTAAACATGATGCAACAACAGTAAACATTGTCAAAACTGCAAATATTTAAATGCAAATTCAGTTCCAAAGCCAGTCAAAGGATCCAGAGAAAATATTATGCAACAACAGTAAACATTGACAGAACTGCAATTTCATTACACAAACCAGTCAGAGAAAAATATTATTCAACAATATTAAAAATAGAGCTATGGGCTCTGTAGCTCATCAGGGCTTGCATGACAAGGTTCAAAACCAAATTTACGTTTCAATCTCATTGTATTAACCAAAGAAGTTATTCTGAAAATAATGGACCAATATTACAAATTTAGACCCCCACAGTGCAAGGTACCTCCCCATAAAATTTCAGCTTTGGGGGTGCAGTGGTTCTGTAGAAGAAGTTGAAAATGACAAAAGTTTAATACGGACGCAAGACAACGGCCAATGCCATAAGCCCATCTAGTCTTTACAGGCTTAATGAGCTAAAAATTGTAAGAACTGCACTTTTATTAATACTCAAGCCAGTCTAAAAGAGACTATCTCGACAGTTAAAAGTATTCATAGAAAATTTAGGGCAACAATATTAACAAGAGCCATCAGAAGAGATAGCTTATTCGCCCCCCCCCCCCCCCCCCCCCTTTCCCCGAAGGGGGAATAAAAATTGCCAAAACTTTAAATTCCTTAAACAACCAGACTGAAAGTGTCTATTTTGCCTCCAAAGTTTTTTTTAATAAATCAAATTATCAAAATAATTTTAATTCAAGCATTTAATTTTGGTATAGTTAAAATATTCAAAGATATGTTGCACCTGGTTCATTAATAGACACTAGACAGTCCAACAATACTAAAGAAATACAAGGCAATTATAAATTAAAAATGTAGAATTATACTTTATATTCTTTTAATATAAATACATATATATGAAATGTGTGAAATGCAATTGACAAAACGTTTAATACTATAAAGGGAAATATGAGACTGCTATCAAACTGACAAAGGATATTATTCGAAAAAGCAAGCTGATATCCTCATATTAAGTGGTATGTCAGTTTAGTACCATTTTCTATTATTAAATATGTTCAGAGATCTACTTTTAAACATTTTGTCAAACAAGCTGGAATCAATTTGGAATCCTGTTTTGACAGGATAGATAGAGGATATGAGATGAGAACACATATATAAAAGTATTAAAGAATAGGAAATTTAAATGATATATTATTAAATATAACAGATATATATATATATAAGACACTGAAACCATCACCATCAAATAAATTATTGCTATTAAAAAAGCGAGTGGATTTATATTAAGACCGATATAAATAAACTGTCACCAGTACTACATTCTAGAGAAGATAGACAAGAGAATTATTGTACTTAAAAATTATACCTGACCTTATTCATTGTCTGAAAAACAAAAACTTAAATATTTAATATAATTGTATATCTGAATTTATTTTAAAATATTTACAAGTCTTAAATATTCTGAGAACATATCAGTTATCATATCCAGATTTATTAAAAATTATTTTAAATATTAAACATGAAATAAACAATTTCATGTCATATTCAGTATTTCAGAAAATTTCAAATTTGAAAATAGTACGTACTTTTCCGAAGGAAGATGAGTGTAAGATTTCTGAGCATGAAGTAGTACTGAAAAGGCATCCTTTCCTCCGGGGTCTTTACCTTTTCCTTCACTGGCTGCAGATTGCTTTGTGTACACGCGAACATATCGGCAGTTGAAGGCCTGTAGCACGTGGACTGGTGTATCTGAAGGAGTTTCAGTTCCACCAGTCCTCTGATGCCGTAATTATCGAAGAAACTCTTATGTCCTTTTCGCCAATGAAATCACCGATAATGTCGCCTACCGTTTCTTCGGTCGACACCTTTTTAAAGTGCCGACCTTCCTCACGGCCATCCTTGAAAATGATGACATTTAAATATGTCGCCATTTTTGTCAGTGTCGCTATGCATGCGTGGGTAAAGGGAGGCAACTCTTGTATGCAGGAAGTGGTTAAACGGTGATACTCCGAGCGTTTCATTTGCGCAAGACAGTCGTTCGCTTTTTCAAACATTGACAAAATTTTATTTACCACCTTCTTTACGGGAAATAGTGGAAATATAATTATTGGCTCGCCGAAACAAGTAGATTTATTTTTATTTTCATGTTTCCTTCCAAATCATAATCGCCGGCAATAAAAAAATCTCGGAAAAGTCAATTTATTTTTATTTTGATTTTGCCGTTTTCAATGTCGCCGGAATCGTAAACCAACAAATAAAAAATAAAAGGCCTTACTATGTTGGTTGAAAGGGCAGCTATCTGTGAGGGAGAATCTCTAGGGAATTGACAACATCTCATATATTTCTCGCAAATTCATCATAAGATCAGCTACCACTTGGTATCATTATGAACATCTGTAGTCAATGTTTCAACGCATCCATCAAATGGTTCACAGAATGTCTTACATTGTTAGCACATTGACAAGAGCCTCCATTTATGTGTCCAGAAGTTTGGGAGCCTTTTCGTTCCAGATTTTCATCTCGGATCCATTCTCAGAACTCCTCATCACACTGTAGAAATCCATCAGTTTCAACACAAGATTTTCCCAGGGATTGTTATTGTCTCTCAATGGTTGAAAACACACTGGCTGTGTCGACTTTGAAAAGTTCTATTGATTGAAGATGTTCAACCACAATCTGTTCTTGTCTTAAGGAGATATAGCTCACAAAAATTTCCAGGAACCTTTTGTCTGCATTACTAGTTCTTTTATCAATTTGTAATGAAAGTGGCCAATTCCACATACTCAATCGTTTCCTTGTTGAACCTCTTTCCCTAACTATGGGTCATGTTGTACGATGCTGTCTTTCTTTCAAGCTGTATATGTAGCAATGTAGCTCTTTTGATTTAATCTGAAACACAGGTTGAGTGGAAGCTAAGGCATCAAACAAATAGCAAACGCGTTAACACTGGATACCTTCACAATCTGAAGTGTATAAGACACGATGTTCTGTCCCACATCTACTGCTCCTAGTGTACTGGGTGATGTAGTACACTTTGTCTCTGTAGTATATCAGATTCCAAATATTAAATCTGAACTCTCTCACTACACTACTTGTGTTGGTAGACAGGGACATTTTCATCAGCTTCTTCTCCTTACTGTAGTACAGGAGGCCGTTTGTGATATCAGGGGTTATCGCAAACATGTAATCACCAGTATCTAGAATGGTGAACCCACTGCCATCGTATCTAACAGTGACAAGGTTAACAAAATTACAAGCATAGATCATCTTTATTTCAGGATGCACAGCTATACCAGGGGGTAGGTACCGGAGTTCTTAGATCCTTTACCTGCTCCTTGGTAGTGTTGATAATGACCAAGGCTTGCAACTCAACTCGTCACCATAGTGGTAAGTTCGAAATTCGATGGCACATCGGTAGTCGGATCGGTGATATTTGGACTACTCACACTTTGCTGTTCCTGTATTCTGTCCCTCTGATCTCCGTCCGTGGTCGACTGTGATCTTGACAATGATGGTGCCTCCTCATTGTTAGATTGTAAAACACATCGACTGTGCCTGTCAAAATTCCCGCATACATCACAGGAACACGAGGAAAGTGTCAAAACCTAAACAATGGTGAACAAAGGAACACCTGGACATGCGCACTACAAGGCAAAGTTATGTTCGAACAGCATTCTTCGGAAAGAGAAACGACCTTGGTTTAGATTGGTGTAGAAATCTACATGAAAGTGAAGCATATCGGCCTGTACTGTTGGCTGATGGGTAAGACAAGAAAGGTAACTCTAGTACATTACGAGAAACCTGACGTTGCATGAGAATTAAGCTACTTAACATAAAAAATGCTGAAATGAAAACAAACAGGATAGCTACTCCAATCATACTTTTCCATCATAAGGAAGGTACTTGTACTCCCAGTGTATTTTCCTCCAATGTAAAGATGCGGTTTATGTAAAATATCAATATTATGTGATACCTGTGTACAAATGAAAAGTTGCATGTTGGTTGTATTGACCTTGAAAAGTTCAACCACACTCTTTTTTTGTCTTTAGGAGATTTATATAGCTCACCAAAATTTCCATGATCCTTTTGTCTGCATTACTAATGTCTTTCTGATGTCGGGATTGTTGTTCGAATCTTCCTGTAATAAAGTAATTCTGCAGGGCTTGACATTTTATTGTCAACTGGCGTTGATTGAATGGCCGGTAGGCCGAGGTGATGGTCCTCTTTTGCCTCTGTGCATGTCTTCAGCGCTTCCTTGATAGTTCAGACTTGTCTTTCGATGAATCCTTTGGACTGGGGATATCTTATTTATATGCTTTTATATAAACTTTAATTTTATCACATCCTTGAAGGCTTTTATTTCCATTGGTAATGACTTCAGGTCTGTTTCCCCCTGTCCACAACTTGCATGGATAGAATCTCTCGAGTCTCATTTTGCATGACAGTATATGTGCAGTACTTTGCATAGAACCCAGGACTATCCATCGTATAGCTGTATGTGCAAGATTTTGTATTGGCAGTCTATCACATCAATTTGTGTTGATGATTGTAGCTGCCTGTGTGTGGCAAGCTCCAAATTCTGAGAGGCGTAACCAAGTGTCCCGTAATTAATGAATGAGCAAAATTTGTGTAATAATTGTCTGTGTTGCATGAAACTAACTGTTCAAAATGCAAATTAATCACATGCATGTTTCGTCAAGTCATAATTGGTTGTGAAGGCAACTGCATTTGGAGCAATGGGTTTGTTAAATAATATATCCAATGAGCCTCTTTTTCATATAGCGTTCTCAATTACCGAAATTAGAGGAATGTGATGGTATAATAAAGCCATGTATATTACCTGCTATGACAACTTCTTTTCCTTCATACTTTTCTTTGTTCGATGTTTGTATTCTCCCTAAAACCTATCAATGACAGGACAGCAGGAGCGTGACTGTATCTTGAAGTATGTGTTGTTGTTCACACAGCCTAGTTGGAAAAATCTGAAGAACTTCATGATCTTCTTGTAGTTATGTCCGGAAAGCAAGATGCAAACTGACAATGACATGTCAACAGCAAGTAGTCCCTTGGGAAGCTTAGGTTGAGATGACCATTTGCCTATCTTCATAGTATCTTGTGCCCCTTCTCACATATATTGAACAAAACAAAGGATATACATAAGTTTCCACTCACCTGTGATCTTCTTTCTACAACATTTACTACAGTTATATTTAATTTTTATGACATTGCTTGGAGTATATACAACAAAACTCACCATCACCATATCACAAACTGTACAGTCCATGGTCTGGTCACAGTATCGGTGGCACTTTGTTTTCATGAAAGAGGGAATTCCTCGATTTGATGGTTACTGTATTTCCCTATAGCCACATGACTTACATACAATAGAGAGCTATTTCTGGTTTCAGGAATGGAAGTAACTTACAACTGCTGATCAGGGCTGAAGGTTAAGTTTTTGCCAGTTGATATAATTTCAATTTATAAATATCAAATACGAATAAAGAAAAGTGGCAACATATAACAAATCTATGAATCTACCCACATAATAAAACGCTGTTGATCAGTTATCAATAAATGAAAGTTAAACATGTCGGTTGAGACAAGCTGTCATTGCTAGGAAAACATGATCGATGACGTCCTGGTTTGAAATCTGTTTGAAATGTGTAGGTTTCCGGAAAAAGGAATGCATGACTTTCATTTCTACAAGTTAAAAGAGAAAACAAGACCTCTCTCCTTGGCTCTGTGCATGAGCAAGGTTTTTGATCATGTTCTTCTGTCCTACCTCAAACACACAAATCATCTGTGATACCCACAGTCCCAGACAGTCCTTCTAGTATCTCAGAAATGTGTTGTTGAAATGTCTTGGCTCACAGACAGTCTCTCCCAGCAACATCGTCCAAACTGAGTTAGGAACATTGTCAGTGACTGTCCTCGTGAAGAGCAATGGACCATTAACCTTTCCCATCCAAGAAGTATTTTGCACCTGCAAAGGTTGTTCTTTTACTCTTCTAATGTTTGGACCTTGGCTTGACATCTTTTCAGAGCTTTGTTGTTGGTGAATGGGTCTAAGCAAACCCTCAGATAGGCATGCTTCTTCGTCATAGGTTACATTTCAGGTCAGTTTCATCCTATAGGTTATTGATATGTACACAACTATTACAATCCACACTTTATAGAATTAGTTTGAAATCGTGTTCCTCTTGGCAGCAAGTTGACCACCACTTGTCAATGGTCACCAAAGATGGATCTGGGAGGTTGCTGTCAACTTGATATCTGTGCACCTTTAGGGAGATCTGTCCTGCTGTCTCCTCTCACAGAAATCCTTTGCAACTATTTCTCAGGCCTATGGGATACGTGGAACTGAGGTGGTGGCCTTTCGCAGATTGGCAATAGCAGACACAACCCTAGGAAAGTTATTGTTCAGTGGCAGTCTTCTATAGATGTTGAACACACTCGACATATGCCTCAGAGGCCTTGTCTTAAAAGCTTTGTACTGTTGAGGATTTTGCTTCCTTTACCCATCGTTGCCTCAATGGTAAAGCCAACACATATATCACTTTTATCTAAAAACTTTCCATCATCCTTTGATAAGTTTATGTTCTTCATTTGTTGTGCTGACAGACTTGAAAGTGATTCAGGTTTCATGAAACAAGCCAGGAAATTTCTCATCAGTTCTTCTTGCTTGTCATGAAGGATTAATATCAAGGTTGACTTGTTCTGGAATATAGAACAATCCTTCAAGAGTCTCAGGACAGCCATGTAGAAAGAACTGATCAGATCAGTCTTCTTGGACATTATTGTGATCTTATAAGCTGTCCTCTGCTTTCTGTTCTTGTCATCTTGAGTCATGTTCTTGGTCTTGAAAGTTTCCAATATCTCCTTTTGCCTTTCCTTGACGTCAGAAGATACTCCACGTTCTTTTCATATTTCAAAGATTGGAGTTGGAGCTCGATGAGGTCAAAAATCCATAGTACATGACTCTGAAGGCAACCATCATTACTATGTTGGTTGAAAGGGCAGCTATCTGGGAGGGAGAATCTCTAGGGAATTGACAACATCTCATATATTTCTCGCAAATTCATCTTAAGCTCAGCTACCACTTGGTATCATTATGAACATCTGTAGTCGGTGTTTCAACGCATCCATCAAATGGTTCACAGAACGTCTTACATTGTTAACATATTGACAAGAGCCTCCATTTATGTGTCAAGAAGTTTGGGAGCCTTTTCATACCAGATTTTCACCTCGGACCCATTCTCAGAACTCCTCATCACACTGTAGAAATCCATCAGTTTCAACACAAGATTTTCCCAGGGATTGTTATTGTCATTGTTTCTCAATGGTTGAAAACACACTGGCTGTGTCGACTTTGAAAAGTTCTATTGATTGAAGATGTTCAACTACAATCTGTTCTTGTCTTAAGGAGATATAGCTCACGAAATTTTCCAGGAACCTTTTGTATGCATTACTAGTGCTTTTATCAATTTGTAATGAAAGTGGCCAATTCCACATACACAATCGTTTCCTTGTTGAAAATCTTTCCCCAACTATGGGTCATGTTGTACGATGCTGTCTTTCTTTCAAGCTGTATATGTAGCAATGTAGCTCTTTTGATTTAATCTGAAACACAGGTTGAGTGGAAGCTAAGGCATCAAACAAATAGCAAATGCGTTAACACTGGATACCTTCACAATCTGAAGTGTATAAGACACGATGTTCTGTCCCACATCTACTGCTCCTAGTGTACTGGGTGATGTAGTACACTTTGTCTCTGTAGTATATCAGATTCCAAATATTAAAACTGAACTCTTTCACTACACTACTTGTGTTGGTAGACAGGGACATTTTCATCAGCTTCTTCTCCTTACTGTAGTACAGGAGGCCGTTTAAGATAAGATAAGATAAGATAAGATGACTCTTTATTACCCAAAAGGGAATTCTTCGTACATCCAACAGAGCATGACATGAAATGTATACCAAATTTATATAATACATGATTATTAAACATAGAAATTTTTAAAACAAAAACACACATTCACACAACACATATAATTGTACAACTCGATAAGTTCTAAAATTGGAATTGGAATCTGAAATTTCTCATGCGGACTGTTTATTTAGAATGGAAATACTTGAGGGTATAAATGATTTCCGAGTTCTGTTGGATTTGTGAAAAGGCATATTAAAACGTTTTCCGGATGGCAAAAGTGAATTCTGTGAGTGCAGGACATGTGATGGATCTGAAATAATCTTCCGAGCGTGTGATACTATTTTGTCTTCATTTATTGACGCCGGGTGATCAAGGATGGTACCAACAAGTTTTGAGCTTATATTAACAATCCTGTTTAATTTGTTTTTATCTTGAAGACTGAGGGAACCGAACCAACATTGCATGCCGAAGGACAAAACACTTTGTACAAAACATGTGTAAAAAACTTTCAATAATTTCACATCAACATCAAATGATCTTAATTTCCTCATAAAATACAGTCTCTGTTGACACTTTTTGTACACAGCTTCAGTGTTACTTTTCCAATTCAATTTATCATCAATAATGGTACCGAGATATTTGTATTTCGACACGATTTCAACAGGAGTATCACTCATATTAATAGGTTCTAACGGGGTTTCCCTGGATCTGAAATCGAATATCATTTCCTTTGTTTTCTTCACATTTATTTGAAGAAAGTTGTCATGGCACCAATTCAACAAATTCGAAATCTCTGATCGATATCCATCTTCATGAGAATCATTTAACAGAGCAATGAGAGCAGCGTCATCAGCAAACTTCACAATTGAACAGGATGGATCTTTTGCAACACAATCATTTGTATATGTAATAAATAATACAGGTGACAGCACGCATCCTTGTGGAGCGCCAGTATAGAGAGTAACAGTTGAAGATAGACAATTATTTACACGAACAGATTGTGTCCTGTTTGTGAGAAATTCACTTATCCACTTAATGATAGAGGGGTTGACACTCATGTTGATAAGCTTACGAACAAGGAGGTGAGGCTGAATTGTATTAAACGCTGATGAAAACTCAACGAATAAGATACGGGCATACAATTTGGGAGTTTCCAGGTGATTATACAATTTATCCAACATAGTTAGAGTGGCATCTTCTACACTACGCTTTGCGCGATAGGCAAACTGTAATGGATCCAAAATGTGATCTATATTTTGCAAGAGAAAGGGAAGCACTAATCGCTCAAAACATTTCATGGCCACTGACGTGAGAGAAACAGGTCTATAATCATTTAATTCTTTTGGTCTAGATACTTTCGGAACTGGTACCACTGTGGAATTTTTCCATATCTTTGGTAATCTATGGGAGTCGAGAGAGACTTGATAAAGCTTACAAAATATAGGGGAGAGTTGATCAGCACATGACTTTAAAACAATGCCTGTTAAATTGTCTGGCCCAGACGCTTTCCGAATATTAATTTTCGAAAAACATGACTTTACATTTTCTATACTTATTCTGATGTTGTTTGTAGTATTTGTGAAGACTGGAGAATCAAGTTCATTTTGTAGCTCCCCTGAAAAGTCTTTGTCGTCAAATCTAGCATAAAATGAATTGAGTTTTTCAGCAAAGGACTTAGCATCGGAAGTAGAAATCTGGTCTCTCTTTTTATCATTACCAATCATGGTCTTTAAGCTATTCCACATTTTTCTAGAATTGCCACAGTAAAACTCCTTCTCTACTTTGCGCTTAAAGTCTTCTTTACATTTCTTTACTTGTAAGGAAATATCTTTCTGAATCCTCTTAACTTCTAAAAGGTCACCTTTACAATATGCTATCTTTTTCATGTTTAGAAGGCTTTTCATTTCTTTTGTAACCCATTGTTTATTATTGGGAAAAATTTTAATGGTTTTACTGGGAATGACAGAATCTACACAAAAGTTTATATAACTAGTAATAGTGTCCGTCAGCTGATCGGGGTCGGAACTACCAGCCATCATTGCATTCCAGTCTGTGCACTCAAAACATCCCTGAAGTTGTTGGATTGAATCTGGGTTCCAGGACTTGATTGTCTTTACTTCAGGCTTTCCTGTCTTAATGTTCTGTTTGTATGACGGAAGGAGATGAACTGTATTGTGGTCGGAAGATCCAAGCGGTGGTTTGTCAACTGCTTTGTAGGCGCCTTTGATATTACCATAACAAAGATCAAGTGTTTTATTTCTCCTGGTGTGGCATTTCACATATTGTTCATAGCTCGGAAGAACAGATTTCAGGGGTTATAGCAAACATGTAATCGACAGTATTTAGAATGGTTAACCCACTGCCATCGTATCTAACAGTGACAAGGTTAACAAAATTACAAGCATAGATCCTCTTTATTTCAGGATGCACAGCTATACCACGGGGGTAGGAACCGGAATTCTTAGATCCTTTACCTGCTCCTTGGTAGTGTTGATAATGACCGAGGCTTGCAACTTTGTCTCCATAGTGGAAGGTTCAGAATTCGATGGCACATCGGTAGTCGGATCGGTGATATTTGGCTCACTCACACTTTGCTATTCCTGTATTCTGTCCCTCTGATCTCCATCCGTGGTCGACTGTGATCTTGACAATGCCAGGTTCAGATTGTCGGTGTAAAATTACAGCAGTTGATGCGTTTCATTCCCTCTGGTACTCCTACTCCGATGACCTGATAGATGTAGTTGCTTATCTTCGGGAGAGACCAATTCCGTGGAAAAAGGGAGTACAGTCTGTCATCGAGGCCATTGTTGCCATTCTGAGCATTGTTGTCTTCGCTCTATGATTGTGCCTCCTCATTGTTAAATTGTAAAACACATCGACTGTGCCTGTCAAAATTCCCGCATACATCACAGGAACACGAGGAAAGTGTCAAAACCTAAACAATGGTGAACAAAGGAACACCTGGACATGCGCACTACAAGGCAAAGTTATGTTCGAACAGCATTCTTCGGAAAGAGAAACGACCTTGGTTTAGATTGGTTTAGAAATCTACATGAAAGTGAAGCATATCGGCCTGTACTGTTGGCTGATGGGTAAGACAAGAAAGGTAACTCTAGTACATTACGAGAAACCTGATGTTGCATGGTATATTTATTAAAACAGAAACTCACATTCAATATCATCCCATGAGAAATTAAGCTACTTTACATACTCAATCATTTCCTTGTTGAAAATCTTTCCCCAACTATGGGTCATGTTGTACGATGCTGTCTTTCTTTCAAGCTGTATATGTAGCAATGTAGCTCTTTTGATTTAATCTGAAACACAGGTTGAGTGGAAGCTAAGGCATCAAACAAATAGCAAACGCGTTAACACTGGATACCTCCACTATCTGAAGTGTATAAGACACGATGTTCTGTCCCACATCTACTGCTCCTAGTGTACCGGGTGATGTAGTACACTTTGTCTCTGTAGTATATCAGATTCCAAATATTAAATCTGAACTCTCTCACTACACTACTTGTGTTGGTAGACAGGGACATTTTCATCAGCTTCTTCTCCTTACTGTAGTACAGGAGGCCGTTTGTGATATCAGGGGTTATAGCAAACATGTAATCACCAGTATTTAGAATGGTTAACCCACTGCCATCGTATCTAACAGTGACAAGGTTAACAAAATTACAAGCATAGATCATCTTTATTTCAGGATGCACAGCTATACCACGGGGGTAGGTACCGGAGTTCTTGGATCCTTTACCTGCTCCTTGTTAGTGTTGATAATGACCAAGGCTTGCAACTCAACTCGTCACCATAGTGGAAGGTTCAGAATTCGATGGCACATCGGTAGTCGGATCGGTGATATTTGGCCCACTCACACTTTGCTATTCCTGTATTCTGTCCCTCTAATCTCCGTCCGTGGTCAACTGTGATCTTGACAATGCCAGGTTCAGGTTGTCAATGTAAAATTACAGCAGTTGATTGCGTTTCATTCCCTCTGGTACTCCTACTCCGATGACCCGATAGATGTAGTTTCTTATCTTCGGGAGAGACCAATTCCGTGGAAAAAGGGAGTCATCGATGCCATTGTTGTCTTCCCTCTATGATGGTGCATCCTCATTGTTAGATTGTAAATACATCGACTGTGCCTGTCAAAATTCCCGCATACATCACAGGAACACAAGGAAAGAATCAAAACCTAAACAATGGTTAACAAAGGAACACCTGGAAATGCACACTACGAGAGGAAGTTATGTTCGAACATCATCAGCATTCTTCGGAAAGATAAAACGACCTTGATTTAGATTGGTTTAGAAATCTACATGAAAGTGAAGCATATCGGCCTGTACTGTTGATTGGCTGATGGGAAAGACAAGAAAGGTTACTCTAGTACATTACGAGAAACCTGGCGTTGCATTTATGATGTTGCGTGGTATATTTATTAAAATAGAAACTCACATTCAATATCATCCCATGAGAAATTAAGCTTCTTTACATACTCAATCGTTTCCTTGTTGAAAATCTTTCCCAAACTATGGGTCATGTTGTACGATGCTGTCTTTCTTTCAAGCTGTATATGTAGCAATGTAGCTCTTTTGATTTAATCTGAAGCACAGGTTGAGTTGAAGCTAAGGAATCAAACAAATAGCAAACGCGTTAACACTGGACACCTTCACTATCTGAAGTGTATAAGACACGATGTTCTGTCCCACATCTACTGCTCCTAGTGTACTGGGTGATGTAGTACACTTTGTCTCTGTAGTATATCAGATTCCAAATATTAAAACTGAACTCTTTCACTACACTACTTGTGTTGGTAGACAGGGACATTTTCATCAGCTTCTTCTCCTTACTATAGTACAGGAGGCCGTTTGTGATATCATGGGTTATAGCAAACATGTAATCACCAGTATTTAGAATGGTTAACCCACTGCCATCGTATCTAACAGTGACAAGGTTAACAAAATTACAAGCATAGATCGTCTTTATTTCAGGATGCACAGCTATACCACGGGGGTAGGTACCTGAGTTCTTGGATCCTTTACCTGCTCCTTGGTAGTGTTGCGACATTCAATATCATCCCATGAGAAATAAAGCTACTTTGTGGGTAACATGAAAAAATGAATACAAACACGATTACTACTCTAATCATACTTTTCCATCATAAGGAAGGTACTTGTACTCCGAGTGTATTTTCCTCCCATCTAAAGATGCAGTATCTGTAAAATATCAATATTATGTGATACCTGTTTACAAATGAAAAATGCATGTTGGTTGTGTTGACCTTGAAAAGTTCTACTGATTGTGGTAAGTTTGGAATTCGATGGCAAATCGGTAGTCTGATCGGTGATACTTGGCCCACTCACGCTCTGCTGTTTCTGTATTCTGTCCCTCTGATCTCCGTCCGTGGTCGACTGTGATCTTGACAATGCCAGGTTCAGGTTGTCAGTGTAAAATTTCTGCAGTTGATTGCGTTTCATTCCCTCTGGTACTCCTACTCCGATGACCCGATAGATGTAGCTGCTGATCTTCGGGCGAGACCAATTCCGTGGAAAAAAGGAGTATGGTCTGTCATCAAGGCAATTGTTGCCATTCTGAGCAATGTTGTCTTCGCTCTATGATTGTGCCTCATTATGGTTAAATTCTAAAATAAATCGACTGTGCCTGTCAAAATTCCCACATACATCACAGGAACACGAGGAAAGCGTCAAAACCTAAACAATGGTGAACAAAGGAACACCTGGACATGCGGACTATGAGCGAAAGTTATGTTCGAACATCATCAACTTTCTTCGGAAAGATAAAACGACCTTGGTTTAGATTGGTTTAGAAATCTACATGAAAGTGAAGCATATCGGCCTGTACTGTTGGCTGATGGGAAAGACAAGAAAGGTAACTCTCGTTCATTATGAGGAACCTTACGTTGCATTTACGATGATGCATGGTATATTTATTAAAACAGATACTCACATTCAATATCATCCCATGAGAAATTAAGCTACTTTACATACTCAATCGTTTCCTTGTTGAGAATCTTTCCCAAACTATGGGTCATGTTGTACGATGCTGTCTTTCTTTCAAGCTGTATATGTAGCAATGTAGCTCTTTTGATTTAATCTGAAGCACAGGTTGAGTTGAAGCTAAGGAATCAAACAAATAGCAAATGCGTTAACACTGGATACCTTCACTATCTGAAGTGTATAAGACACGATGTTCTGTCCCACATCTACTGCTCCTAGTGTACTGGGTGATGTAGTACACTTTGTCTCTGTAGTATATTAGATTCCAAATATTAAAACTGAACTCTCTCACTACACTACTTGTGTTGGTAGACAGGGACATTTTCATCAGCTTCTTCTCCTTACTGTAGTACAGGAGGCCGTTTGTGATATCATGGGTTATAGCAAACATGTAATCACCAGTATTTAGAATGGATAACCCACTGCCATCGTATCTAACAGTGACAAGGTTAACAAAATTACAAGCATAGATCATCTTTATTTCAGGATGCACAGCTATACCACGGGGGTAGGTACCAGAGTTCTTGGATCCTTTACCTGCTCCTTGTTAGTGTTGATAATGACCAAGGCTTGCAACTCAACTCGTCACCATAGTGGAAGGTTCAGAATTCGATGGCACATCGGTAGTCGGATCGGTGATATTTGGCCCACTCACCCTTTGCTGTTCCCGTATTCTGTCCCTCTAATCTCCGTCCATGGTCAACTGTGATCTTGACAATGCCAGGTTCAGGTTGTCAATGTAAAATTACAGCAGTTGATTGTGTTTCATTCCCTCTGGTACTCCTACTCCGATGACCCGATAGATGTAGTTTCTTATCTTCGGGAGTGACCAATTCCGTGGAAAAAGGGAGTACAGTCTGTCATCGAGGCCATTGTTGCAATTCTGAGCATTGTTGTCTTCGCTCTATGATGGTGCCTCCTCATTGTTAAATTGTAAAACACATCGACTGTGCCTGTCAAAATTCCCGCATACATCACAGGAATACGAGGAAAGTGTCAAAACCTAAACAATGGTGAACAAAGGAACACCTAGACATGCGCACTACAAGGCAAAGTTATGTTCGAACAGCATTCTTCGGAAAGAGAAACGACCTTGGTTTAGATTGGTTTAGAAATCTACATGAAAGTGAAGCATATCGGCCTGTACTGTTGGCTGATGGGTAATACAAGAAAGGTAACTCTAGTACATTACGAGAAACCTGACGTTGCATTTACGATGTTGAATGGTATATTTATTAAAACAGCAACTCACATTCAATATCATCCCATGAGAAATTAAGCTACTTTACATACTCAATCGTTTCCTTGTTGAAAATCTTTCCCCAACTATGGGTCATGTTGTACGATGCTGTCTTTCTTTCAAGCTGTATATGTAGCAATGTAGCTCTTTTGATTTAATCTGAAGCACAGCTTGAGTGGAAGCTAACGAATCAAACAAATAGCAAACGCGTTAACACTGGATACCTTCACTATCTGAAGTGTATAAGACACGATGTTCTGTCCCACATCTACTGCTCCCAGTGTACTGGGTGATGTAGTACACTTTGTCTCTGTAGTATATCAGATTCCAAATATTAAAACTGAACTCTCTCACTTCACTACTTGTGTTGGTAGACAGGGACATTTTCATCAGCTTCTTCTCCTTACTATAGTACAGGAGGCCGTTTGTGATATCAGGGGTTATAGCAAACATGTAATCACCAGTATCTAGAATGGTTAACCCACTGCCATCTTATCTAACAGTGACAAGGTGTACAAAATTACAAGCATAGATCATCTTTATTTCAGGATGCACAGCTATACCACGGGGGTAGGTACCAGAGTTCTTGGATCCTTTACCTGCTCCTTGGTAGTGTTGATAATGACCGAGGCTTGCAACTCAACTCGTCTCCATAGTGGTAAGTTCGGAATTCGATGGCACATCGGTAGTCGGATCGGTGATATTTGGCCCACTCACACTTTGCTATTCCTGTATTCTGTCCCTCTGATCTCCATCCGTGGTCGACTGTGATCTTGACAATGCCAGGTTCAGATTGTCGGTGTCAAATTTCTGCAGTTGATGCGTTTCATTCCCTCTGGTACTCCTACTCCGATGACCCGATAGATGTAGTTTTTTATCTTCGGGAGAGACCAATTCCGTGGAAAAAGGGGGTACGGTCATTGTTGCCATTCTAAGCATTGTTGTCTTCACTCTATGATGGTGCCTCCTCATTGTTAAATTGTAAAACACATCGACTGTGCCTGTCAAAATTCCCGCATACATCACAGGAACACGAGGAAAGTGTCAAAACCTAAACAATGGTGAACAAAGGAACACCTGGACATGCGCACTACAAGGCAAAGTTATGTTCGAACAGCATTCTTCGGAAAGAGAAACGACCTTGGTTTAGATTGGTTTAGAAATCTACATGAAAGTGAAGCATATCGGCTTGTACTGTTGGCTGATGGGTAAGACAAGAAAAGTAACTCTAGTACATTACGAGAAACCTGACGTTGCATGAGAATTAAGCTACTTAACATAAAAAATGCTGAAATGAAAACAAACACGATAGCTACTCCAATCATACTTTTCCATCATTAAAGGAAGGTACTTGTACTCCCAGTGTATTTTCCTCCAATGTAAAGATGCGGTATCTGTAAAATATCAATATTATGTGATACCTGTGTACAAATGAAAAGTTGCATGTTGGTTGTATTGACCTTGAAAAGTTCAACCACACTCTTTTTTTGTCTTTAGGAGATTTATATAGCTCACCAAAATTTCCATGATCCTTTTGTCTGCATTACTAATGTCTTTCTGATGTCGGGATTGTTGTTCGAATCTTCCTGTTATAAAGTAATTCTGCAGGGCTTGACATTTTATTGTCAACTGGCGTTGATTGAATGGCCGGTAGGCCGAGGTGATGGTCCTCTTTTGCCTCTGTGCATGTCTTCAGCACTTCCTTGATAGTTCAGACTTGTCTTTCGATGAATCCTTTGGACTGGGGATATCTTATTTATATGCTTTTATATAAACTTTAATTTTATCACATCCTTGAAGGCTTTTATTTCCATTGGTAATGACTTCAGGTCTGTTTCCCCCTGTCCACAACTTGCATGGATAGAATCTCTCGAGTCTCATTTTGCATAACAGTATATGTGCTGTACTTTGCATAGAACCCAGAACCATCCATCGTATAACTGTATGTGCAAGATTTGGTATTGGCAGTCTATCACATCAATTTGTGTTGATGATTGTAGCTGCCTGTGTGTGGCAAACTCCAAATTCTGAGAGGCGTAACTAAGTGTCCCGTAATTGATGAATGAGCGCCAATAATTGTCTGTGTTGCCTGAAAATAACTGTTTAAAATGCAAATTAATCTCATGCATGTTTCGTCATGTCATAATTGGTTATGAAGGCGACTGTATTTGGAGCAATGGGTTTGTTAAATAATATATCCAATGAGCCTCTTTTTCATATCGAGTTCTCAATTACTGAAATTAGAGGAATGTGATGGTATAATAAAGCCATGTATATTACCTGCTATGACAACTTCTTTTCCTTCATACTTTTCTTTGTTCGATGTTTGTATTCTCCCTAAAACCTATCAATGACAGGACAGCAGTAGCGTGACTGTCTCTTGAAGTATGTGTTGTTGTTCACACAGCCTAGTTGGAAGAATCTGAATTTCCTTGTAGTTACTACCGGAAAGCAAGATGCAAGCTGACAATGACATGTCAACAGCAAGTAGTCCCTTGGGAAGCTTAGGTTGAGATGACCATTTGCCTATCTTGTGCCTCTTTTCACATATCTGGAACTAAACAAAGGAAAGTTTCCACTGACCTGTGATCTTTCTACAACATTTACTACGGGTATATTTAGTTTTTTATGACATTGCTTGGAGTATATACAACAAAACTCTACATCGCCATACCACAAACTGTTCAGTCCATGGTCTGGTCACAGTATCGGTGGCACTTGTTTTTCCATTAAAGAGGGATTCCTCGATTTGATGGTTACTGTATTTCCCTATAGCCACATGACTTACATAAAATATAGAGCTATTTCTGGTTGCAGGAATGGAAGTAACTTACAACTGCTGTTTAGGGCTGCAGGTTAAATTTTTGCCAGTTGATAATTTCAATTTATATAAAATAAAATATAAAATACGAATAAAGAAAAGTGGTAACATATAACAAATCTATGAATCTACCCACATAATAAAACGCCGTTGATCAGTTATCAATAAATGAAAGTTTAACATGTCGGTTGAGACAAGCTGTCATTGCTAGGAAAACATGAACGATGACATCCTGGTTTGAAATCTGTTTGAAATGTGTAGGTTTCCAGAAAAAGGAATGTATGACCTTCATTTCTACAAGTTAAAAGAGAAAACAAGACCTCTCTCCTTGGCTCTGTGCATCAGCAAGGTTTTTGATCATGTTCTTCTGTCCTACCTCAAACACACAAATCATCTGTGATACGCACAGTCGCAGACAGTCCTTCTAGTATCTCAGAAATGTCTTGGCTCACAGACAGTCTCTCCCAGCAACATCGTCCAAACTGAGTTAGGAACGTTGTCAGTGACTGTCCTCGTGAAGAGCAATGGACCATTAACCTTTCCCATCCAAGAAGTATTTGCACCTGCAAAGGTTGGTTTTTACTCTTCCAATGTTTGGACCTTGGCTTGACATCTTTTCAGAGCTTTGTTGATGGTGAATGGGTCTAAGCAAACCCTCAGATAGGCATGCTTCTTCGTCATAGGTTACATTTCAGGTCAGTTTCATCCTATAGGTTATTGATATATACACAACTATTACAATCCACACTTTATAGAATTAGTTTGAAATCTGGTTCCTCTTGGCAGCAAGTTGACTGTGCACCACCACTTGTCAATGGTCATCAAAGATGGATCTGGGAGGTTGCTGTCAACTTGATATCTGTGCACCTTTAGGGAGAACTGTCCTGCTTTCTCCTCTCACAGAAATCCTTTGCAACTATTTCTCAGGCTTATGGGATACCTGGAACTGAGGTGGTGGCCTTTGGGAGATGGACAATAGCAGACACAACCCTAAGAAAGTTATTGTTCAGTGGCAGTCTTCTATAGATGTTGAACATACTTGACATATGCCTCTGAGGCCTTGTCTTAGAAGCTTTGTACTGTTGAGGATTTTGCTTCCTTTACCCATCGTTGCCTCAACGGTAAAGCCAACAAACATATCACTTTTATCTAAAAACTTTCCATCATCCTTTGATAAGTTTATGTTCTTCATTTGTTGTGCTGACAGACTTGAAAGTGATTCAGGTTCAATAAAACAAACCGGGAAATTTCTCATCAGTTCTTCTTGCTTTTCATGAAGGATTTATATCAAGCTGGACTTTAAATAGTCAAATAGAACAATCCTTCAAGAGTCTCAGGACGGCCATGTAGAAAGAGCTGATCTGATCAGTCTTCTTGGACATGATGGTGATCTTATAAGCTGTCCTCTGCTTTCTGTTCTTGTCATCTTGAGTCATGTTCTTGGTCTTGAAAGTTTCCAATATCTCCTTTTGCCTTTCCTTGACGTCAGAAGATACTCCACGTTCTTTTCATATTTCAAAAGATTGGAGTTGGAGGTCGATGAGGTCAAAAATCCATAGTACATGACTCTGAAGGCAACCATCATTACTATGTTGGTTGATGGGGCAGCTATCTGGGAGGGAGAATCTCTAGGGAATTGACAACATATCATATATTTCTCGCAAATTCATCTTAAGATCAGCTACCACTTGGTATCATTATGAACATCTGTAGTCGGTGTTTCAACGCATCCATCAAATGGTTCACAGAATGTCTTACATTGTTAACATATTGACAAGAGCCTCCATTTATGTGTCAAGAAGTTTGGGCGCCTTTCCATTTCAGATTTTCACCTCGGACCCATTCTCGGAACTCCTCATCACACTGTAGAAATCCATCAGTTTCAACACAAGATTTTCCTAGGGATTGTTATTGTCATTGTTTCTCAATGGTTGAAAACACACTGGCTGTGTCGACTTTGAAAAGTTCTATTGATTGAAGATGTTCAACCACAATCTGTTCTTGTCTTAAGGAGATATAGCTCACAAAAATTTCCAGGAACCTTTTGTCTGCATTACTAGTTCTTTTATCAATTTGTAATGAAAGTGGCCAATTCCACATACTCAATCGTTTCCTTGTTGAAAATCTTTCCCAAACTGTGGGTCATGTTGTACGATGCTGTCTTTCTTTCAAGCTGTATATGTAGCAATGTAGCTCTTTTGATTTAATCTGAAACACAGGTTGAGTGGAAGCTAACGAATCAAACAAATAGCAAACGCGTTAACACTGGATACCTTCACTATCTGAAGTGTATAAGACACGATGTTCTGTCCCACATCTACTGCTCCTAGTGTACTGGGTGATGTAGTACACTTTGTCTCTGTAGTATATCAGATTCCAAATATTAAAACTGAACTCTCTCACTACACTACTTGTGTTGGTAGACAGGGACATTTTCATCAGCTTCTTCTCCTTACTATATTACAGGAGGCCGTTTGTGATATCAGGGGTTATAGCAAACATGTAATCACCAGTATTTAGAATGGTTAACCCACTGCCATCGTATCTAACAGTGACAAGGTTAACAAAATTACAAGCATAGATCATCTTTATTTCAGGATGCACAGCTATACCAGGGGGGTAGGTACCGGAGTTCTTAGATCCTTTACCTGCTCCTTGGTAGTGTTGATAATGACCGAGGCTTGCAACTCAACTCGTCACCATAGTGGTAAGTTCGGAATTCGATGGCACATCGGTAGTCGGATCGGTGATATTTGGCCCACTCACACTTTGCTGTTCCTGTATTCTGTCCCTCTGATCTCCATCCGTGGTCGACTGTGATCTTGACAATGCCAGGTTCAGATTGTCGGTGTCAAATTACAGCAGTTGATTGCGTTTCATTCCCTCTGGTACTCCTACTCCGATGACCCGATAGATGTAGTTTCTTATCTTCGGGAGAGACCAATTCCGTGGAAAAAGGGAGTCATCGATGCCATTGTTGTCTTCGCTCTGTGATTGTGCCTCCTCATTGTTAGATTGTAAATACATCGACTGTGCCTGTCAAAATTCCCGCATACATCACAGGAACACAAGGAAAGAATCAAAACCTAAACAATGGTTAACAAAGGAACACCTGGACATGCACACTACGAGAGGAAGTTATGTTCGAACATCATCAGCATTCTTCGGAAAGATAAAACGACCTTGATTTAGATTGGTTTAGAAATCTACATGAAAGTGAAGCATATCTGCCTGTACTGTTGATTGGCTGATGGGAAAGACAAGAAAGGTTACTCTAGTACATTACGAGAAACCTGGTGTTGCATTTATGATGTTGCATGGTATATTAATTTTTTTTTTTATTAAAACAGAAACTCACATTCAATATCATCCCATGAGAAATTAAGCTACTTTACATACTCAATCATTTCCTTGTTGAAAATCTTTCCCAAACTATGGGTCATGTTGTACGATGCTGTCTTTCCTTCAAGCTGTATATGTAGCAATGTAGCTCTTTTGATTTAATCTGAAACACAGGTTGAGTGGAAGCTAAGGAATCAAACAAGTAGCAAACGCGTTAACACTGGATACCTTCACTATCTGAAGTGTATAAGACACGATGTTCTGTCCCACATCTACTGCTCCCAGTGTACTGGGTGATGTAGTACACTTTGTCTCTGTAGTATATCAGATTCCAAATATGAAAACTGAACTCTCTCACTACACTACTTGTGTTGGTAGACAGGGACATTTTCATCAGCTTCTTCTCCTTACTGTAGTACAGGAGGCCATTTGTGATATCAGGGGTTATAGCAAACATGTAATCACCAGTATTTAGAATGGTTAACCCACAGCCGTCATATCTAACAGTGACAAGGTTAACAAAATTACAAGCATAGATCATCTTCATTTCAGGATGCACAGCTATACCACGGGGGTAGGTACCGGAGTTCTTGGATCCTTTACCTGCTCCTTGGTAGTGTTGAGACATTCAATATCATCCCATGAGAAATAAAGCTACTTTGTGGGTAACATAAAAAAAATTAATACAAACACGATTACTACTCTAATCATACTTTTCCATCATAAGGAAGGTACTTGTACTCCGAGTGTATTTTCCTCCCATCTAAAGATGCGGTATCTGTAAAATATCAATATTATGTTATCCCTGTGTACAAATTAAAAGTTGCATTTTGGTTGTGTTGACCTTGAAAAGTTCTACTGATTGAAGGTGCTCAACCACACTCTGTTTTTGTCTTAAGGAGATTTATATAGCTCATAAAAATTTCCAGGATCTTTTTGTCTGCATTCTGATGTCGGGATTGTTGTTGGAATCTTCCTGTTATAAAGTAATTCTGCAGGGCTTGATTGAATGTAGGCGGAGTTGATGGTCCTCTCTTGCCTCTGTGCATGTCTTCAGCGCTTCCTTGATAGTTCAGACTTGTCTTTCGATGAATTCTTTGGACTGGGGATATCTTATTTTTATATGCCAAGCAAAAAAGGAACTGCATAGAAGAGCAACCAAGCTTGGAGCTCTATGGCTTGAAGTTGCCATAATTTTTCTCATTATCTCTTGGCAGTCTCTATGAATTCTAAAGGCTTGATATTTTGGAGACTTTTGGAAATGTCCTTCAACTTATTACAAACAAGTTGAGGTTTCCCAGATTCTGCAGGTGAAAACCCATCTGTAAAGGAGAGTTTTTGTGGCCCCTAACAGCACTCAGTGCATGCAGTCGGGGACATCAACACCTTTAACCAAGTCAAATTCTTTTGACAGCATCAATCCTGATTTCCCTTTCAAACCCTTGATTTGTTGTTTGTCTGTTCCATTCCTCATGGATATCCGCACATCAGCATCTGTTTTTTTTGGGAACTTATCTGCCCCAAGTCTGTGTGGGTAGCACCTGGCATTCCCTCTTCCCTGCTGCACCACAACACCCTGTTCTTGAGCTCGATGAGGTAGAGAATCAATAGTACATGACTCTGAAGGCAATCATAATTACTGTGTTGGTTGATGGTAGTGTTGGGAATCGGTTGTGATTTCATAATCGATCATCGGTTACAATCAGATTGACCCAACCGATCAATCATCGGTTAATAATCGGTTAAATTAAATATCAAGAAAAGCCAGTTAATAAACATTATTAAACAATACTAGCTGTTTGTTTACTTTTTTACTTTCTATTGACCAGGTACATGTCTACAATGGAGTCCTTGAAGTACACAAAAACAGAGAAACAAGTTTGTTCTTGGTGGTTTTATTGCAAAACATCAACTCAATTCAACATCATCAACATGTCGAAAATGTACAGATCTTGTCCTTAGACAAAAAGACTCGTAATCACCGACAAAAACAGTAAAAAATAGATAGGTGAATCATTTCAAAATGAAACCTCTTCTACGTCTTCTAGTAGCACCTTGTGGACTGGCAACATGACATTCTTAACAAACTTAATTTTCCATATGAGGTCCATCTCAATTTCATCTAAAATGAGACAAATATTCCAAGAATACTGAGTCAACATTCTCAACAATAAAGTGATAAACCTACGTCACGAATGATATATGATTTTAATGAGATTGTATAAAAATTAAAATCTCTAAAACGTTTATGTCATGAAATGAAATAATCATTAATCAATATATAATTATTAATTGTAGTTATTAATTATATATATTTGCATGAATAATATTAGACTCTGAGATACCTAAACAACAAAATCTATGTAACCAAATTTGAAAAACAAATCACGAAATATTTTACTTTGATGTTTGGAATAAGAAAGCTCTATTCATGTATTTTCAAAGTCTGCTAAAATATTTCTTATGTTGTAATAAAAGAGTTGTATTAAGTTATTTCTTTCAAAAAAAATATTGTCAATTTATCATTAATTCTTAGATAAATAGGGGCCTAAATACAAGTAAGACCTTTAAAAAAATAATAATTAAAAAAGAATATATTCAGTTATGAATCCGTCAATAATATTCAATAAACATATAGCAAGTGGGTAATCTTACTAGTTTCTCATGGTCACAAAATGTGAACAAATTTCTAAACGCCATTCATGTACTATTATCAGTCAGTCATTCACAAAAACGTATTTATATCTGAAAAGTCAATTTTCGTATTGAATTATAGTGACAACCATGGGCGCTAGGGGGCGTGCGCAAAAGCGATATTACGCTTTTATTAAATATATGGAAGAAAACATTCCTATTTTATATATCAAGTAAACAAGATATAAAAAAAAACTATTTCGAAAATTATATGTTGACTTTCAACTTTGTAAAAACGAGTGGTTCTCGCTACTAGGGCGAGAAGCATAATATTTTAAAAGCGATAGAATATTACCTTTGATTTTGTATTCTTGCCGGCAAACCCGACAAATCGCAGTTGCCATGTCCAGGTTTTCCCTTGTTGGAGGTCCCTGGCATTTCTTTTGAAATCCGAATATCTTCCATACATTGGATCTAGCCTTCCCCCCAGGATAGTTAAAAATTTCGTCGTCATCGGGCCGGTCGGCAGCCGCAATTTTGTTCGTACGAAACAAGATGCAAAGCTAACAGCAATTATGTTTTCACCAAATCATTTATTAATCGCAGATAATCGGTAAAATAAATGATTAAATATATTTCAATTATGTAATCTACAATTATATTGTTATTATTTCAAAGCTCATATCTAGATACGTAAATAAAGGAGTTATCACCAGTTGAAAGGCAATCAAAACAGGAAGTGATGTCGGTTTGCTATCGTCGAACATTGGGCTATTTTAACGTATTAAAGTCGTTCAAAAAGGTAAAATTCCTTGCTGTTTTGGATATAATTATTAGCGACAATCGATAATGAAGTTCTGCAATCGATTGTCGCGTCGGGAAAGGGTAACCAATCAATTTTCGATTATAATCGATCATCGGAACACCACTAGTTGATGGGGTAGCTTTCTGGGAGGGAGAATCTCCAGGAAATTGACAACATCTCATATATTTCTCGCAAATTCATCTTAAGATCAGCTACCACTTGGTATCATTATGAACATCTGTAGTCAGTGTTTCAACGCATCCATCAAATGGTTCACAGAATGTCTTACATTGTTAACATATTGACAATTGACAAGAGCCTCCATTTATGTGTCAAGAAGTTTGGGAGCCTTTTCATTCCAGATTTTCACATCGGACCCATTCTCAGAACTCCTCATCACACTGTAGAAATCCATCAGTTTCAACACAAGATTTTCCCAGGGATTGTTATTGTCATTGATTCTAAATGGTTGAAAACACACTGGCTGTGTCGACTTTGAAAAGT
The DNA here is from genome assembly GCA_936450465.1 of Gibbula magus. Taxonomy (NCBI): domain Eukaryota; kingdom Metazoa; phylum Mollusca; class Gastropoda; order Trochida; family Trochidae; genus Gibbula; species Gibbula magus. Next base: position 67,943,752 of record OW388295.1, read on the forward strand.
TCTATTGATTGAAGATGTTCAACCACAATCTGTTCTGGTCTTAAGGAGATATAGCTTACAAAATTTTTCAGGAACCTTTTGTCTGCATTACTAGTGCTTTTATCAATTTGTAATGAAAGTGGCCAATTCCACATACTCAATCGTTTCCTTGTTGAAAATCTTTCCCAAACTATGGGTCATGTTGTACGATGCTGTCTTTCTTTCAAGCTGTATATGTAGCAATGTAGCTCTTTTGATTTAATCTGAAACACAGGTTGAGTGGAAGCTAAGGAATCAAACAAATAGCAAACGCGTTAACACTGGATACCTTCACTATCTGAAGTGTATAAGACACGATGTTCTGTCCCACATCTACTGCTCCCAGTGTACCGGGTGATGTAGTACACTTTGTCTCTGTAGTATATCAGATTCCAAATATGAAAACTGAACTCTCTCACTACACTACTTGTGTTGGTAGACAGGGACATTTTCATCAGCTTCTTCTCCTTACTGTAGTACAGGAGGCCGTTTGTGATATCAGGGGTTATAGCAAACATGTAATCGACAGTATTTAGAATGGTTAACCCACTGCCATCGTATCTAACAGTGACAAGGTTAACAAAATTACAAGCATAGCTCGTCTTTATTTCAAGATGCACAGCTATACCACGGGGGTAGGTACCTGAGTTCTTGGATCCTTTACCTGCTCCTTGATTCGTCGTTTGTCTGTTCAATTCCTCATGGATATCCTCACATCAGCATCTGTTCTTGTGGGGAACTTATCTGCCCAAAGTCTGTGTGGGTAGCACCTGGCATTCCCTCTTCCCTGCTGCACCACAACACTCTGTCCTTCACATGTTATACAGGCTTGTGTTCCATTGAAATATGTCATGTTCAAAACACTGGCTTTTGCAGGAAGAAGAAACACTCCACAAATAACTGCAAGTTTGACAAAAGCTAAATTTGAATACTGCTTAATATAAAAACTATTTTGTCAAATATAAATATTATTTCTTGTTACACACATTTTGTCATTGAAAACAGTTCAATGTCTGCACCAATGAGGTGGTTTTTGAACCAATAGGCCTGTGGCCATACAGTATTGGGGGAAAAAGATTGACAGTAACTTCTTCATCTCTTGTTTTAAGTTCATAGAGTGCATATAGCTGATCCGAAAAAAGCTCAAAATATTGGTGAAATGACTGTTACCTTTTCCCTGCCAAATTTCCCCTAGGAGCTTGTTGTCTTGTGCAAAACGAAATGATGGGGACAGTTCATTAACTGCATCAAATATTGGCCACATTGGAGGAGGAGTATATATTCACACCATCAGTATTGAATATGGTTATGAGGGTCTGGAAGAAAACTCTTCTTGTCTCAATTACTGATAACTCTGGTCGACTGTGATGTCTTGGAGTAAGCCAGGATTTCTCAAAGCAAGATTTCTGTTTTTCTCTGTATACATTGATTGGTTGATGTATTCTTGTTCTCATTATCTTACACAATTACAAAGAAAGTGATGCCCAGGAATATTACTATCGGTATGTTTATACATCATTATGACCCTTGGCTCAAAATCATGAACTTGGTAAAATAAAATGTTTTCTTTCATTTCCACACAAAATCACAAGCGGCCAGGACGAAATCCTGTGTAATTTCCATTGTCAGCTGGGTATTGTTGTCTTATTTTTAAAATCTTCCATGATGGAACAACTTTCCTCTCTCCTTAACGAACAACTTCAAATCTCATCAAGATAAACTATTTAAACTGTACGCTGTGTGATGAGACATCCTGTTGTTTCTCTTGTATTCGTAGGCATACAGGTCATTCATATAGGCCCCTGCTGCATCAAGTACGTCCTCGTCCATCACCACACGCTGAAACTTTCCTGTGACTGTCACACACTGTCCTCTCTTTTTAATACAGCATCTGTTCTCGATATTGGTTGGCCTTGGCTTGCAATTGCCACAATGACACCAACAAGGCAACATGTATTCGGGGTTGGTTATGAGGCTCAGAGGTTGTTATAACGACTGGTAGGTTTCCTTGTCCTGACATATCAGCTTTGTGAGTAGGTCTCATCCAAGTGATCTACGAAATTCTGAAATGGAGATGGGAATAGGTTTATAATAGTAATAGCCTATAAATTATTGGTTTTTGAAAAAAATACAAATTCTGTGGGTCCCCTAGTGTAATATTTCTCTGTAAGTTGTACGAGGGTAAATGATTATATCTTTCAACAATCCTTCAGCTGATGGTTCTTCTTTAGTATTTGGCATGGGTATTGCAGATGATGACGTGGGCGTTTCAGACAGAGATTTTGGGTGGTAGGTGAAGACCTAAAAGTAGCACGAGTTGATAAAAGTTACAAATATCCAAGGCTTATTTTTATCAACTCATGTTGAGATATTTGATTTCAGAGGTCACCAGGGTGATATTCTATCTATCATCCAAAATCATTTCTCATTGCGTTTCCATGGAAAGGAGAATTCTGAAGATATTTTATACCCACCTTTCTGTCAGTAAAGTTGGCCTCATCTCTTCTTTTTATGCTCAACTCGTAGCTCCCTGATGCAATAAGAGCTAACCCATCCACTATCTCCTCAATTATAGAGGATGTTTTGCAGGTCAAATCATCTCCAGCTAAATCTTGATTTGACATTATATTGAGTTTATCCATAGCTGAGTTCAGCAGTATTACTCCCCTCAAGAAAATCTCCTGTAACTTTTGGGATTAAGTATCCCTTTGTCTTGTCTCCAGACTCATCTGCCAAATGCCAGCAAATCAGCTCTCTGTTTCTCCTCTAAACGTGTTGATAACCATTTGTCTACTAGATTTGACACCGTTTTGTCCACAGGTGGTCCGGACATAAATTTGTCCACCAAATTTTCCATTAAAGTCCTTGGATAATGTTCTGACCCCTCCATTCTCTCATTCATGGGCGCTGTCACGACAGGTGACAAAGGAGGTACTTACTCCCCCCTCTCTCTCACAGTGTCCTCTTTGTTGATATAAATAGAATATTCTTCCTCATATGGGAAGCCATTTCATGCTTCTTGGTACGATACCCACTCATTTTGCATGGTTTGAACAGAGGAAACTCAAGCTTAAACCTGTTCCATGTATTGTTTTTGCATGGGATGCAGTGACATTAGAAGTTCCCTGTCACTCAATGTGCCCTATTTTTATTTAAGGGAGATATATGGTCCAATGAATTGACTCATTTTCTGGCCTTTGATGAGACACTTGTTGTGTTGTGGTAGAGGTTGACTGTCACTGTTGATGGAGAATCTCACAGTTGACTGAACTGAGTTACACGACTTGTCTGTTTGGTTGTCAAGCTCAATCAGCCTCAGCCTAACTGATCATTCCTGCCCTGCTTCCAAACTTTCTTCTATTGTAAATGTAATTTAAGAATGCACGGTAGAGTACTGCCGCCTTCTTTCTTGGGACACATTTGATCTTCTGTTAACTGAAGACCTTTCTGACTTGCCTTCACAGTTTGCCAAATAAATTTTCAGTAGATCTTTCCTGGTGGTAGATGTTGACAAAATAATTCCTTTATTGAATAGAATATCCTGGGACTCTTGGGCTTTTAAATTTTCCGGTCATACAATGTTTCCTGCAGGTGTATCGATGTGACCTCATTCACTGTACACGAAACTAAACTTCAAGGGTGAACGTGAACTATTTCTTCTTCAAGCATCTCAAGAAGTTGAAGGCCGTCCTCTCCTAGCATCCATGGTTTTTGCCTGTGATGTTAATCCATGCACCAAGTTGTCTATAAGTCAAGTACAACTTGATAAAACGATAGCGGTCTTTAGAAAACAAAGAAATTGACCATGAAAAAGTGTGCTCGTTGAACTTGAAACAAAGCACAAAGGCAAGTGACACGTCACATGTTATTGAAACACTGAGCATACGCAGTACTAAAACCCTTTGGGTTTATCATTCTTTATGGTACCGGAGATTTGATGGAAAAAATTAAAGCCACAAAGCAAATTGATATTTGAATCTACTGAAGAATGGCAGTTTTCACGATATTGTCCTATAAGCTCATAGTGCTATTTAATATGTCATGTCGGCAAATGTAAGTGTGCAATACCATTGGTGGTTGACCTTTTGTCTGCTGAATTAATAAGCGCCAAACCATTCCTCATCTTGAACATGTTATTTCATAGCAGGTGCCCCTCAATTTAATTGCAAAATATTCTTTGTAACTGTTTTTGTGCAGTGGAGGGTCCACGGGGGCTTTTGAAAATAATTGCATGTAAAATGGTTGAACCCCTGGATTAAAGGAAGTATTTGTTTTAGGAAAACAAAATTCAAGGGGTTTATATGTTTATATGTATTTGTACTTAAGAAATAGAAGACGAGTTGGCGTGCTTTATCGTTGAATAAAACATAGCAGGGAGCATAATACACGAAGGGCGCAGCCCTGAGTGTTTTATGCTCTCTGCTATGTTTTATTCTACGATAAAGCACAACAACGAGTCTTCTATTTCTTATATGAGATGCCCTTTAACAGTAACTCGCTTTTATATTAAAAAACCGTGGAGAAATTATGTTTGTAAAAACTATTTTTCAAAAATATTAATGTCTCCCGTCGTAGAACACATTCGCTAGCATTGAACAATCAACGTGACGTTACATATGACATCATTTGCTAAGCGACGGCTCTAACTGACGTCTAAAATCACGAGCATGTTTTATTGTCTCATAAAGCACGCCGTCGGTCCCATTGACCGCCTGTGTCTTATTGCCGTGGGTATCTTATATTTGACTATAACCCATTCCAGTAGAAACATATTACTGAGGGGTTTTTTTTTTATGACTCTAGATTTGACAATGAAACAAAGAATAGTGCACATTTATTCACAGATAACAACAATGAGAAGTGAAGCCCTTCTTTAGCGCTTTGAGTATGGAAAGCTTTGCTACAATGAAACAAGATATTTTTAATGATAAGCTATTTGTTACTTAGTTTATGTTCTAGTGTAATTATTCATTATTTCAAAGTTGTAAAATTAATTTTAAAAAATTTAAATGTGGACACTTCAGTAGAACTGTCCATTTTATTATTTTGACTGTAGTTTTGATTCATGAATTTGATGAAATGCTGTAATCATAGGACAGCTTCTGACCAACCATCAACAAAACCAATCAATGTATTTTTATATAATTTTGTTGTCTTTTCATGAGAAATGATGTCATTGTTTTAGAAATAACTTAAAATGTCAATAGTTTTATTGTCATAAAAAGTATGATTATTACTTTATCTTTAGATTTGTCAATCGTGGGTTGTCTTTCATCCAACTTAGAATGAATATTCATCAGCTAATTAAAATATTTAGATTTGAAAATGTTGTTTTTATCCTATCCACCTTTGAATGAACATCCTTTAGCCAATATCTAAATTTGAAAAAGAAAGAATGTGTTAATTATGATTACCCAAAACTTTTGTATGTTATTCACATTTCTGTGACGCATATTTTTTACGTCATATTAATCACGTCTTCCTTATGGTGATGCTGTTTGTGTATGTTTGTATGATGTGTTTGAAAAAATAAAAAATCTTATTACAGAACAAGATGTTATGATTATATTTTTAGCACATTATGGCATGAGCTGTCGTCTGGCATCTGTCTGTCGTATACGGGGTGGCATTGGTCATCTTACATCTCCAGAACTGCTGCATCCCTAAGTTAGCGCGTTCAGATAAAAAAAAGGTGCAGGGTTCGAATCCTGCCTTCAGCAAAGGCAACTTTGTCTGCAGCAGTACTATTCTACACGCAGTAAGGTTTGGGTGCAATGCTACACTGAAATTCAGCTTAGTACCACCCATGGTTCTCTAGTTCCAGCCGATACTCACAGGTTTAACCACAATCCATAACCACATGGTCTTGTAGACTTTCGTCTTGCCAAAATACTAGCAGCCACGATATAAGTGAAATACTCTTGAAGGCAGCGTTAAACCCCAACACATCTCACCTGCACCCCTAGGTAGCAGCTACGGTTTTTAAGTTTGTGCATTCAATATTGTCTTGGCAGGCAATATGCATTGTGACGCACCAACAAAGAAAGAAAAGAACCCATTCCTGGGCGGATCAAGGAGTTTTGTTTGGAGGAGCTTACTGACAATTCAACAAAATTGATGTTGAAAATGCATCCATTGTGTTTCATTATATCTTATTTGACTTAAATACTTGTCAAAAGACCATATGTGCTGTTTTCAGTAAAATAATTTCACTCAACTTGCATATTTATCCCCAAACGCCTTTATAGATCATAATTACTAGTTTCCAATGAAAATTGAATAACATCATATATATTCAGAAACTGAAACTCCACATCCCATTTCCATGCACAGTAGTTACATGACCTGCTATTTACCCAAATTTGTCTTAATTTTCTGTTGAAAATAAGTTACCAAAATTACATTCGACTAATTGACTCACAATCAGAAATCGCCACTTTAACCATTAACATTGTCAATAAACTGAGTCAAAATGGTAATTTTCAGCAACAGTACTTCCCGAAAAAATTACACCAATTGTTTTGTCATTCAAAATAATAAATTGTGTTCACAATAAAATGGCTGCCATGCCATTTCTGCTTTATACCCAACACCATTATTACTATTAAGGATAATTTTTGTGTTTAATAAGATTTTTAGCTCATCTGGCCTGAAAGGCCCGATGGGCTTATGGCATGGGATGGCGTCCGTCCGTCCGTCCGTCCGTAAACTTTTCGCTTTTTCGACTTCTTCTCCAGAACCAATGACTCCAGAGAGCTGAAATTTAATGTACAGACTCCTTGGCTGAAGGGGATACTAAATTGTAAATTTGGTGACCCTTTGACCCCAAATGTGGGTCACAGGGGTCATAACCTTAAAAGCTATTTTCATCTTCTTCTCCAGAACCAATGACTCCAGAGAGCTGAAATTTTATGTACAGACTCCTTGGCTGAAAGGGATTCTAAATTGTAGATTTGGTGACCCTGTGACCCCAAGTGTGGCTCACAGGGGTCATTACCTAAAAAAAACTATTTTTATCTTCTTCTCCAGTCCCAATGAACGTAGAGAGCTGAAATTGTATGTACATACTCCTTGACTTAAGGGGATTCTAAATTGTAAATTTGGTGACAGTGAGACCCCAAATATTGGGTCACAGAGGCAATGACCTAAAATGCTATTTTCATCTTCATCTCCAGTCCCAATGGCTCTAGCGAGCTGAAATTTTATGTACAGACTCCTTGGCTGTAAGGGATTCTAAATTGTAAATTTGGTGAGTCTGTGACCCCAAATATGGGTCACAGGGATCATAACCTAAAAGCCTATTTCAGTTTACAGCATCTTTCTGAGATTATATGTGCACTTCAATCAGTAAGTAGGTAAGGGAGGTAATTTTAAAGAAATCAGCTGAGTTAAAGGCATTTCATCTTTCTGATGTGAGAGTTCTAACATGTGCTTTGAGAATATAATATGTCTGATGAAAAAGAGATATTGAGAGTTAAAAACTTAGAATTGGAGGTCTAACAAAAATTATAAGTCATATTTTATCTTTGTCTCACATTTCACATATGAGTAATTATTTGTATTTTGCTAGTGAATTTGCTGATAAAGGTACACAAGTCTAAAAGTATTCTAAAGAATTAATACAGAATCTTTTATTAAATCTAATATAATGTTCTTTGTAATTTAAGAGTAAATAATGGAGTTTTTTAATATCTCATGATATTGTGTAATTATTTGGAGAATTAATTAATTAATTAATGAGAATTTCCAGTACGAGTCAATTTGGTATACCTTATTTATATCATATTTTATACTTTATAACTGATTTAGTTTTCTATTAACTTTGCAGTTAATTTTATTCAATAGGAACAAGAAATGAGATAGATGTCTACATCATGGACATGTTTAATGTGAATCTATTTGAAATGAGAACTATTGAATAATGAATACCCTTTGAAGGAATAACTTGAAGAGGAATTAAATTTTTTCATTTTACATGAGATATGTGAACTGAATATGACTAGTGATGACTGGTGATAACATAGGACTATAAAAGAAGTAGCTATATGAGATTGTGACATCACACCTATTTTCATCATCTTCTCCAGTACAGAAAAATAATTAATTGTAGGAAAAACTGCATCTAACATATAAATTTTACTGGCTGTGAGTCCAGTGTCTGCATGTTATGTAATTGCATTGTGTTGACCTCTTCCTGGCAGAAGGATGAAAACCGATAGTTACACAGAGGTTTCAGGTTACTTCAAACTACTGTGCAGCACTGTGTTATCATAGACTGTGCGTGAGACTGCTTTAGTCTTCCACTGACTCTAAAAAAGCATTTATTCATAGAATACCACCATTTTATCAAATATTGAAAGGGAGCCTATAAGAAATGGTGAAAAAGAATTTACTAAAAAAAAATTCACCAATTTATTAAGTATTGAAATGGAGCCTATGAGAAATGGGATTTTCAAAAACTGAGGCTCCTATTCATTATGTAATAAATGTTGGTATTGCCATAATGCAATTAAGAATTAAAACAATATAATGCAAAGGTGTATGATATTCATAACGAATGTTGATTTATGTGTAACCAATTTTTATAATAATTAGCAGGGGTCATGACCTAAAAAGGTTTTTTTCATTTTCTTCTTCAGCCCCAGGCCATTATTGCAATAGCTGACAGTGGTGAATTGTATGCAAAGAATTGTACCCGGGGTATTCATTATTATATAATGTGTGTACGATCTTAGAAAATAGTATGATCTCTCCACCACATTATTATATGTTTGATACCAGCAATTTATTTCCAAGCTTTGCGTTGCTCTTTCAACACATATATATATAGCAGATTGGCAAAGTTATGGTAACAAAATATTTTTAAACTGCTTTAATTGTTTCACTACCTAGATTCTTATTACTACATTCCATTATCTGACCATTGCTATAAAGTCCACTCCATAACATACCCCACTTATTATCTCCTGATGAGCTACAGAGGCCATGGCTCTATTTTTAAGTAAATATAAATGACTATCATTAGCAGCTCCGACTAAGTCGGAGCTGCTATCAGTTTTTGCGCAGTTTCCGTCGCCGCCGCCGCACGCGCGTTTTGTATTCACTATAACTTTTTTCCTAGAAGGTTTTGAGAACTCATACACATAACTTCTTACTTATGCCCCTGGGGAATTTTTTTGACATGTTCATATTCAAGGTCAAAGGTCAAGGTCACGAGTTCTGAAATTGCTAAAAAAAATCCTTGTAAACACGATAACTTGAAAAATATTTGTACTATCAGGCTCTTATTTGGTGTACATCAACTATGGAGAAAGGCCAAGATTTGAAAAGGTTTTCGCTAACATCTATCAAAGATCAAGGTCACAGCGAGGGCACGACTTAAGCATGCTTTTGCGAAAATGTCTTATTTCAACTATTAACACTTTGATTCATTACATGATTGTTATACACAATGAAAAGTGATCACTGATTGTGTGACCTTGAATTTTAAAGGTCAAGGTCACGAAATATGGTCAAGGTCACCAGTTCTGAAATCACTGAATATCCTTTTCCCAAGAAGGTATTAACACCTCATATACATAGCTTCTTTCTTATAAACCTGGTGGATGATTTTGACATGTTCACATTCAAGGTCAAAGGTCAAGGTCACGAGTTATGAAATCGCTAAAAAAATCCTTGTAAACACGATAACTTGAAAAATATTTGTACTATCAGGCTCAAAGATCAAGGTCACAGCGAGGGCACGACTTAAGCATGCTTTTGCGAAAATGTCTTATTTCAACTATTAACACTTTGAATCATTACATGATTGTTATACACAATGAAAAGTGATCACTGATTGTGTGACCTTGAATTTTAAAGGTCAAGGTCACGAGATAGGGTCAAGGTCACCAGTTCTGAAATCACTAAATAACTTTTTTCCATGAAGGTATCAACACCTCATATATATAGCTTCTTTCTTGTACACCTGGGGAAATATTTTGACATGCTCACATTCAAGGTCAAAGGTCAAGGTCATGAGTTCTGAAATCACTACAAAAATCCTTGTAAACACGATAACTTCAACAACTTCTGTGCTATCAGGCCCTTACTTGGTATATATCAACTATGGAGAAAGACCAAGATTTGAAAACGTTTTTGCTAAAATCTGTCAAAGGTCAAGGTCACAGCAAGGTCACAACTTAAGCGTGCTGTTGTGAATATGCCTTATGTTAACGATGAACACTTTGAGTCATTGCATGATTGTTATACACAATGAAAAGTAATCATTGATGGTGTGACCTTGAAAGTCAAAGTTCAAGGTCATGAGATATTGGTTAAGGCCATGTTAATCCTTTGATCCAATTTTGAAATCAGAAATAGGTTTTAAGAACAAAGTTGTGAAAAGTGACCCCAGTGGTAATTCAACTTGTTAGAAAAACTTGAATAATGAAAAAAAAATTGTCCAAAAAAATTCCCATTTTATTTATTCTGAGGAGAAGGCGGAACAGGGAAAGGCGAGACCCAAAGTTTCAGAGCTGCTCTGCTTTTGCGGTGTCCCGCAAACGCTCTTCTAGTTATTAATGGTCGCCGCTAATGGCTGCAATACTGCCGAAGCGGCGTTAAACAATAACTCACTCACTCACTCACTCATTATAACTAAAAATAGAGCCATGGGCTCTGTAGCTCATCACGATTTGATTTATTATCTAAGGTTGAATATCTAAGTTATCTCAAGTAATACATTGTTAACAAGCAAAAAATAGGTTTTTAGATCATGACCCCTGTGACCTGTATTTGGAGTCACAGGGTCACCAATCCTACAATTAAGAATCACCTTTGACCAAAGAGTGTCTACACAACTTTTCAGCTCTCTAGACCGTTTGGAACTGGAGAAGAAGATGAAAATAGGTTTTTGGGGTTGTGACCTCTGTGACCCCATTTGGGGTCACGGGGTCACGAAATCTACAATTTAGAATCCCCATTGGCCAAGGAGTCTGCACACAACTTTTCAGCTCTCTAGACCTTTTGGAACTTGAGAAGAAGATGATAATAGGTTTTTAAAGATGTGACCCCTGAGACCCCATTTGAGGTCACGGGGTCACGAAATCTACAATTTAGAATCCCCATTACCCAAGGAGTCTGCACACAATTTTTCAGCTCTCTAGAACTTTTGAAACTGGAGAAGAAGATGAAAATAGGTTTTTAAGGTTGTGACCCCTGTAACCCCATTTGGGGTCATGGGGTCATTAATCTACAATTTAGAATCCCCATTAGCCAAGGAGTCTGCACACAACTTTTCAGCTCTCTAGACCTTTTGGAACTGGAGAAGAAGATGAAAATAGGTTTTTAAGGATGTGACCCCTGTGACCCCATTTGAGGTCACGGGGTCACGAAATCTACAATTTAGAATCCCCATTACTCAAGGAGTCTGCACACAACTTTTCAGCTCTCAAGAACTTTTGGAACTGGAGAAGAAGATGAAAATAGGTTTTTAAGGATGTGACCCCTGTGACCCCATTTGGGGTCATGGGGTCACGAAATCTACAATTTAGAATCCCCATTACCCAAGGAGTCTGCACACAACTTTTCAGCTCTCTAGACCTTTTGGAACTGGAGAAGAAGATGAAAATAGGTTTCTAAGGATGTGACCCCTGTGACCCCATTTGGGGTCATGGTGTCACGAGATCTACAATTTAGAATCCCCATGGGCCAAGGAGTCTGCACACAATTTTTCAGCTCTCTAGACCTTTTGGAACTGGAGAAGAAGATGAAAATAGGTTTTTAAGGATGTGACCCCTGTGACCCCATTTAGGGTCATGGGGTCACAAAATCTACAATTTAGAATCCCCATGGGCCAAGGAGTCTGCACACAACTTTTCAGCTCTCTAGACCTTTTGGAACTGGAGAAGAAGATGAAAATAGGTTTTTATGGATGTGACCCCTGTGACCCCATTTGGGGTCATGGGGTCACGAAATCTACAATTTAGAATCCCCATTGGCCAAGGAGTCTGCACATAAAATTTCAGCTCTGTGGAGTCATTGGTTCTGGAGAAGAAGTCGAAAAAGCGAAAAGTTTACGGATGAACGGACGGACGGATGGACGGATGGACGGACGCCGGACACCATGCCATGCCATAAGCCCATCGGGCCTTTCAGGCCTGATGAGCTAATAAGCACGAGGGAACAAGAACGAGATCAGCTGAATCAACAACACTATTGTTTGAAACAGTCGGGAAGAGATCTGTCGTGTATTAAGGTTCTGTGTCTGCCATCAACTACATCATTTTACTTTTTTGAGTGGCATTTTAGGAGTTGGATGTAAAACAAGGACAAGTGTATTGATGACGACTTCTTTATTCGGAGGGTGTGACTTTTCGGTACAGATAGATTCTTGTACCGTTTTCAAGCATTCTGTTCATTGAACCGGTGCAAGAATCTGTACCGAAACGTCCCAACCCAAGCATAAAGAAGATGTCATCCATACACTTGCCGACGTCCTTATACATTCTTCTTGAAGAGATATACCATATTGTGGGTTTTCCCTTAAATCAAAAGAAAACACTTGCATCGTTAATAGTGTTTTGAGGGCCACATGGATCTTTGGATAAAAATCTTCTTTTGCAAAGTTGTGTGTTCCCGACAAACACTATGGTTTCTCTTCTGCTCCAACATTTTGCATTCTGATTTCTACCGTTTGTTGCTGATCGCTTTCTCAGGGACTCTATATACTAATTAGAATGTCCCTGGTTTATTGTACGAAGATTCCGTACCCATTTCTTTGGTCATATTATGAACCAACAATGTTGAGCTTCGAATCGGCTATTTAGGGGATAAGCCTCTCCTCTAATTGCTAAGTCATATAATCCTGTGAAGGGTAAAACATATTCCTCTGCCAGTAGACTTCATCACCCATATTTTAGAAGCTCTCTTAGTGTTAAGATAGTCGTATGTCAATGTTAATGTATGGCACTTACGGCTATCTTAACGCTATGAGAGCTTCGAAAATATGGGTCCTGGATGTGTTTGACGAGTGACACATCTTTGATTAGGATGAACAATGTCCTATTTGCTTGCCATATATCAAATGCCTCACTAAAAGGTTCCTCCCATACAGTACAAGTCTCCACGAATCTGTCTCAAACTGCTTAAGACAACATAAGCCTCGCTTAATGCAAGGATGAGGTCAATTGTCGTTGAAAACAGGAGAGATAACTGAACTGTGTACTCGGTATGAGTTGAGTTATAACGTGTTGAGTAAAAACATGTGCTGAGTCATTATACGGCCATTAATGAAACCACAGACTTAAATTACGTTTATTAATTAAATACCGGTAAGTCCGTGATGAAATCAAGAGATTGGATGGAACATATAAGGGACCTGAAAGGCCAGATGTGCTTATGGCATGGGACGTCGTTCGGCATCTGTCGTCCGTCGTCCGTAAACTTTTCACTCTTTCGACTTCTCCTCCAGAACCGCTACACCCCCAAAGCTGTAATTTGGTGGGTGGGTACCCATCACCTTGGGGGTCAAAGTTTGTTCATAATAATACTAATTCATTTATAGAGCGCCTAGTATCCACCATCAAGATGCTCAGTGGCGCTATGGCTAAGAAAATAAAAAGTTCCCAGTGAGAGTTTAATATGTCGCAGTAAACAGATGAGTTTTTAGAACACTTTTAAAAGTTTCAATTGATGGGATGCTTCTCAGTTCTTTTGGGAGATAATTCCACAGTTTAGGACTTCGAAGAAGAAGGCTCGATCAGTGAGTTGGTTGGGGGATCTGAGTGTGGTGAGGAGAGTGTTAGAGGAGGATCGGAGACTTCGCTAGGGCACATACACAGGGACGACCTGCTTGAGATAGTCTGGAAAGTTAGTGTTGTGGAGGCAGTTGTGAGTCAAGACAAGAATTTTGAAGACAATGCGGGAGGAGATGGGCGGCCAGTGTAGAGAATGCAATACTGGGGTGATATGGTCAAATCGTGGAGTGTGATAATACATCTAGCGGCGGCATTTTGGATTCTCTGTAGTTTCTGGATGGATTTAGAAGGGAGGTTCACATACAAGGAGTTACAGTAAATCGAGTTTGGAAGTTACAAGGCAGTGCATAAGAAGTTTACAGGTGTCATTATCGAGGTAGTGGCGGACTTTGCTGATGTTGTGAATGCTGAAATAGCATGCTCTACGGACTGCTGTGATGTGGGCATCCATGGACAAGCTAGAATCTAGAACCAGAGCCGTCTCCGTACTGTGAGACGTCTTGTAGGCTGATTGGAAAGGTTCTGCAAGGCTATTATTCTCCAGGTTTGACCTTAATTTGACGGCAACTACTTTCGCCAGGCATTTTGGTACAAAGAAAGATTAGAAATTGGACGATAATTTTTCAAATTGTTTTCATCAAGCCAATATTTCTTAAGAGCTGGTGTAATTTTTGCATGTTTGAAAAGGCAAGGAGAAGTACCAGAAGACAGTGATGAGTTAGCAATGTCCCATACAACAGGGGCCAGATGCTGTAGCACAGACTTGAATAGCCAGGTAGGAATTGGATCCAGTGTTGATGTTCTGCATGAGACCAACAGAGACATGTCCGAAGTTATCAAGCACAGTGCCAGAGAACTTGCTCTCGTCCGTAACAGAACTAGTTTGACTGCTCAGTGTACCAAGACAATCTCTTATTCGACATATTTTGTCCTGAAAAAATGTTGCAAAGTAATCTGCCAGGACAGTAGGATTACCATGCACAGGAAACATGTGTTCAGAAGTGTCGCCTATAAGCTCGTTCAAAAGTTTGAATAAGTTCTTTTGCATTGTTTTTATTGTTTGTGATACTTGCTGATACAAACTTACGCTTTGCAGTTCTTATTGCTGAATTCACTTCCTGTCTGGCAACCCTGTATATCTGACGATGTACTTCGAGTTTGCTTCTACGCCAAGTCTTTTCAACGGATCTACACATGTTTCATGCATAGGCCCCCACCTTTCACACCACTTTTTGAGAAAAAAAATATCAACATTTTGTTCTCGCCTACTGGGGCCTGTTTTGTCGAAAAAGTAAAGGGATGTAATCACAGGGGCGTGTATCGCTTAGAAACGGCGTTTAAAAGATATATACCTGTATAGACCCTACCCTATTAATGCTTTTATATAGTAATAGGGTAGGGTCTATATAGGTATATATCTTTTAAACGCTGTTTCTAAGCGATACACGCCCCTGTGGATGTAACGAGGTCAATAATCCATGTCTGTTTGAATTTCAGAATGTTGTCATCATATTATCCTTCAATATCATATACCAAGTCACAGCCAATACATTTTCCTTTAAAATAAGCCTTAAACATAAAAATCCGATGCCTATTTACAAAGATTGAATTTTCAAAGCTTTAAATATTAACATAATGCTGAAGTGAGCCCACCAAATGGATAAAAAATAAATCACTTGAGATATTAAAATTTTGTTTTATATAAAAACGCGATATTCATGAATGGGCGTAAAGTAGTTCCGTCAACAAATCAAAATGCAAGTTATATTTAGAAAAACTAATTCCCATGACTATTATGAAAATACCTGGCATATCGTTGCCCGCTTGGGTAAGAATATATATATATATATATATATATATATATATCAGATTTAGAGTCAACGTGATCTGCACGAATTCCAACGCCCACAAACAGGGCCGCCAGAGACGTTAAAAGTAAAACTTTTTAACGACTTCTTCTCCAAAAGCGCTTGAAATTTATAACATCGTTGTAGGGTGGAGATACAAATTTGTAAATTTGGTTGAGATAAATTATGAAATATGAACTTTGCAGGGGTTCACCCTAAAAGCTTCAAACGACTTCTTCTCATGAACCAGCACTAGGAGATATCCGGAAACCTGGGCAGTGTTTCTTTAAAAGAAGGAGATTATGATTTGTACATTTCATAACTGAAAGTTAAATACGTTTATTGTGACAGGGGTTCATTTAAATGTATATTTAAATTATTAAATTATATTTTCTGATGAGCTACAGAGCCCATGGCTCTATTTTTTTAAAACTCTAGAATCCCTATCTTTTTGTTCAAGTGCACTCAAACTTTCAACTGTAATGAACCCATATGTAAAGTGTTTCACAAGAGATGAGTAATTTCCCGCTTTCTCCCCATTGCTTCCTCCTCATTCTTATTTCATTCAAATTCCTTAATTGTACGCCGAGACGATACGGCGTTACCGTAAATGTTTAGTCAAACATGTATGCAAGAGACAGTAGACACTAATATAAGACAACCACTAGTAAATGTAAACAGTTGTTGACAGCTAAAATATTGCTACAATTAACGTGTTCTGACGACCTCAATATAAAAGTATTTCAAATGCTTTTATTGTAAGTGTAAGCATGTTGCTTTTTGTGCTACATGGTAGTTACACCTCCTTTTGGAAGTTGGAAATCGAGGTAGTCAGCATCCGAAAAAAGTCGATTAAACTTTGCAATACCTGATCGCACAAATTGAATTTAATAAATTGGAAAATAATTTTCACATCGTTTGGTACCATAACATACACAATGGACGTTTAATCGCCACAAGGTACTAATAAAACCTACAAGATGTTGGTTTGACTAGAGCAGTTCAAGGTCCAACTTCCCAATGCAAGGCATAATTAACTCTTGCCAGGCTCAGATAGACTTCTCCTTCTGACCTTGAACAACTTCCAAACTGGTCTCCATTACTGGCTGATTTAGGCCTTGTATTTCCTCAAGATCTCTGTGCTTAGAAAACCGGGCCCACTATGCATTTCAGGCGCTGCGATCCACTGTCTTGGCACAACAAAGTGAGGGAAATACTGCCAGGCTTACATCAGCCAGTAATGGAGACCAGTTTGGAAGTTGTTCAAGGTCATGAGGTCTAATTGTTTGGGTTTCAGAAGAGCCTGAGACAAGCTAAGAGAGAAAAAACGGGTCTTTGAATGGCATTTAGAAGTGGTGTGTATAAGAACAGGAAGACTTTCATGATAACAACTTCTTTAATGTGCAAATACACGATGCTTCGGAGTATATGCTCAATTCTTCATTAGGTGGAATCATTATTGGTAATCCAGAAAATATGCCTGTCTGAGAATGGATAAGGCGCTATATAAATACTCATTTATTATTATTATTATAACAAAACGCTTTTACTCATATAATGTTGAGGAACATGACCAAGGCAGTTTTATTAAAAATTCATATCCTAATTAATATTTAGTAAGAGAATTGAGATTAAAGCCGGATGTGCTTGGTATGATTTTAAACGACCAAAGAAGTTGATACTTTGTTTATAATGTTGATAATATAACCCGATCACATGCAGGAACTATGTCTAGAGGATGCAGAGCATTGGAACCCGATCAGGTCATGATTATTTCTCGGCCGATTTTAAAACGAATACTGTGCACTTATTGACTTTACCTAATGTTAAAAAGTGTTACATTGAATAACAATATATATGCACATTGAAATAGTGTTAAACGAAACCATTTGGAAATAAACTGTGAATTTATCTCTGCGAAAAAACTTAATCTTCTATAGTAAAAATAATACCGCGTTAGCACTCGTGTAATACCAACATTTAAAAGATGCTCTTAGTCTTTATCAGTTAGTGAACTGACTTTAACTGAGTAAAATCTACCCTTTCCGATTATGTACGTACGAAAGCAGGGTTTCTTTTCTGAGATTGTTTTAAAAGGAATACACCCGGTCCGGCCGCTCTAAGTAACCCAGTTCACCCAAAGGTTTTAGTCCCGCCGATATCTGAGCCATTTCGTCCGGAGCTACTTCCGATGGTTAGTAAATTTGAGGATATTTGACTCATTTCGGCCGCCGTGTTTTGAGAATACGATTTATATTTGTATTTCATAATATGCACATGTATTTCATGTTATGCATATGTATTTCATGTTATGCATATGTATTTGGTTTAAAAATATTTATTTCACAAAGAAGTGGATTGGTAAACAAGCTGCAATAGCTTATCTGAATACCGCTCCAGAATACAAAACAAAAAGCATATATCATGGTGAATTTACAATACATAATACATTTCAATTTTGCAAAAGCCAACAACAATACAAGTTATAATGAATTCATAATACTTAATCAGATTACAATATTTGTAAGAAAACTTTGAGCAGATGCCATCAATATTCATCAGTTAATACCAGATATATAATCTTAGTAAGCTAGTTCTTAAATCTGCCTGTTAAAGTTACAAAAGAGTGTATTGGAATTAAGAGTTCTTTATTTACAGTAGAGGAACAATTTGGATTTCCAAATAAAACCGATTTCGAATCAAATCCTTTGTAGTAGAAAAATATATTTTCCCTTATATCGCTGTAAAATGGACATGAAAGAAATAATGAATTGAATTTTCAGTATTATAGCCACAAGAACAAACTGGTGTTTGAGAAAAAAATCTTTGATATTTGTGTGCGTTAAGGTCAGTACATTCAAGTCTGAGGGGAATTATTTGGCATAGTCTGTCTCCATAGTTCAAGTCAAAATGACTGTACGTGTCGAAATCTTGGAGAATAGCAGTTTTGAAACTTAATAGAGACGGCGCTTCTCTGTGTTCAGTTGATAAAGAGTTCCACAATTTAACGCTATCGGGAAGGAAGGATCTCGCATAATTTGCAGTTTTACAATTTATGGTTTGGAGTTTGGAATCATCACGAAGGTTATAACGAACTACATCTGACAACTTTGACACAAGATTACTGAGATAATTTGGGGTTGTGTTATTGACCATTTTATAAAACATAGTCATTTTATGTACGTATCTTCTATGACACAATGGTTTGCAATTGGTTTCTTTATATATCTTACGGCGCCACAAACGGTTATCAAAGCATCAAGATTGAGTCTTTCAAACATATCAGCTTGCTGCTTTGAACAGTTATCCCATATATGGCTGCAATAATCGAAAGCAGGAAGAATGAATTGTTTATACATGCATATGTATTTCATGTCATATCAAATCAAATCAAATCAAATCAGTTTATTCAGTATTTCGGCCATGTGGCCAGAGTACAATTGAATGTGACCACATAAACACGTCACGTATTTCATGTTATGCATATGTATTTCATGTTATGCATATTTACTACCCATAGGGTTACAAATAACCGAGTTAATATTATTGATATGAGCAGATGTGCACATATCACGTTTGCCTAGCAACGATTGTTATACCGCGGCTTCCCGTATTTTGTTGTCTGTAACGTCATAAAACGTTTGTTCGTGACGTCACTGTAGCTTGACGTCGCAAAGGAAGTGGGTCTAGCTGGTTAATAAATGAAATGGAACAGAATGGGTAATCAAGAAATTATTTAACTCGAAAGTGTGTCATATGACTTTTACGAAACTTCGCTCTCGCTCGGGCAATACAAAAATTCACACTCGTTTCGTAAAAGTCATATGACACACTTCCTCGAGTAATAATCTCTATAAGTATCAAAGAATCAAATATTTCATTTTGATTACCATTGAACATGTAATAACAAAATCGGACGTTGTTTTATCCGAATGGTGTAGAAAATTGGGATACGGAAGGCTATATATGTCCCTCAAGTTTTAAGCACCGGAGGGCATATGTTTTGGAGATGAAATGTGGAAAAGTGGAATAGAACTGTTGATGCAGTGGTGAAGTATGGCCTCATATGATACCGGAAACAGTGTTTAGTGCTCATTTAGGTTTGGGCATATCTCTCTAAACCCTTACCAAGTCATAATTGGTTAAAACATTTATTCAATATCTGTAGCAAATATATAATTTAATAAAATGGTGAATAAATAATCGCCAAAAAATATTATTTATTTTATAATTTCTTTCATTACTCATAAACTTTGTTTTTCTTTCGTGATTTTGTATACAGTTTGTGAGTTAGACGACAATGCTTTGCACTTGAAAATAATAGACTTAATCAATATTTAAACTGGAAAATACCTTTACTAATTAGTGCAATTTCTTTTCTTATTTTGGGTCGAAATAATCTGTGAACAATTAAGTGTGATATCTTTCATGGAGTTAGACTGGTTTTGCGAGGAAACCTCCGAACTATATGAGTTCGTATCCCGGTAGATAGACCTGCAACTTTTATTCCTCGGAAAACGGTCGATTTCAATCAGACTGACAATTTTCCGACATATGTATCAACATACTTGATGGCTCTTTAAGAAATTGTTGTGGACGAGAGTCAAACATGGCTTATTTGCTTATTACGCCAAACAGTCAGGAAATTTAAGTCTAAAAGTTTATTAATGTTTGTGACATCTTTTACTTACCGGTATTACATTTAAATTTTTTTATTTACTTAAATGCAAAAGCTTCCGGTCAAAAACAAATGTTTATAATGTCATTTCAGAATAAAAGCATCATAAGCCCCGTTCATGCGCCACTGTTTACATACATGTGCAGAAATACACATATATGTATATTTACATAGGTATGTAAACGTGGCGCATGAACGCAATTGTATATATGTGTATATTTGCATCGTATGCAAATTTGCACTGAGTCAAGAGGTAGTGCAAATGTATTTTTGCACATGTGCAATTTTGCACAGTATGGAAATTTGGCGCATGAACGCAAATACTGATTTACACACATAAGCAAAGAGAGAAAGAGAGAGTACCGAATGATGAACTTGATCATGACTGGTCTTGCACAGCCATCATATCCCCTAGCAAGCATGACAGGAGCATATCAATGGCAGCAGGGAGGGGAACCTACATGTAACTTCAACATATCTCATGATGATTATGGGGATTGTTAAATCAAAATAAATAGACTTGCATACACGTTTCATCCAGGATCAAAGCATTAGTGTTATGAATAAGTGACTGAGAGACATTTTAATTATGTTTTCAAGACAAGGATCAGGACATCCTGTATTTTGTTTTCATTCTGTCTATTTACCATTCCAAGATCTCAGAGTTTGCAAAGATACGAGCATAATATGCTCTTCCCAGCTACAGCCCACTATAATAAATAAAAATTTCAGACAACGTGCAACACAATCGAATAATCCCAATGATTCTGTGTAGGTGCAATAATATGGAAGTGTGACCATCTATGGACCCTGCAAAATGTGGAAAACCCAAAATCTGCTCATAATCCATCAGAACCTCCCGCAGTACATCCCCTTCTAGAAACTTGAGACTTCAGGCGCCATCTTCTCCATCAAAGCATTGCAGACTCCTGAACACATGTCACAGCCGTTTAGATTCGGCAACACCAAAGAGATGAGCAACATTTCTATATTCAGCTGTTGTTGCATGCCAGAACATTTTTTATTGCTATTTGAAGTATAACAGACAAGGTTTCATTTAATTTGTATCTCAGGACAAAAAGTGGTTGAATCCATTTGCCGAATCCTTCCGGATTCTCCCAAATTTTGGCGGATCTTGAAAAATCCGGAATAATCCGGCAAGCGGATTCCGTCAGTTTTGTGCTGTGTATTGGTTTGATTTTCCAGGGATCCATACAGTTGTGCTTATATAGATATAGTCAAAAGATTCTTGTGACATCCATTATTCATTTGTGAAATTTGAAGAACATGGTTCTTAGAACTGTTTCTGAAAGATATCCCAACTCCTGCTATTACTGATGATTATCTATGTCATCATCATAAAGGGGAAACATCTCCTTTGTCTCCGCAGTACACCAGTGTCTACATGACCAAGGCTTGTGCTTAAATGAAGGAAACTGAAAATTTACCCTATCAAAATACATACCATCAGATGGCGCATGAACGCATAGCAAATTTTGCATTTACACACCTGAGTATATTTACATAGGGTGTATTTTTGCATACAGTGCAAATTTTTGGCACATGAACGGGGCTATACTGTGATGTATCAAATTGAGAGTATATCTTTACACAACATGTGTCTATCTAAAGCCCCGTTCATGCGCCACTGTTTACATACATGTGCAGAAATACACATATATGTATACATGTGCAGAAATACACATATGTGTATATTTACATAGGTATGTAAACGGCGCATGAACGCAATTGCATACATGTGTATATGTGCATGGTATGCAAATTTGCACTGAGTCAAGAGGTAGTGCAAATGTATTTTTGCACATGTGCAATTTTGCATGGAAATTTGGCGCATGAACGCAAAAACTGATTTACACACACACAGAGAGACAGAGAGACAGAGAGAGAGAGAGAGAGAGAGAGAGAGAGAGAGAGAGAGAGAGAGAGAGAGAGAGAGAGAGAGAGAGAGAGAGAGAGAGAGGAGAGAGGAGAGAGGAGAGAGAGAGAGAGAGAGAGAGAGAGAGAGAGAGAGA
Source organism: Gibbula magus (assembly GCA_936450465.1). Taxonomy (NCBI): domain Eukaryota; kingdom Metazoa; phylum Mollusca; class Gastropoda; order Trochida; family Trochidae; genus Gibbula; species Gibbula magus. Next base: position 67,966,067 of record OW388295.1, read on the forward strand.
GAGAGAGAGAGAGAGAGAGAGAGAGAGAGAGAGAGAGTGTACCGATTGCACAGCCACCATATTCCCTAGCAAGCATGACAAGAGCATATCCATGGCAGCAGGGAGGGGAGCCTACATGTACCTGTAACTTCAACATATCTCATGATGATTATGGGGATTGTTAAATCAAAACCTACAATAGGATCATTCAGGATCAAAGCACTTGTGTTATGAATAAGTGACTGAGAGACATTTTAATTATGTTTTCAAGACAAGGATCAGGACATTCTATATTTTGTTTTAATTCCGTCTATTTACCATTCCAAGATCTCAGAGTTTGCAAAGATACGAGCATAATATGCTCTTCCCAGCTACAGCCCACCATAGGCCTAATAAAAAATCACAGACAACGTGCAACACAATCGAATAAAACCCCCACGATCCTGTGAAGGTGCAATAAAAGGGATGTGTGACCCATCTATGGACCCTGCCCAATGTGGAAAACCCCAAATCTGCTCATAATCCATCAGAACCTCCCGCAGTACATCCCCTTCTGGAAACTTGATGACCTCAGGCGCCATCTTCTCCATCAAATCATTGCAGACTCCTGAACACATGACATGTCACAGCCGTATAGATTTGGCAACACCAAAAATATGGGCAACAGTTCTATATTCAGCTGTTGTTGAAAGCCAGTAGATTGTAATTGCTTAGTCTAACAGACAATGTTTCATCTAATTTGTATTGGTTTGATTTTCCAGGGATGCAGACAGTTGTGCTTATATATATATAGTCAAAAGATTCTTGTGACATCCGTTATTCATTTGTGAAATTTTGAACAATATATTTCTTAGAACTGTTTCTGAAAGATCCCAACTCCTGCTATTACTGATGACCGTCTATGTCATCATCATAAAGGGATAACACCCCCTTTGTCTCCACAGTACACCATTGTCTACATGACCAAGGCTTGTGCTTAAATGAAGGAAACTGAAAATTTACCCTATCAAAATACATACCATCAGATGGCGCATGAACGCATAGCAAATTTTGCATTTACACACCTGAGTATATTTACATAGGGTGTATTTTTGCATACAGTGCAAATTTTTGGCGCATGAACGGGGCTATAGACATTCAAAACCGACAATGAAGTATTTTTCTCCGTTGAAAATTAGGTGATGTTTCTTTTGCCCTTGAGTGTAGATGATTGATGTTGCAGTACATGAAGTAATAGCAGCGATACACTGAAATATTATAGTATGAATTGTATTTTTTAATTGGAAACGTTAGTTTAGCATGCTACATAGCTTTAGTTAAAGTTATCACAAGTAATGTTTAAAACCATTTTGAGGATTCAAATAGTTGAAATAATGTATTATTATTACTTGCCTTCCGTAGCCTAATTTAGAAGGGAACATGTGCCTTCCGTTGCTTGGAAATGTTAATATAGGTAGCCCCGTAACATTTTTGACACAGCACATTGGTGTGATAAATACATATTTCTTTTTATCACAACGTTGATCGGGACATTTGTTGCAGGGATATGTTTGACTGAACCCCAACAAATATTTTAACACTCTGAAAAGTATATTTTATAGCTTAACTGCTTAGTATTAATGAGTAATATTTCCAAATTATGTATTAAAAAACCTAAATATGTCGTGTGATATTAAAATACAGGCTTAAAAAACTCATTTTAACGGTTTTCTGCATTATGTCACGTAATTGGACATATGAAACATCGATAAAGGTAAAACATTGTTATAATTTAACAATTAATATATACTAACAACTAATTTCACAATGTCACATCCGTCACTTGTGGGACATAAGCCTTCGGCAGCGTGCCAATGCCTTCCGTGGCTACGAGTGCCTTCATTTACCAACGGTGCGTATTATAGGTAGTGGATAGAGATCACATATAGCGAGAATATTTGCTGTAAGTGTGTAAACGATGGAGCTGTAAAGCAACATATATGGGCAATACACGGTAAATGATTATGACTGATGTCAAGCTGAATCTATGGCCCATTCATAAGTGTATTTACTTTAACATTTTTTAATGCATATGTTTGTGGCCATGTGGTTCATTGGTCAGGGCCGTCACAACAAAATCTTATTTAAATATGTATGCAAATACAACGCATCATATAGACCAAATTATAGCATAAACACGAACTTTAGCCTTCAGAAACCACATTGTATAAATTTGGGAAATATGTGCGTATTCTGTGAAACGATATTATAAGATATCATACTGTACATACCTCGCAGTGATCGTGATCAGTACAGATCAGTGATCGTGGTTTTGATAAATGTGCAGTGATCGTGATTTTCTGTACGAAATTAGTAAAAAGTTAGAATAGAGCATATCATAATCCATGATTAACTGAATTTTAAAAGAGCAATTTGTAATCAGTTTCAGGAGAGGCATTGTAGAAGATACTGCAGGATGTGGAAACTCTAGAGACAAAAATTAAGATACTGGCTGTAAACTATATATATAAATCTTATCTTATCTTATCTTATCTTATATATGAAGTAGAGACAGTCACTACTTATATCTTCCCTCACTGTTAGACAATTTCCCCAAAACCATGACATTAAACATGACATTATGTATGTGCCATTGTTCACAATCATAAAACGGTGATCGAGATGAATACCATTGATCATATCAAGCAAGTGGTACTGGTGAATGTGATTTACAAAACTGAACATAACACTGTCCGTTTAATTTAAATCAGTCATACCATCGGTCCTTACAGATCTACACAGTGGTCATACTCACAACATCAACTTTCTTGCAAAGTACACAGACAATGAATCCTTCCCACTGCAAATCATACTTTTTCACCTTATCATGGACGTAGCTTAATGGTATGACTGCGCAACTATTTCATCTTTTAGTAACTTCTCAAAACGTCTTACGCAAATTGAGTCTACATATATGTCTAAAAGAAACTATACCGTGTCAATTTGGCGATTACTTTCCTTACGCATAAGAAATATAGATTGGAAACATCCCAAAATTTATCAACCGAACCCAATTGAATTTATTCCAAAAATCAAAAACGGTCATTTATTTTCTCTTGTCCTAGCTTTTATTTGTTCAGAGTAAAAAATCATGCTTGAAATTGGTTCAATGTCTTCTAGCTGGTTCGTCGGCCCATACAGCGTCAGTAACACTATTTACTGAAGAGATGTTGACATTTCATTGTATACGGACATGTTAGAAGTACTAAATCATTAGATAATCCAATGCGATCCTTAAATTGCCACCCCCTAACACATTATCTAATGCCAACACATGATGGGTACACCTCTTATTAATATCTTTCTCACATAACTTTCAATCTTTGAATAACAATATAATGTCAACTGGTTCTGTCGTCAAAATCCCAATAAATGTCCCTTTTTTTAAAATTAAAAATAGAGTCACTGGTTCTGTAGCTCACCAGGCTTTATACATTAACTAATTCAAAATGTCAACTTCAAGGTGAGAGGTACGACAAATAGGAAGCACTTTAAATGGAGAAGATGAAATAGGTCTTAAGGTCCTTACCCCTCTGACCTGTCTTTGAGGCCAGAGATAAAATCCCCTACAAATAAAGACACACTTGAAGATTTAATTGATCTCTGTTGTTTCCTACAAATTACCTCCCTTTGAAGAGCCCATAAAATCTCAAGATGAAAATAGCTTTTCAGGTCATGACCTCTGTGACCCCATGTGGGATCACGGGGTCACGAAACCTACAATTTAGAATCCCCATTGGCCAGGGAGTCTGCACACAACTTTTCAGCTGTCTAGACCTTTTGGAACTGGAGAAGAAGATAAAAATAGCTTTTTAAGGTCGTGACCCCTGTGACCCCATTTTGGGTCATTGGTTCATGCACGCAATCTACAATTTAGAATCCCCATTTGAAGGAGTCTGCACACAACTTTTCAGCTGTCTAGACCTTGTGGAACTGGAGAGGAAGATGAAAATAGGTTTTTAAGGATGTGACCCCTGTGACCCCATTTGGGGTCTATTGCCGGTCACGAAATCTACAATTTAGAATCCCCATTGGCCAAGGAGTCTGCACATAAAATTTCAGCTCCGTGGAGTCATTGGTTCTGGAGAAGAAGTCGAAAAAGCGAAAAGTTTACGGACGGACGGACGGACGGACGCCGGACACCATGCCATATGCCATAAGCCCATCGAGCCTTTCAGGCCTGATCGCTGATGAGCTAAAAAGTTGTGTTTTTTTTATAACGATTACAAGTGATTCCAGGGGATAATCTTAAAAATTAAATCTCGTCAGTTGATAAGAAAATCTTCTTGTGGATTTACTGATTTAGATTTGTCCCGTCTTGACACTTTTGCGTCACTTCCAACCACTTTCATTAGTTGTTCATTTGTTTCATTTCGGTTTTGAATATCCCAGACAGTCGGAGTTGCTTCCCTTCGCACTGAAACAATCAGCTTTGCTTGATTGGGAGTCGGGTGCACAATCCGCCGTACGCCGTTGAAAGTGGCCAAATCGGGGGTTGTGTCGGTGCAGACAGGGACTCTGTAAATCTTATATTAGAGAGTTCCTGGTGCAGAGTGTCCTTCATTCAACTTACCAAAAAATCTGAATAAGGATAAAATGAACAAAAAAGGTCACCAGTGACACACATCTTTTGCTGATAAATATAGAATACTAAACGATGTAAATGGTTTGGTATTTCAACGAACGAAAGCGAGTTAAATGCCGATGCCATTCACGAGTTTCATAAACATGTTATCAGACGTGGCCGAGTTTGTATTCTATTTTTATTACTCAACCGTGGAGAGATCAATACCAATTAAACCATTCACTCATTTCATAAACATGTTATCAAACGAGACATCGTTTAGTATTCTATATATTACTCAATGATGTAATTAGTTCTGAATTGAATTGCAAGAAAATCATTTTTAAGTGACGCTCACTTGCAAATAGGTCTTCCGCTATTGCAGTCGCGCGACTAATTACATTGTGACCTCAACCAAAAACGACTATGACGTCACGTGTCAATTATGACGTTACGACAGCACGCGGTGCTATCACACATGTGTGTAACCAACTCATTGTTATCTAATGAGTGTTAGCCGCTCGACTGCAATAGCGGGTGACCTTTTTGCAAGTGAGCGTCACTAAAAACGACTTTCTTGAAATTCAGCGCTATTTACATCATTGAGTAATAAATAAAATACTAAACTCGGTCCCGTTTGATAACATGTTTATTAAACTCGTGAATGGAATCGATATTTAACTCGCTTTCGCTCGTTAAAATACCAAACCATTCACTCATTTCATAAACATGTTACAAAACGGGACATCGTTTATAGTATTCTATATACAAAGTTCGATTGTTTGTCAGTTTTGAATTGAATCATCATCCCATGAATAAATGTTATTCCGTATTTCTAAACAAGCGTGTATTATCTAAATTACATCTTTTAGGAAGGTGACACTTCTCGTGACGTTCGTTTGTCATTTACAAGTATGTTACAGAACGGCGTCGGTCACATGAGCACTGTGTAGGCCACGTGTATAAATCAAGCACAGCCATGACCCTGCGGAAAGTACGTAAACAAAAGGGTGGTGAAGAGATGTACACTGCACAACTGACCCCGGGTGCTAAATGATCACAAGGTTATATTTTTCATTGCATCTAAAAGTTTTTAACCTCGAGTGATTGGTTTTCGGACACAAATCAATGTTGACAATAAACTTGTTTGAAAATTAATAAATAGGCCTACCACCTATTTTCCATACGAGTTTTATCTACACCCAGGGACCAAAAGTTCTTCCCCACTCTCGCATTTTCCATATACTTACATGTTAATTAACCATTGCAAGAATACTTACAAATATTACAAATCTTAGGAGGCAGTTAAAGAATCACATGAAGCATGTTATTATGACCGCTAATGGAGACCTCTCCTTGGCTTTACATTGATGATGTCACATGGCTACAAACATCACGAAAAACTACTTGAATGTGAGCCGTCCGAAAACCAAGTTCGTCCGAAAACCAAGTACTTGACGATAAATTAATTCTGAAATCTCATCTTCGGGGTTTCAAAACATAAATCATTAATGCTATTGTCGGTTAACGTGATTAGGTGCACACAAAGGGAAAGCCACATAATTTAGTGCAAACCAATAAGAATGAAAACTTCCTGTTGTTATTTTAGCTGTCCCTGATCTGTTTGGAGAGTTTTCGAATCTAAAAGTTTTATTTGTGTGCATTCTGATTTTTAAAAAAAGTTTTCTGAGGAGTAAAAGTTGCAAAACTTTCTGAAGAATAAACCGTTGCGTACAGTGTTTTCGAGCCCCTAAGACAAACGGTTCCTATTGAAACAAGACAAGATAAGATAAGATAGATAAGATAATTCTTTATTATCCCGAGGGAAATTTACATTACATCTAATACAGTCTCCAGTATATATTAAACAAAAACATACAACAGCCATATAAACAATATAAACAATATTATAAACATTATATACACTTGTGTAAATTGATCATTAAAAAATCATTCCAAAAATTTTCCATTAAAGGCATAAATGCTATTCAGTACAAAAGATTGACGAAACCTGTTTGTGTTTTCATTCCAAGAAAGTTTCGAATCTAAGACAGTACCCAAATATTTATATTCCATTACTCTTTCTATTTCATTATCCCCCGCCGCGCGTTTAGCGCGAAGCGGGGGATATAGTATTCGGCTGCGTCCGTCCGTCCGTCAGTACGTACGTACGTCCGTACGAAATGGAATAACTCAAATACTATTCACTGGATTCTTTTCATATTTTGCATATGGGTTCATCATGGGAAGAGTAATGTTATTACATAGGTTTGTGACCTTGACCTTCATTTCAAGGTCACAACAAGACTTTGTTATTTTACCCTTGTCAGCGGGATATCTCATTAACCATTTTCTGGATTCTCTTCATATTTTACACATAGCTTCTCCAAGGAAAGACGACGGGCTGATTAGATTTTGGTGACCTTGACATTATTTTCAAGGTCACAGCGGAACTTTGAATTTTTCGACATGTTAATGTACATGTAAAGCTTGTCAGCGGGATATCTCAAGAACCATTCACTGGAATTCCATCATTTCTTACACAAAGCACCTTCTAGGGAAGACGACGGGCTGATTAGATTTTGGTGACCTTGACATTATCTTCAAGGTCACAGCGGAACTTTGAATTTTTCGACATGTTATGTACATGTACAGCTTGTCAGCGGGATATCTCAAGAACCATTCACCGGAATTCCATCATTTCTTACACAAAGCACCTTCCAGGGAAGACGACGGGCTGATTAGATTTTGATGACCTTGACATTATTTTCAAGGTCACAGCGGAACTTTGAATTTTTCGACATGTTAATGTACATGTAAAGCTTGTCAGCGGGATATCTCAAGAACCATCCACCGGAATTCCATCATTTCTTACACAAAGCACCTTCTAGGGAAGATGACGGGCTGATTAGATTTTGGTGACCTTGACATTATTTTCAAGGTCACAGTGGAACTTTGAATTTTTCGACATGTTAATGTACATGTAAAGGTTGTCAGCAGAATATCTCAAGAACTCATTCACAGGAATTTCATCATATCTTACACAAAGCAAAAGGACTGATAAGATTATGGTGACCTTGACATTATTCTCAAGGTCACAGTGGAATTTTAAATTTTTCGACATGTTAATGTACATGTAAAGGTTGTCAGCGGGATATCTCAAGAACCATTCACCGGAATTCCATCATATCTTACATAATGCACCTCCTAGGAAAGACAAAGGGCTGATTAGATTTGATGACCTTGACATTTTTGTCAATCTCACAGTGGAGCTTTGACTTTTTCGACATGTTTGACAGTCGATTTTGCTGATCTTGACATTATTTTTAAAATTTTGAAGTATTAATTTTCAGCGGGGGATCATGTCACCTTAGTGACAACTACTTGTTATCATCAATAGTCACAGGATTTATTATAGACCTAGTTTTCCTGAAATCTATGACCATTTCTTTGGTCTTCAACACATTCAAAAATAAAAAGTTTGATTTGCACCATTCTACAAATAAAATTTCTGTTCTGTAACTCAGTTCTGATTCTCTAATCAGGCCAACCGATGCAGCATCGTCAGCAAATTTTATTGTGAGACATTATTTTACTTTGGATATACAGTCATTGGTATACAATATAAATAAAATGGGAGAGATCACGCAACCCTGGGGTGCACCAGTGGATGTATTTAATATTGAAGACTCAACTTGGTTTACCCGTACAAATTGTTGTCTCTTAACCAGGAATGCATTTATCCATCTAAGGATATTAGAATTAACGTTCATTTTGGAAAGTTTGTCAATAAGTAGATGAGGCTGAATGGTATTAAAAGCAGATGAAAAATCAACAAACATTATTCGAACATATGTACCATAGTTTTCCAAATGCTGATAAATATTGTGTAACAGTGTGATGGTTGCATCTTCTACCCCACGTCTTGCCCTATAAGCAAACTGTAAAGGATCAATCACATGGCTGACTTCACTGAGCAATAAATTCTTAATTATACGTTCTAAGCATTTCATGGCAATAGAGGTTAGAGCCACTGGTCTGTAGTCATTGTTAACGGATGGATTTTTCTTTTTGGGCAATGGAATAATTTTAGAAGTTTTCCAAAGAATTGGAACCTCATGAGAATTGATCGATAACTGAAATAACTTTTGGAAGATAACAGCCAGCTGCACTCTACACTCCTTAAGTACAATCCCTAACAAGTTGTCAGGCCCACAGGATTTATGCGGGTTAATCTGAGAAAATGAGCTAATCACATCGTCTGTCAATATATTTAACAATTCACCAGATGGAAGCGATTCCAGTACATGTTCTCTTTCATTCGAAAAATCAATAGTATCAAATCTGGAGTAGAAGGAGTTTAACTCGTTTGAAAAAGCTAGATCGTCGCTGGATTCTAGCTGATGAGGTCTACAACTCGAACCTATAATAGTTTTAATGCCATTCCATGCGTTACGCAAATTGTTAACTGAAAATTGGCTCTCAATTTTAGATTTATATTCATCTTTACATTTTCTTGTTAAACAGACAATCTCTTTCTGAATTTCCTTCACCTTTACTTTGTCTCCTGAACAAAATGCCCTTTTCTTTTTATTTAAGACTGATTTGAACTCCTCAGTTACCCAAGGCTTGTTATTAGGAAATACTTTTATGCATCTGACAGGTACAATGCTTTCTACACAGAAGTTAATATAATCAGTTACACTGTTTGTAAACTCATTCAGATCATTACATGCATGGTGAAACATATCCCAGTCTGTACAATCAAAGCAACCTTTCAATTTTTCTAAACAATCCTTTGTCCATGACTTGTCACAGTATTTACCAGAAATTCTTACCTTACCTTGGTTAACATTGATTTTGTTTCTGGGTTTGTTACATAACGTTATATAACCTTATTTATTGCAAAGAAAATATCCGAAGTTTGAGGAGGTCGATTTGATCAAATTTTTGTGACGTCACCTCTTTTCGGGCCCCTCTGATTCTGTGACGTAATGAACACATCCAAGACTTTCGGGGGACGATATCAAAAGGTCAAAATACTTTATCAATTTTTAAAATGTTTAATTGCTCAAACTGAGAATGAATTTTATTTTTATAAATGATCGCTATATTGGCAATTTTGGAATGAAATACCAGCTTTTTTGATCCGGTGTTTTCTAACATTTAAAACTTAGACAAATATGCCGGCAAAATAAACATTTCGTTTGTCATGATAATCACAATATAAAACATCCTCTGTGGTAAATAATTGATTTTTCAATGAAAAATATGAAATATATATTACACATTTGAACTGTGCTTGTCTATTTAAAATTAAAACATGAACTACGTTTGACATGTTATTTGAACGCAGGCACCATGGCTCTATTTTTTCATCTTCTTCTCCAGTTCCAAAAGGTCTAAAGAGCTGAGACTGCTTGGCTAATTGGGATTCTAAATTGTAGATTTGGTGACCTTGTGACAGCAAATGGGGTCACAGGGGTCACAACCTTAAAATCATGTTTTCATCATCTTCTCAAGAACCACTGATCCTGCGACCTCAAATATAGGTCACAGAGGTCATGACCTGAAATGCTATTTAATCTTGAGATTATATGTGCTCTTCAAAGGGAGGTAATTTAAAGGAAACAACAGTGATGAATTAAATCTTCAAGTGTGTCTTTATTTATAGGATATTTTATCTCTAGCATCGAAAATAGGTCAGAGGGGTAAGGACTTTAAGACCTTTTGTATCTTCACCATTTAAAGTGTTTCCTATTTGTTGTACCTCTCACCTAGAAGTTGACATTTTGAGAAGTTGACATTTTGAATTAGTTAATGTATATAGAGCCTGATGAGCTACATAGCGAGTGGCTCTATTTTATCTTAATAACATAACATCACCACAGAAGTTTATTTTCATTTTCACTTTCAACATCAACTAGGTCAGAATTCAGTTTTACATCAATTGTATTTTCAATCAATAGATCACTAGATTCAACTACTTCTTGAACAAATTTGTAATTCTACCAATATTTTCAATATCGAATGATAATTGCAGTGAATGGGAAAGGTGGGGGCCATGGGCCATTTTGCACATTGGATTAAAAAATTGCCACTTAAAATTTTAAATTCTAGTATTGCTTCAAAAGGGAATGGCTCATTTGAAAATCTGAAAATGACATTGTCAATGGTGTCTTTCCCAATCCGTGTGATTGGTTTTTCAATTAGAATGAAGATAAAACTTCCATCAGCAACAAACACATTCAGTGTCTTTCGCATAAAATTTTAAAATTCAATTGATACATCTCTACCTCCTCCGTCACTAAACTCCATGAAAATTAACTAACACCTGGAACTTTACATCTGACTATTTGATGTCTGGAAATTACCATCAATATCGCATATTCTGTAGATACTCATAAATATATTAGCAATGCGCCACTTCATCATTTATCTGATTAGTAACTACACTTATATGCATTCACTTTTCTTTTACACGCCAGGTTCCGGAAGCTCAGAAATTAATGTATAATATGATGATCAATGGTGTATAACAATCTCATTTAAGAATTTAACCACACACACTATTGCTTGTTTAATGTACTTATTACTGAGATAAGACCAACAAATTATGACAATTATTCCAATATCTGTAGCAATAGTTATGGTCGCTTGTCCCGGTGTAAAAACCAACATGTTTACACAGTTGCATGACCATGCTTTGTATCTAAATATAGCTGAGAGAGAGCGTAGGGGTATTAAAGTCAGTATAGTGAAGCACTGCCATCTAGGCGAGTTGTAGTTCGATGTTGTTTGCAGGTAGAATCGACTTAGCAGCGTAATTTGGGGCGAAAAGTAAGTAAGTTAACAAAAAGTTGCCCATGTCCAATTAGTGTGAAACCTAATAAAGGATCGGCGGTAAGTTTTGTGATATGTCGTTGTGTATGTTTTGAAATATAAGCCACGAATGTAGTCGAGTCGAGAGGTTTGAAAACGCAACCAAGATGGCGGGTGTTGCTCCTTTAGCCTATTGTATAGAGGGGGTGTGGATACTTTTATATACCGGTACATTGTTTACATTGAGATCTTGGGTATCCTCATTTCCTGTGAATCAGGGTATGCTATAGTCAGGCCTCAAAATAGCACCCAATTTGGGAGCATTTGCTCTCTATTTTTATGCCCCCGAATCTGAGATTCCGGGGGTATATTGTTTTTCACCTGTCCGTCTGTCTGTCTGTCCGTCCGTCCGTCTGTGTGTTTGTCCACATAAACTTTAACCTTGGCCATAACTTTAGATTGCTAAGAGTTAGGGCTTTCATACTTGGCAATTGCATACCTTGTGATGAGACCTTTCAGATGAGGTCATCATATTTGACCTTGTGACCTTGACCTTGCCGCAATTGACATTTTCAGAAAACTTCAATCTTGGCCATAACTTCTGATTGCTAAGAGCTAAGGCTTTCATACTTGGCATGTGCATACCTTGTGATGAGACCTTTCAAATGAGGTCATCATATTTGACCTTGTGACCTTGGACCTTGACCTAGCCGCAATGAACATTTTCAGAAAAACTTTAACCTTGGCCATAACTTCTGATTGTTAAGAGGTACGGCTTTCATACTTGGCATGTGCATACCTTGTGATGAGACCTTTAGATGAGGTCATCATATTTGACCTTGTGACCTTGACCTTTACCTTGCCGCAGTGGACATCTTCAGTAAACTTTAACCTTGGCCATAACTTTAGATTGCTAAGAGCTAGGGCTTTCATACTTGGCATGTGCATACCTTGTGATGAGACCTTTCAGATGAGGTCATCATATTTGACCTTGTGACCTTGACCTTGCCGCAGTGAACATTTTCAGAAAAACTTTAACCTTGGCCATAACTTTTGATTGTTAAGAGGTACGGCTTTCATACTTGGCATTTGTATACCTTGTGATGTGACCTTTAGATGAGGTCATCATATTTGACCTTGTGACCTTTACCTTGCCGCAGTGGACATTTTCAGAAAAACTTTAACCTTGGCCATAACTTTAGATTGCTAAGAGCTAGGGCTTTCATACTTGGCATGTGCATACCTTGTGATGAGACCTTTCAGATGAGGTCATCATATTTGACCTTGTGACCTTGACCTTGCCGCAATGAACATTTTCAGAAAAACTTTAACCTTGGCCATAACTTTTGATTGTTAAGAGGTACGGCTTTCATACTTGGCATTTGTATACCTTGTGATGTGACCTTTAGATGAGGTCATCATATTTGACCTTGTGACCTTTACCTTGCCGCAGTGGACATCTTCAGTAAACTTTAACCGTGGCCATAACTTTGGATTGCCCAGAGCTACGGCTTTCATTCTTGGCATGTGCATACCTAATGATGAGACCTTCGGATGAGGTCATCATATTTGACCTTGTCCACTGCGGCAAGGTCAAGGTCACATCTTCAGAAAACTTTAACCTTGGCCATAACTTTGGACTGCTCAGAGCTACGGCTTTCATACTTGGCATGTGCGTACCTTGTGATGAGACCTTTCAGATGAGGTCATCATATTTGACCTTGTGACCTTGACGCAGTGAACAATATTCAGAAAACTTTAACCTTGGCCATAACTTTGCTACATCCGGGGGCATCCGTGTTTAACAAACACATCTTGTTTCACTTTGGTCCCTGTAATTTTGAGTTAGGAGCACACATGCTCTTTGGCAAAATTTGGGGTCTAGTTAATAAATTCTGTTTCTTCACCAATTTTAACCATTATCCATCACAATCGCTTCAAAATGGTATTGAATATTAGCTAGCTTACAATTTTCTACTTATATTCATTGATTTACAGTTGATTTTTGCAAATCTCATCTCATGTGTGCTCCTTGCACTTTTCTTTTGGCTCCTTAGAACAATATGTTAGGAGCGTGTCCAATCCTTGTAAAAATGTTTACTTTGAGGCTTTTAGTTGGTGCCTTTTGGATACAAATATTTCGCTGCTAATGACTGCGATACTGCAGTCATGTTTGTAAACAACTAAAATGTCGGGACAGGGATAATCAAAGATCTTTTCATATTTTGCTAAAACGGACAGCAAAGCAGGTGATGATAAACAGTCAAAAGTTGATAGCAGCATGAAAGACGTTTCAGTAGATGACAATTATAAACCTAGTACGAGTAGTGTCGCTAGCGAGAAACGAACTGCGCAATCTTTAGAAAAAAACTTGACTTTGAATCAAAGGCAAAAAAACCCCGAAAACTTATTATTCATAGTGATTGGAAAACAGGAAGACTGTGGTTACATTATTATGATGACAATGAGAACATAATGTTTTTTTCATTAAGTCGAAAATTCTGCAAAAGTGGTAAATCAAATGCTTTTAAGAAGTCAAAATGCACGACAAGACTGAAATTCATAAAGATTCAGAACATAGTAAACTGGTTGAACTTTGTGCTCAAACCTCATTAACCAGAGAGAAATAGCTTCTTGGAATCAATACCAAAAATGCATGAACATCAAACTGAAAAAATTTATTTTCAAGTGCATATATTGGTTAACAGTACATGAAAAAACCATACAGTGACTTTCCAAAGGTATTGGAATTATTATCAATTGTATGAGTGGTCCAGATTGACACTGATTAACCACGTGTGCTGTTGTCACATGAATTACCATGTTGTTTGTGTTGAACATGACAATACTTAGATACTCTTAAAATATAAATGATTATATTCATTAATCTATTATCTATAATGCATCCTCTCATAATAACATTTGATTTAATGCATGTAAAGGTCAAGACATGACACCTATGTTTTATTCGGCTTTTCAACCACTTGAATAAAAACAAAACAGAAATGGTTTTAGTATTTTATTTAGTATAAAAAGGAGTCTCATAATTGAGTGAACCTAATGTGATAATTCAGCTGCAGCCAGTTTCACCCACATGCAGTAGCAGCTAATTGTAATCTATTTCCATTCAAGGTGTATCAAGAATATGTTTATGATGCGACCCACTATGCGAGATACAGCAATTGGGTGACAGCCAAATCCAAAAATAATGCTAGGTAAACTTGTTTGGGATATAACATTATTACAGCAGCGAAAATTCACCATGTCTATTTATTCTAAGAAAATGCTTGAAATATTCTGAACGGGATATTGTAGGCCCCTCAGGATATAATATCCTGTTACGTGGGTTTCTCTAACCTGCCGAATTTTGATTAATGTTAAAACTTAGTTGTACTCACACCGGCCATCTTGGATTTCATTGTACCTGGAATGCATAGACTGAGACTGAACCTCCTAATTTTCAGCATGACCCAAGAGTCCAATATCGCAGTTGTACAAGAAGGAAATTCATCAAATCATGGTCCCATCTGTTCGTCCAAAAAGGATCCCTGTCATGCATGATCAGTCTTGCTGAACCTAAAATTATACCAGGTCCATTGAGCGAAGGCAATCCATGAAATTTTAGATTTAGCCATGATACAAATTTTGAAACAAAATTTCTACAGGATGAACAAATTTAGCCTTATTGCAAATCAAAAACAGCAATAATGCTGGTTAAACAATAATATTGGGAATTGATTGATTAGTTTACTGACTGTACTCTTCTAGGCAAATTTGGATTAAAAATAAAGATTTGACCACTCCTTAGTCCATAATGAGGATGACTTACTACACTAAACAGATTCCTTGGCCGATGTGGAACGTTTATTGTGTACATTGTTTATCTAGAAAATTGAAATTTTTAATCTTGGATAATCTATTATTTTAAGCCGAATGACATACTGTGGCAATGGCTCTATTTTCAATGCTTTTCTCCCTGTTTCAGAATCTGTCGATGAAATCAAGATGGAAAGAGTGGAACTGAGAGTGAAGCGACAAAAGTCTGACCAAGAAGATACAAACTGGGTACAAAGTATTGATGACAACAACCATAATGATGGCGTTGATATTGGTGATATTTGTGGTGTCCATGTTGAAGAACACGATTATCCTGACCCAGGATATAATTGCTATAACGGAGGAGACAACAGTGACTATGTAGGTGGTAACAGTGCTGTCCAGTTAAGCAGAGAGAACGGTGATGATAGCGAAGATGGTTGTTTTGTTAATAACGACAACTGTGATGACAATGGTGATGATGTTTCTATTGTTGACGACGTTGACTGTGATAAAAGGCTTATATATTCCTTCACCACAAGTGACAATGAAAACATTAAAGTTGTTCGAGTGGAAGAATCTGATGATGAATCAGAATGTGAACCGTCCACTGCAGAAGAAACTGAACTTACTTATCAAGTTGCCTTAGATGTACGCAATTCATCTCAATACAAAGCTAAAGAGCTCAACTCTTCTCAGAGGGAACAGGTGCCTGCTTCTACTGGTAGTGCAACGACTACCAATAATGTCAATTGGTATATGCCAAAAAGACCCATTGATGATCCTTATTCTCCGATTCCATCCAGATTTTCTCAAAGTGTAGATAAAACTCAGAGTGAACAGATTCAACCATTGACTTCTGACTGTGCTCTGATTCAACCCAGATTTTCCCAACATACTGTGACTCAACCCAGATTTACCCAACATACTCTGTTTGAGCCTAGGTCTACTCACAGTGCATTTACTCACTCCACAACTACCCAAAGTACAGTAACTCAACACCAGTCCAGTCAAAGTTCACCAGTTCAACCAAGGACTACTGACAATGCACCTATTCATTCCAGATCTATCTATCAAGTGAATGATTTGCTAACTGAACATGGGTATCCAATGTATCCATCAATGTCTTTCAAAAATGCGTATGGAAAGGCCAATCAAGTCTTTAAAACAATGACTTCAAATCCAGTAACTCAAACCTTGTGTTCTCAGAGTCCAAAAAGTCTTCCGTCTACTCAAATTCCACAATATCATCCAAGGCCTATGCAGAGTCCACACATTCAACCAAGGTCCTCGCACAGTGCTCTTATTGAACCAAAGTCTTTTCTTAGTTCACAAATTCAACCAATGACAACTGAGAGTGCTCTCATTCAACCCAGGTCGGATCAGTTTTTACGCAATTCTCCCTGGTCCACTCAAAGTCCAGCAAGAGAACCACTTTCAAGTCAGAAACCTCAATCAAAGAAAAAACTTAAAACACAAATGCCAAGTACTAGAAACAATTTTAATTCAGCTCCAGACAAAACAGCTTTAAACAATCAAAGAATTGAAAGTGAAGAAATTCTTGTGCAATTGAAAGAGAAAGCATCTAAAGAGGAAGAGTTTTCAGGTGAAGCAGTTTTTTTTGCCCCAGCCAATGAAGATTTGATGTACATGGCAAAGAAAAAGTACAAGAAAAGAAAGCTGAACCATGCTCCGAACAATGAAGGGTTGACATATGTGTCCAAGGAGCAGGAGATTGAGAGTGTATGCATGCCTTCGAAATATGAGCCTGATCTCCCTGGTCTACAAGTGAAACAAGAGTCAACGACTGAAGAGGATGTCCCCGTGTATACCATGACTTCTTGTGAAAGCGAGGGAGAAACTGAAAATGTGGTTTTTCATGAGGCTTCTACAACTTCTTGTAGAAGTGAGGGAGAAACTGAAAGTTTGGTTCTACATGAGCCAGCCATTCACCCTTCTGAAAAGGAAGGACAAACTGAACCAAACAACTCGTCTCCAAATTGTACATTTGTAAAATGTGAGCCTGAAATGGATGAACCCTCCTGCAAAAGTGAGGACCGCTTTGTTACAGTCACCCCAGTAGTGGATTTCTGTGGAGATGGGATTCTTAAGAAATTTATTCCTAAAGCAGAAGATTTGTATTGTATACTCTGTGAGAGAACATTTCTAGGTCTTGAAAGCATCAGACAGTGTCATTGGCGGACATTATCTCTTCCTAGATATTTCATATTGTGTGGATATTGTAATAAGGGTTTTGTCGTAACTTCTCAACTCAAAGAACATTTTCAAAAAGTTCACAAAGAGCATTTCATGTATCATTGTGATGTCTGTGACTTGTTGGTGCCACCTAATAAACTCATGCGGCATGTGAGAAATCACAGGAAGAAGAATTTTAACCACAAATGTGGAGTCTGCATGGAAAAGTTCACCTTGATGAGGAATGTGAAACCTCATTTTCAAGGTCATGAGAAACTAGTCCTTTATACTTGTGGTATCTGCATGGTGAATCATTTGAATGAAGAGGAATTTTCGAGGCATATTCATAGTCATTTTGAAGGTCATTTTTACTGTAAAATATGCAACAAAAGATTCAGGAGGGTTGACGAATATTCAAAACATTTTGAAATGCACTGTGGTACTTGTGGCAAACAATTCGAACCTGAAGACAGATATCTGATTGAAACTCAAAGAAATGAGAAAAATAAACAACAAAAAAAAGAAATGGTTGTTAAGGCTGGGGTTAGCAAAATGGGGGTTTCATCAAATGTCAATGAAATAACGGTTGGACCAAATGATGAACAATTAACAGTATTGTCTGACCTTAACACAGAGAGGAATGCATCAAGTTGTGATGATAAACTGGACAGAAGAAACAGAAGAAAGAAAGAATTAGATGCAAGATGTAGCCCTGAGGAAATAGGGAATGCCCTTATTCACAGTGAAATGGTTGATGCAGCAAACAGAACTGAAATGGAAGATGGATCCCACCTTAAAGAAATGGTTGATGCAGCAAACAGACCTGAAATGGAAGATGGATCCCACCTTAAAGAAATGGTTGATGCATCAAACCGAACTGAAATAGAAGATGGATCCCACCCTAAAGAAATGGTTGATGCAGCAAACAGAACTGAAAAGGAAGATGGATCCCACCTTAAAGAAATGGTTGATGCAGCTAACAGAACTGAAATGGAAGATGGATCCCACCTTAAAGAAATGGTTGATGCAGCTAACAGAACTGAAATGGAAGATGGATCCCACCTTAAAGAAATGGTTGATGCAGCTAACAGAACTGAAATTGAAGATGCATCCCACCTTAAAGAAATGGTTGATGCAGCAAACTTAAGAGAAACATTTGGACCAGTTGATGAACAACTGAATGAGTTCGGAGATACATACATGCACCAAGAGAAAATGAGAAATCAACCAAACAATAAAGGAACATCTGATACTCATGACTCTCCTCTGGAAGAAACTGAATCTGAACTCGGGCATACAAAAGAGGAAAATGGAGTCATCTGTAACGAAAAACTGCAAGATAAAATTCAGAGAGAACTGAAAACTAGAGCCAAAGTTAAAGAAGGCGATCGCAAAGACAATGAGGAGAACACTGCTGAATATTCTGATGTTCTCGTGGATAAAGAAGTAAAAATAATGACTGAAGACACAGAGAAAGAATATTTTTCAAATGAGAAGGTAAATGCATCAATGATTGTAGATAGGCCTGATGTTGGACCCTTGATTGTCCTTAACCGGATATTAGATTCCAATGAAAGGACAGTTGTCAAAGCTACAAAAAATGACCGCCATTGCTTGCTGTGTCCTAAAAAATACAACAACCACTCTCATTTAAAACATCACATGAGATCCCATAAATGGGCCCCTGGCAAGTTTGTGTTGTGTGGACATTGCAATGAAGAATTCCTCTTGTTAAATGACCTTGAGTACCATTTTGAGAATATCCACAAAAAACATTTCAAGTATTCTTGTGACCTCTGTACTTTGGAAATACCGTCTGAGGAACTCTTGCTTCATTTTGGACAGCATACAGAGAAGAGTCTGAACTACCAATGTGGAATCTGTTTGAAGAAGTTCTCTCTGATCGAAGAAGTGAAAACACACCTTCAAGAACATGAAACACAAATCATTTACAAATGTGGAATGTGCTCTGTGGATCACAATAACGGAAAGGACTTTAAAAAACATCTGAGAAACCATTATCTTGAAACTCTTGTGTGTGACAAGTGCAACAAAACATTTGATCAGATTAATGACTTGAAAAAACATTCCAAAATACACTTATATCCTCAAACCTATGCTCCTAGATGCAAACCAGTCAAAACTCCTTCTGACAATGATACAAGGTCTTCTCCATGTTCTCTTGCTAAAGAATCCCATGCTGGAAAACAAGCTATAGTTACCCCAAAATTAGAATACCTTGGAAACCTTAAAGAAATGATTGATGCAGCAAACAGAACTGAAATGAAAGATGGAACCAACAATAAAGAAATGATTGATGTAGCTAACAGAACTGAAATAAAAGATGGATCCCACCTTAAAGAAATGGTTGATGTAGCTAACAGAACTGAAATGGAAGATGGATCAAACAATACAGAAATGATTGATGTAGCTAACAGAACTGAAAAGGAAGATGGATCCCACCTTAAAGAAATGATTGATGTAGCTAACAGAACTGAAATGGAAGATGGATCCCACCTTAAAGAAATTATTGATGTAGCAAACAGAACTGAAATTGAAGATGCATCCCACCTTAAAGAAATGATTGATGTAGCAAACAGAACTGAAATTGAAGATGCATCCCACCTTAAAGAAATGGTTGATGCAGCTAACAGAACTGAAATGGAAGATGGATCCCACCTTAAAGAAATGATTGATATAGCAAACAGAACTGAAATTGAAGATGCATCCCACCTTAAAGAAATGGTTGATGCAGCAAACTTAAGAGAAACATTTGGACCAGTTGATGAACAACTGAATGAGTTCGGAGATACATACATGCACCAAGAGAAAATGAGAAATCAACCAAACAATAAAGGAACATCTGATACTCATGACTCTCCTCTGGAAGAAACTGAATCTGAACTCGGGCATACAAAAGAGGAAAATGGAGTCATCTGTAACGAAAAACTGCAAGATAAAATTCAGAGAGAACTGAAAACTAGAGCCAAAGTTAAAGAAGGCGATCGAAAAGACAATGAGGAGAACACTGTTGAATTTTCTGATGTTCTCGTGGATAAAGAAGTAAAATTAATGACTGAAGACACAGAGAAAGAATATTTTTCAAATGAGAAGGTAAATGCATCAATGATTGTAGATAGGCCTGATGTTGGACCCTTGATTGTCCTTAACCGGATATTAGATTCCAATGAAAGGACAGTTGTCAAAGCTACAAAAAATGACCGCCATTGCTTGCTGTGTCCTAAAAAATACAACAACCACTCTCATTTACATTTACATCACATGAGATCTCACAAATGGGCCCCTGGCAAGTTTGTGTTGTGTGGACATTGCAATGAAGAATTCCTCTTGTTAAATGACCTTGAGTACCATTTTGAGAATATCCACAAAAAACATTTCAAGTATTCTTGTGACCTCTGTACTTTGGAAATACCGTCTGAAGAACTCTTGCTTCATTTTGGACAGCATACAGAGAAGAGTCTGAACTACCAATGTGGAATCTGTTTGAAGAAGTTCTCTCTGATCGAAGAAGTGAAAACACACCTTCAAGAACATGAAACACAAATCATTTACAAATGTGGAATGTGCTCTGTGCATCACAATAACGGAAAGGACTTTAAAAAACATCTGAGAAACCATTATCTTGAAACTCTTGTGTGTGACAAGTGCAACAAAACATTTGATCAGATTAATGACTTGAAAAAACATTCCAAAATACACTTATATCCTCAAACCTATACTCCTCGACACAAACGAGTCAAAACTCCTTCTGACAATGATACAAGGTCTTCTCCATGTTCTCTTGCTAAAGAATCCCATGCTGGAAAACAAGCTATAGTTACCCCAATATTAGAATACCTTGGAAACCTTAAAGAAATGATTGATGTAGCTAACAGAACTGAAATGGAAGATGGATCAAACAATACAGAAATGATTGATGCAGCAAACAGAACTGAAAAGGAAGATGGATCCCACCTTAAAGAAATGATTGATGTAGCTAACAGAACTGAAATGGAAGATGGATCCCACCTTAAAGAAATTATTGATGTAGCAAACAGAACTGAAATTGAAGATGCATCCCACCTTAAAGAAATGATTGATGTAGCAAACAGAACTGAAATTGAAGATGCATCCCACCTTAAAGAAATGGTTGATGCAGCTAACAGAACTGAAATGGAAGATGGATCCCACCTTAAAGAAATGATTGATGTAGCAAACAGAACTGAAATTGAAGATGCATCCCACCTTAAAGAAATGGTTGATGCAGCAAACTTAAGAGAAACATTTGGACCAGTTGATGAACAACTGAATGAGTTCGGAGATACATACATGCACCAAGAGAAAATGAGAAATCAACCAAACAATAAAGGAACATCTGATACTCATGACTCTCCTCTGGAAGAAACTGAATCTGAACTAGGGCATACAAAAGAGGAAAATGAAGTCATCTGTAACGAAAAACTGCAAGATAAAATTCAGAGAGAACTGAAAACTAGAGCCAAAGTTAAAGAAGGCGATCGAAAAGACAATGAGGAGAACACTGTTGAATTTTCTGATGTTCTCGTGGATAAAGAAGTAAAAATAATGACTGAAGACACAGAGAAAGAATATTTTTCAAATGAGAAGGTAAATGCATCAATGATTGTAGATAGGCCTGATGTTGGACCCTTGATTGTCCTTAACCGGATATTAGATTCCAATGAAAGGACAGTTGTCAAAGCTACAAAAAATGACCGCCATTGCTTGCTGTGTCCTAAAAGATACAACAACCACTCTCATTTAAAACATCACATGAGATCTCATAAATGGGCCCCTGGCAAGTTTGTGTTGTGTGGACATTGCAATGAAGAATTCCTCTTGTTAAATGACCTTGAGTACCATTTTGAGAATATCCACAAAAAACATTTCAAGTATTCTTGTGACCTCTGTACTTTGGAAATACCGTCTGAGGAACTCTTGCTTCATTTTGGACAGCATACAGAGAAGAGTCTGAACTACCAATGTGGAATCTGTTTGAAGAAGTTCTCTCTGATCGAAGAAGTGAAAACACACCTTCAAGAACATGAAACACAAATCATTTACAAATGTGGAATATGCTCTGTGCATCACAAAAACAGAAAGGACTTTAAAAAACATCTGAGAAACCATTATCTTGAAAGACTTGTGTGTGACAAGTGCAACAAAAAAATTGATCACATTAATGCCTTGAAAAAACATTCCAAACTACACTTTTATTCTCAAACCTATACCTATAATCCTCGACGCAAACCAGTCAAAACTCCTTCTGTCAATGATACAAGGTCTTCTCCATCTGCTCTTGCTGAAGAACCCCATGCTGGAAAACAAGCTATAGTTACCCCAATATTAGAATACCTTGGAAACCTAACAAAAGATGCAGCTGGAGTGAAGAGAACACTTATATATTGTTTTCTCTGTCAGAAAACCTTTCATCGTTTGCAGAACTTGAAATCACACATGAAGACCCACCTTGGTTTCCCTGAAAAATTTCTGATGTGTGGACTTTGCAATGAAGATTTCTTTTTCTTCAATTATCTCCAGGAACATTTTAAAAATGTCCACAAAGAACATTTCAAGTATTCTTGTAATATTTGCAATTTGGAAATACCATCTGAAACACTATCCAATCATTTTGGAATGCACAATAACTTCAAGTGTGGGATCTGTATGGAAGAGTTCTGTCTGATTATGGAATTGAAAACACATCTTAAAGTACATCAAAAACATATCATTTACAAATGTGCCATCTGCTCGGTGAATTACAAAAACATACAAGAATTTGAGGCACATCTGAAAATTCATTACAAACAATGGTTTTCTTGTGAAAAGTGTGACCAAATCTTTTCTTCCAATGAAGAACTAGAGAAGCATTCCAATGTACATGTTGGTCCGCATCGATGTGATCTGTGTAACTTGCATTTCCGCACTATTTCTGACCTCAATTTTCACCTAAGCAAGTGTGCTTGTTTTAAAACCCAGCTACTGTACAAGTGCAAGAAATGTTTGGCTTTATAATGAAGTGTGAAATCTGCCAACTGCTCTTCAGTCAATCTTAGGGTTGTCTCGGTTTGATCCCATTGGATCCAGAATAGGTCCCTATCTCTGCGAACAACTTCCAGTCTAGGTTTTCAGTACCAAGAATGAAGGATGGAATGTCATCATAAGGAAGGTCCTTGTCCCCCCCCCCCCAGTGTATTTTTCATCAATCTAAAGACACAGTATCTGTAAAATATCATTATTATTGACCAAGGGAAGTCGACAGACTTGATGTACCTCACAGTATGTGTGAATTGGGTCTTCCAAGATGAAAAAACAATTCATCCAATTAACTTTTTATCCCAGGAACTTGTAGAAGAAGTAATGAATAGTTTGGATTGTCTGCTTAAACTCAGTCCAAAGCAAGTTTCTTCCAGCAATATCATCCAAATGTCCTCTTAATTTCTTTGACATGTTGTTTGGATGACTCGGGTATCTTAACTGGCAATTTTGATTGCTCTTTCCATACATTTATAAACCTGAAGATTTGTGTTGCATTTGCTTTGAAGCATATAAAAAGATATACTCCATACTCCTATTCGGCAATAATTATACCCCCGCTACGAAGTTGTCGGGGGTATATAGCTGTCAGCACGTCCGTCCGTCCATCCGTTGTTTGTTCCACTCATAATTCTGAAACCAGTGATTCTAATTAGCAGCTCCGACTTAGAAGGTTTTGAGAACTCATATACATAACTTCTTACTTAAGCCCCTGGGGAAATTTTTTGACATGTTCATATTCAAGGTCAAAGGTCAAGGTCACGAGTTCTAAAATCGCTAAAAAATTCCTTGTAAACACGATAACTTGAAAAATATTTGTGCTATCAGGCTCTTTTTTGGTGTATATCAACTATGGAGAAAGGCCAAGATTTGAAAAGGTTTTCGCTAACATCCATCAAAGGTCAAGGTCATAGCCAGGTCACAACTTAAGCATGCTTTTGCGAAAATGTCTTATTTCAACTATTAACACTTTGAAGAATTACATGATTGTGATACACAATGAACACTGATCACTGATTGTGTGACCTTCAATTTTAAAAGTCAAGGTCACGAGATAGGTTCAAGGTCACCAGTTCTGAAATCACTAAATAACTTTTTTCCATGAAGGTTTCAACACCTCATATAATTATATAGCTTCTTTCTTTTACACCTGGGGAATTGTTTTGACATGCTCACATTCAAGGTCAAAGGTCAAGGTCATGAGTTCTGAAATCACTACAAAAATCCTTGTAAACACGATAACTCCAACAACTTCTGTGCTATCAGGCCCTTACTTGGTATATATCAACTATGGAGAAAGATTGAGATTTGAAAAGGTTTTCGCTAAAATCTGTTTTTAAAAAATTTCCATTTTGAAATCAGAAATAGGTTTTAAGAACAAACTAGTGAAAAGTGACCCCAGTGATGATTCAATGATGACCCAAAGTTTCGGAGCTGCTCTGCTTTTGCGGTGTCTAGTTGTTCAAATGTCGTGTAACTTTATACATATAATTCTTTTTCAACGAATTTATAATGAAACTTAACCTCTTCTTTGTGTCTCCCTTCTTTATGTTTTGTGTGTCTCTTTTTTGTATTTCCATGTTTGTTTATTCTCTCATACTTACAACTCATACTCACCACTTTTGTTAAGGGCCTAGTGCTCAATTTACGAGGTCAGGCGCTACAAAAATATTCATTATTATTATTATTATTATAATCACCACAATTGTTACATCTACCTTTTGTATGTTTCATACTCTCATTTGCATAATTTATGCAAATTTTCTCTGTTTTTCGACTTTGTCATTCAAACTTTTTGTTCCACTTATAACTCAGATTATAATTGTTCAAATGTCTTGTAACTTGATACATATAATTACCACAATGTGTACATCTGCCTTTTGTATGTTTCATACCCTCATTTGCATATTCTATGGAAGTTTTCTAAAAAAAAATACTTCACCATTCACACTTCTCTGTCACTCTCATAACTCAGAAACTAATTGTTCAAATGTTACGAAACCTGAAACTTACAACCACTGATCTGTCATTTGTATATTTCATACACTCATTTGCATATTTGTATATTTCACACCCTCATTTGCATATTTATTGCCATTTTTCAATTTTTTTTCGCAATTTTACTTTAAAAAATGCTAACAAGTATATAATCTATGAAGACATACTTACTCTGCTTTAATAATACTTCTGTGGTCTATTCAAAAAAGAGTCTAAACATTGATGTCCTTGCTATTTTGAAACATTTTTTTCTTTGACCAATGTTAAAAGCTATATGAGTGAGCTGTTTTCATTAATTCTCTTGTTGGTCATGAACATATATATTAATTCAATCAACAAGCACATTACAATTCTTGTATACAAAAGAAGAAGAAATAGAAGAAATATATACTGATGGAAATGAATAAAGGAACACATATATATTGATGGTGAAATTTGTTTTATTGTCATGGGTTCAAGTATATTTCATTAAGTATGTACACCACAGGTGAAATTTCAGTATCTTTGGATTAACTTCCTGATGACAGCCAGAGGAACTGCACCCCACTCTTCTTGGAGAGCCTGGAACATGGCATCAGGTGTCTGGGGTAGAACATCACGATCCCTCCTTGGACCGCCATGGCAACACTCTGATGTTGTTTTGCGTGAGAAAATCCCTGCTGACGTGAGCCGTGTGGGGTCGAGCATTGTCATGTTGAAACTCAAAGTTTACACCCACTCTACGAAAGGAAGGACAACAGGTTGCAACACTTCGTCTCGGTAATGGACACCAGTCACCCTTCCATCAAGTCGAACAAGGTTGGTCCTATGGTCGTAGGTTATGCTGACCCATAACATCACAGATCCGCCCGCGTAGGAATCATGTTGCTTGATGGTGCACTGATGGTGACATTAACGAAAGCGTCACCAAACGCGGATCCGACCATCTGCGAAGTCCAAATTGAATCGTGACTCATCACTGAACATGGCATTGCGCCAATGTCGAAGTTGTCCAACTCGTTGTTGTGTAGCCCATGCTCTTCTTAGACATCTGTGTTCCGCAGTCAGCCTTACCCCAACAACAGGACAACGTGACTTTAAGCCTGCTGCTTTAAGTCTGTTTCTGACAGTACGGTTACAAATTCTTAGTCTCGTAACTGCCCTGAACTCAGAGTTTATTTTCGATGCTGGACCGAGGCTGGTTTAAATCGGTTACGTAAGGACAGCAGCAGCAGCTGGCGGTCGTTTTGGGGCGTTGTCTTTCGTTTTTGGCCCGACCGGGTCTAGTCTTTACGTTCCCTGTCTGACGGTACCAGTTCCACAGTCGCGAAATCACCCTTTTAGACTAGTTAAATTGTCTAGTATATTGATTGACCGCTGTTTATGCACCAGATAGCCTACCATTTCTCATTATCAGAAGGTATGCTCTAGGCATGATTCTGAAGGTAAAGGTACACTGACATTCGTTGACTCCTTGAAGGTTAATGGACGTTGCCATGCATGAAGTTCATGGAAATCAATTGTCACGTGCACGGTACCTTTTCAGTGAAAGTAAACTTCAACATTTTCAGTTTATAAAGGCCCCACTCAGCCTCGAACAAACGGAACATGCCAGACATAAGTTAACAGTAATTAAGCGTTCCCTTATTCGTTTCCATCAGTATATTTACGTGTCACATGCTGCATTGTACACTAAAAACTCAGAAGATATAAAATAACAATAGTAAAAGGAGTAAGAGACATGATATCACTATATAAACTAATATTATTTTAAAAAGCACATCAACTCATGCATACACAAACCAGAATGCATACACACATACATACACACACCAACACACATACATACACACACACACATAAATATTCATTCATATACTTTCATTTCAGTAAAACCTTATATACATGTATAATAAAAAAAACTATCGGTGATAAGTATAATTATATAAGTCTATTCTGCCGAAATACTTCGACACCTTAACATAGAATATAAGAGAGCGGCAAGGGGCTTAATAGACACACATCATCATTATCTCGTTAATGAGAAAACAACACTCGCTGTTTGATTGTTTAATTGATATTCTCAGTGTCATGTAGTGAGTGATACTACAGTGACTACAATACTCTTCCAATGTTGCATTACATCACTAACAAAGAAAACAGATAAAGATGAGGAGTCACCTCTTTCTCATTTTGTCTTTCCCGAGGTCAACTTTCAGCATCAATGTTGCTTATGTCTTGTCTTCACTGAACAAAGGTACAATAGAAACAAAAGATACAATAAGCTACAGAAAACTGGACAATTTCATTTAGAATAAAACATTAGGGAGTTGCATCATGTTAACAAAGTTCCCTTATATACTGAACAACAACAAACGAAACGCGGGTTTTTATGATTATAGTTTGTTTGCATATCAGCTCACGCTTTGTCATATATGTAGTAAATGTCAGAACATGTTGAGCTATTGATACTGTAGAGTACAGATGGTTAGCATTGCAAGGTCAAAGGGTATCAGTTTGCTAAAAATGCACATCACATGTTGTCATGGTAACATGATCTGCATGCCTCGTAAAATTCAAATTGTTCCTGCTGAATCCGACATCACATGTTGTCATGGTAACATGATTTGCATGAGCCTCGTAAAATTCAAATTACTCGTGCTGAAATCCGAAACTTGCTCTATGAAAAGGACCCCAAATTGTGACTCAGCCTCAAAGTTTCATCTTGCTTGGCAAACAAAACGTGAAATTTTCGGAAATTGGGATATTGGCCGATTGCATGCTGAACAGTTTGCAAGGACTATACATATTCTCGTGGAATACCTTAGTACTGAAAAAGAATGCAATACTGTGACGTTTTACCAAAATGAGAATGATAATGGCACAAGATAACGTTCTGCAGAAGATCTTCACCGGTATTGACTTTTCGTCATGTCTGCATGTTGTTCAACACGTTACTAACATCATGTCAACAAAATTTGAACGCTTTGATATTATATATAGATTTTATCAATACAGTGTTATCAGTAATTACGAAATTGTTACAGTGGACTCACGTTTCTTTTGCTGTTCGTTATATTATAGTAAAATAAACAATTAAAACTTACTATGTTTTCGTATTTGCCAAGTAACTAAATGTAAAGAAAAAAAAGCAAGATTGACCATAGTGTGGTATCCTACCATGGTGTATTGTATATCGACCTCTTCAAAGAGCGAGAGACATTAAAGGGGCAGTAGCACGTTTTTTGCAAAATTTATTTTTTCAAATTTCCCATTTATAATGATAGTTTATGTCATTTAAATTAACTTTAGAGGGTAAAACATCTTATTACACAAACCAAGTATCTGTAGTGGTAAAAACTAAATTGTGTATAAAGCAAAAATTGCATGACAGCCTTTTTATTGTGAACACAATTTATTATTTTGTATTACAAAAACGATTCCCATGGCTTTACCGAAACATGTACACTCAATTTAAACTTTATTTTCCGAAGAGAGAAGGTTTTACTATTGGTGAAATTTTTTTTAAAATCAATTTATTTGAGCGGAAAAAAACGTGCTACTGCCCCTTTAAACAAAACTTTGGGCAAAATATAACACACAATATATTTCCAGTTCATTTATTAATTAATCATTCATTCAATATCTCAAAGATTGCAGTCTTGTTTAAAACTAGATATTGTGTGGTCAAGAATCCATAGTACATCCTTTATCATTGTTGGCAGCAGTCACATCGTTGGTAGATAAATCAATCTCTAAGGAGTTGTGAAGGGAATTGACAACATCTCACATATTTCTTGCAGATCAGCTGATCACTTGATATCACCCCCGGGGGTTTCTAAAAAGTAGATTTGGCGACCCCAAATAGGGTCACAGGGGTCACTATCTTAAAAACTTATTTTCATCTTCTACTACAGTATCAAACGGTCTAGAGAGCTTAAATGCTGTGTGCAGCCTCCTTGGCCAATTGGGATTCTAAATTGTAGATTTCGGGACCCCTTGACCCCAAATAGGGTCATAGGAGTCACAAGCTATACCTGTGATAAATTCTCCTGAAAAATCTATTTTGAAATTTATTATTATATTATTATTGTTTAAAACCTGATGAGCTACAGAGCCAATGGTTCTATTAAGGGGGTTGAACCTTGCACCTAGGGGATCAAACTTGTTCTATCCAAAATAGTTTTTAAATATGCATATGATTGTGATATAACTCGTCTTGCGTGTTTTGCACGACAATTCAAGAGGGCTACAAATTCATTTCTCCTAAACATGACCTCCAATAACAATATTCAATCATCAGCACTATATGAGTGTCGCAACTGGTGTGTACGAACGGTTTCTTTCACCTAGACTTTGAAACACATTTCATCCTGTTTCCGACTGACTATCGTTCTGTAATTCAAATATTTCAGATGCGCCCGTTTGACTGAGTACATGATATTATAAGAAAATGACGCCATTTCTTCAATATCTCAGCAAATCGTTGTTATTAATATGGTAACGGAGCATATATAAAACCATGGGTAACCGAGGATGTGTTAATCAATACATATGTTGAATGTAGCGGTTTGAAAAGAGAAGAACGAAACTGTGGTATACACAAGCCAACAACCAGGGAGGGGTGGGAATGCACTGAATTTCAGAGTAGTACCATACATGGTTCGCTAGTTCCAGTCGTTGCTCACAGGTTTCACCGCAATGCATAGCCACATGGCGTTACGGGCTTTCTCTCTGCCGTAATACTAGCAGCCGTTATATAAGTGAAATGCTGAAAGCGGCGTTAAACAACAACTCACCTCACCTCACTCACAGCTAGGGAAAAAACTGCAATGTAGAGAATCTGATGCCAATGAAGGTTTATGAGTCTTCTTCCCCTGTAGACCATGAAGAATAGTTCTATGAACAAGTGTCAGTTGAACTAGAAGATGGTTAATTTGTTTTAGACTAAAATTTTACACACACACACACAAAAAGAAACAGTCCTCACTTTTGAATGTTTTACTTATTCTTTCCGAAAGAGACGATTTGACTGATGGTCAGTGTTGTAGATTCCTGAGGTGTCCTTTGTGAAGCTGGTTAGTTATTGAGGTATTCAGCACATGAAAAAAAATCGATTAAACTTTGCATGATTAACTACCTGTTCGCCAACTACGGAATCAAGGTTTTGAAAAGAAATGTCACGTCGTTTGGTTCCATTACATACACAGTGGACGTTTAATTGCCACAAGGTACTGATGAAACATACAAGATGTTGGTTTGACTAGAGAGGTTCAAGGTCCAACTTTCCAATGCCAGGCATAACTCTTGCCAGTCTCTGTCGTTACGTAAAGGTTAAAGGATAGATGAAATGCATTTTTCTCAAGAATGACAGATGATTACCTCTACGTATATTGTATATCGGAATCAATTGAGCATAAAATCGAGACAATATACACTTGCAATTGATAATTAAGACGATTTTAATTCACCCATTTTAACACTATCGCAATTTGTTCGGCGAAACCTTTTGAAAATGCTCACTGAGGCGTGACTGTGATAAGCGATAGGCGGGGCGGCTTAGATAGCTTCTCCGCCGGTGTCTCGTTAATTAATTAATGATAATTATCACTGCCGCTAAATGAATTTATGAGGTGTATTACATCGCCAAAAAGACATGTTTATGTAATAATTGTGTAATTGTCATCTGCGGAATTACCTAGTTGGATATCTAAACATTCGATATATGGGAAATTTAAGTTGGTTTATTGAAGGTATCTTTGTGAAATTAACAATCAAAATGTTGCGAAATTACGTTTAATTGTGACTATCGCTGAAAATCAAATTCCTCCACATACGTCACAGAAGTCATCCCTTCACGGGTCACATCCCCGCAGAGTTTCATTCTGGTCGCCGGGGCTAAATCAGACGGTTTTTTAAAAAGCCGTATATAAGTAATTTATGGACCGATTTCAGAAATTTAAAATCGAGCAATTGTCAAATAGACATCCCATTTTAATGAATCCGATTTGGACCATATGTCATTTCATCCATCCTTTAAGGTACGAAGGCGAGGTCTTGGTGCCTGTAGATAGACCGCAGGGGGAGTCGGGTAGGACAGATAAACCGCGGCCGAAGGCCAAGGTCTATCTGTCCTACCCGACTCCCCCTGCGGTCTATCTACAGGCACCAAGACCGAGTCTGAGTACCTTAACCGCCTTATGAACTGAGTGAAGATTGCATTTAAAAATAAAACAAAAATATAGCAGTTCAAACATACTCACACCCCTCTATGAAAATGAACTGGTCCAAATGACTTCATAGGTTTGTGACAGGATTTGGAAACCATTTATAACAATCGTTTTAAAAACGAATTTTAGTTATGTGTTAAGTAATCAAAAGCTGAAACAAATATTTTCCTTTAACATTACAAACAAAAAGTTGACAGTAAATATTAGTGTCATCATCAGGCGACGCAGTCGATCACGTGACATTGTGCCCGTGCATTTCGTGACACTTGTGCTTAATGCTGAAATGTACACGCTTGCACACTAAACTGCTCGACCACTGACAACATGATCAAAGTTATCCCAAACACAACACAATTTCAATAGTTACAAGACCTTTTGCACATAAAACATATTGCTACATTAATAATAATAAAAATAAGTAATGCAGAAACTGACAATTTTACAAGAGGCAATGAAATAGTGTAATCGATTGGTCATGAAAAAATCATTCTAACTTCAACTGGCTCCGTAGCCTAATGGTATGCACGTTTGGTTACAAATCTAAAGGCCATTGGTTCGATTCCCGACTTTTGAGTGATATATTTGGAAAAATCTTGTGTTGGAAATCATATGAATTTTATAATGGGAAATGTTTGAGATTTGAAAAGAAATTTGTTTTAAATCTAATGTTGAGGTCTTTAAATCACAGATAGGCCTCATACGAGGTCTTTAAATCCTAGATAGACCTCATATGAAGTCTCTAAATCACAGATAGACCTCAAACGAGGTCCGTAAGTTACAGATAGACCTGACTTGATGCAGCCAAGGTCCTACCTCCAGGTTACGGAACGGTGCTAAACAAAGGGATGACGTCACCAGAGGTTTATAATGGCTGATTTAGGCCTTGCAGTAATTCCTTAAGACCTCTGTGCTTGGGAATCCTGGCCCACTATGTATTTCATGCGCATGATTCCACTATCTTGGCACAGCAAAGCGAGGGAAATACTGCAAGGCTTAAATCAGCCAGTAATGGAGACTGCCACGAGTTATGCTTTGTGTTTGGAAGTTGTTCAAGGTCGGAAGGAGAGGTATATCTGTTTTGGTTTCAGAAGACCCTGAGACAAGCTAAGACAGAAAAAACGGGTAAGCTAAGAGAACATACCGGTATTCCATCTCCACTACATTACTCAGGAGATATACATGTATCGTCGCTAAATTTTACCTCAGTAGACACCATACTGATGTTTTAAAACACTGCACAATAGCGTCGCTGCAAACTTAAATAGGCCTACATCACAGCTACTGTGTCTAGAGGATAATGTATGTTTTTGTGTACAACATTCTTCATTAATATAGCCATTTAAGCTTGTTTGCCAATCCTTTTCTATTGAATAAAATATGTTTAAACCAGGAACATGATTACTTCTAGGTCGAATTACAAATAAATGCCGTGCACTCAATTGATTGCTAACAATATAGACACATGGAAATCACAGCTACTATGTCTAGAGGATAATGGATCTGGTCATGATTACTTCTAGGTCGAATTACAAATGAATGCCGTGCACACAATTGATTGCTAACAATATAGGCTCATTGAAATCACAGCTACTATGTCTAGAGGATATAGAGGCAGTGGAACCAAATCAGTTCCTGATTATTTCCAGACCGATTTCAGAACGAATACTGTGCACTTTATTGACTTTAATGTTGAAAAGTGGTACTTGACATTATACCCCACTTCCGGTCTCGTTGCTATGGTTTCCTTTGTTACAAGTGTAGGTGTATTAACCGATACACCTACACTTTTTCTTATATACCTATACTTTTTCTGTTATACCGACACTTTTTCTGATATACCTACACTTTTTAACACTGAGAAACAATGAAGTCAATGTTCTAAATTTCCAAATTCTAAGTGATGATACTTTATAAAATGTCAGATTATAAATGAACATATAAGGAACCTGGGATCGAACCCGTGACCTGTTGCTTTCTGGCCGAACGACCTAACCATTACACCACGAAGCCAGTTGAAACTCTAAACATTTTTTAATAACCAAATGAATAAGGTTCTTATAATGCGTGAAA
The DNA here is from genome assembly GCA_936450465.1 of Gibbula magus. Classification (NCBI taxonomy): domain Eukaryota; kingdom Metazoa; phylum Mollusca; class Gastropoda; order Trochida; family Trochidae; genus Gibbula; species Gibbula magus. The sequence continues at coordinate 67,999,814 of OW388295.1, forward strand.
TAATATCACAAATTTATGTTTTTCTTCTTATAAGAATGTAATTTAATTTTGGGTACAAAATGTCTTAACATACTGAAAGTTGTTTCTGTTTTCTCTAAACTTTGGCCACGTTGACATTAGCCATGCTGTTTATAGTGTTAGTTGTACATTTCAGCAAGATGCACGTGCATCTGCGTTGACAATGCCGTCATTTGGCCATATCAATTAGATTTCGAGCCCCAAACATGAGTAACCATACAACGCAGCACGGACTGCGTTGTCACAGACGAGGCCGTATTTGGGTTGTGCGTTTCATGCACAAGCTTGTTTACAGCTGTATTTGTTTAGATATATTATGAAATAGTATCCGCTTACACTCGACCGTAAGTGGGGTATAAAACAGATATACAAATACTTTTCCTCGTGTATCAAATGATACCCAACACTTTTCCCCGTTGGAGCCTTACTCGGCTCCGCCTCGTTCGATACACTCGGAAAAGTATGGGTATATCTCTCATATATGCACATTGAAGTGTTCTTAAATGAAACCATTAGGAAATAAACTGTGAATTTACCTATGCGAAAAACTGAGCTCATTTTTCAACTTGAAATATTCTATGATAAAAATCATACCCTTTCAATTCGTGTAATATCAATGTTGTTAGTCTTAAACAGTTAGTGAAGTGGATTAAACTGATTAAAATCAACCGAGTATGTACGAATACAGAGTTTCTTTTCTGAGATTGTTTTAAAATCTAATATCGTTGAATGTTAAAGCACTGTAGCATGATAAGAGAAAATAATCAAATAAAAATAGAACCATTGGCTCTGTAGCTCTGTACTCATCAAGTATGCCCACATTCATTATGTAAGATACGTCAAATAATAAGGCATTGCAAAAATGATAAGTCAACAAATTTAGAAGCCATAGTCCATATAAAATATTAGTATCCTAGAGCTATGCATTTTAAGGGAGAAGTAACAATTGTTTAGGGAGAAGTAACAGTTGTTTTGAAAGCTACAAGATTACTATTATTTTTTTTGCCCCAAAACTATTTTTACTACAACTTTTAAAGGTGTATAATTACAAGTGATTCCGGGGGATGGTGTTATAAATTAAATCTCTTCAGTTGATGTGGATCTACTTATTTAATTTTCTCCCGTTTTGACACTTTTGAAACTTTTGCGTCACTTCCAGCCACGTTCATTATTTGTTCATTTATAAAATGCGATTTCGGTTTTGAAAATCCAAGTATTTTAATTACCAAGGAGCATGACAGTCGGAGTTGCTTCCCTTCGCACTGAAACAATCGGCTTTGCTTGCTTGGGAGCCGGGAGCACAGTCCGCCGTACGCCGTTGAAAGTCTGATGTGTCGAACGCGCGGTGCAGACACGTACTCTGTATATCTAATTAGAGAGCCCCTGATGCAGAGTGTCTTGTATTCGAGTAATCAAAAAACCTGAATGACGATAAAATGATCAGTGACATCCACTTTTTGCAAAGTTCGATTGTTTGGATATAGTGGCTGTTATGAATCAAAAAAAGAAATGTATTATCATGTCAAATATTAACCAGGTAAAGAATGTTATGCCATATTTCTAAACAATCGTGTATCATTTAAATATCATCCTCTAACGAAACCACTGGTTCCCTTCAGAACGTCATGCGTCGGTCACGTGACCACTGTGTAAGCCACGTATATAAATCAAGCATAGGCAAGGCTGTCGAAAATAAGTAAACAACAGTGGTGATGGTGGAAGAAAGGACACTGCACAGACTGAATGCTTGATCCCGGGTGCTAAATAATCATAAGGTTATATTGTTAATGCAGTCGAAAGAGCATCCGTTTTTAAAATTAATTCATGAATCTCATTTTCAGGGTTTTAAAATGAATGCTATATTCGTACTCGTAGGTATATCCACAGAAGGGAGATAACTCATGTATGTCTTAAAGGCGCTGTAGCACGTTTTTTGCAAATTTTATTTTTTCAAATTTCACATTTATAATGATAGTTCATGTCATTTATATTTACTTTAGAGGGTAAAACATCTTATAACACAAACCAATTATCCGTAGTAGTAACAACTGTGTTGCGTATAAAGCAAAATTTGCATGGCGGCCATTTTATTGTGAACACATTTTTAGCTCATCAGGCCTGAAAGGCCCGATCGGCTTATGGCATGGCATGGCGTCCTTCCATCCCTCCGTCCGTCCGTCTGTCTGTCCGTCCGTAAACTTTTCACTTTTTCGACTTCTTCTCCAGAACCAATGACTCTAGAGAGCTGAAATTTTATGTACAGACTCCTTGGCCAATGGGGATTTTAAATTGTAGATTTGGTGACCCTGTGACCCCAAATAAGGGGCCCCAGGGGTCATAACCTAAAAAGCTATTTTCATCGTCTTCTCCAGAACCAATGACTCCAGAGAGCTGAAATTTATGTACAGATTCGTTGGCCAATAGGGATTTTAAATTGTAGATTTGATGACCCTGTGACCCCAAATAAGGGCCACAGGGGTCATTACCTAAAAAGCTATTTTCATCTTCTTTTTCAGTCCCAATGAACATAGAGAGCTGAAATTTTATGAACAGACTCCTTGACTGACTGGGATTTTAAATTGTAGATTTGGTAACCCTAGCTGTGACCCCAAATAAGGGCCACAGGGGTCACAACCTAAAAATCATTTTTCATCTTTTTTTCAAGTCTCAAAAGCTCTAGAAAGCTGAAATGTTATGTACAGCCTCTTTGGCCAATGGGGATTCTAAATTGTAGATTTGGTGATCTTGTGACCCCAAATATGGATCACAGGGGTTACCACTTATAACAGCTGTTTTAATGAACTGTGAAGATTGTGAGATTTTATGTGCACTTCATATGTCAGCTTAAGAGTAATACTGCATTATGGACATGTTTGATGTAATCAATGTGAAATTAGAACTATTGAATACTGAGTAGCCTGTGAACCGAATATTGTGACAGGATGCATAGTAAAAAAATTAAAAAGGGTTAAGAAATGTTTTCTTTTACGTTAGATATGTGAACTAAATATGACTGGTGATGAAGTAAGATAAGACTATTAAAACTAGCTACATGAGTTTGTGATACCACATCTTCTTTTCCAATAAACAAAAATAAATAAAGATGGGGAAAAAATTTGAAATATATAATTTACTGGCTGTGAGTCCAGGGTCTGCATGTTGTTTAATTGCAGGTGTTGACCTTGGGAGTGACCACTCCCTGGCAGAGATGCCAACAGCATCTAATACACGGAGGTTTCAGGTTACTTCTCTCAGCAGCTGTGTTACTGATTTAGTCTTATACTCAGATGCTCAATAGAATTTATTAATTAAATATTGAAAAGGAGCCTATGAAACTATGAGCTTATGAGAAACAGGATTTTTAGACACAAATAGGGGCTCTTTTTCATTATGTAATAAATGTTGATAATTCCAGAATAAAAATAAGAATTAAAACAATAAACTGCAACGGTCTACATTATTTATAATGAATATGGATTAATGTGTAACCAATTTTGATAATAACTTTTAAATTTGATGACTGGGCAATGACTTATTATGTGATATCTTAATCTTTTCCTTAATTATGATTAATAAAATGATTAATAACATGATTCCTGATGAGCTTCAGAGCCAGTGGCTCTATTTTATTATTTCAAATGACAAAAATGATTCCCATGGCTATACCGAACCATGTACACTCATTTTAAACCTGATTTTCGGAAGAGAGAAGGGTGTTTTACTATTGGTGAAATTATTTTTTAAACACATTTCATCGACTCATTTGAACGAAAAAAACGTGCTACTGCCCCTTTAAAATCACCATTGAAAATTGGTCCCAAAACCACCTCAAAACAACGAGTGTCTTCTACGTATTTTCATTATAACCCTCGCTATTGGTCTGTATTTTTTCAGTCAGCCATGAAAAGTAGGAATGATAAAGGAGGGGTGCAGCATTTTAAATGCATGAAAAAGTTTGGTGGAATATGAACTTTGAGGGGAAAAAAACTTTCAAAGTGTCATATTCAATAATCGTTGGCTGCACCATCTTCATTTTAATTCCTATAAGATGTATCAGTTTTCATTTGAATTTGAATTTGAATTCTTAGCGCAAAAAATCAAACTATAACACTACCCAACATTATTAGAAGTGAGTGTTCCATAACAAGGACCATTATGAGTGGCATCGACCATGGGTTCCAAGTTCTGACCATTCTGTTATTTAATTTATGAACTGAAAATGATACTTTAAGCACTTTTTGATTCAAGCTGTGATAAATTTAAAGAAATTACATGCTTTTTTACTTTTTTGTTAGATTTGTTTAAGTTTTTGTCTTTTTTTCAAAAGTTGATACTTTCTCTTCATTCGCATTCATTTATTCAAAGGACTTAAAAATCCTGTAAATATTTATAAACTTAGACAAATTGACAGTAAACAATATACACCATTAACATTTTGATTTAAACAAGCAGAGTAGGCTATACATTCAATAAGTGTAAATATACCGAACAATCCTTTTTTCTTGAGGAAAATCAGTCACAGTTTTATTAGAGGTGTCACAATACATTGTGGTATTGAGATATTGACAAATTGTGACCATCGATACAAACAAATCTTGGCAATATATCAGGAAGATTGACAATATATCGAGTTATCAATGATGATGTATCCCATATTTAAAATTAACCATAAGTTGTCTTTCAAAATTAATTGTATTTATGCAAAAAGAAAATCCATTAAATGTCTTCTTTCCGAGTTGAACAACTGAAAATGCCGAGTTGTAAATAATTTACACATCATAGTTTACTGAAATTCAGTTTTCATTCTAGTATGTTAGGTTTAACCTTTGAGTTGAATTCACTTCTGTTTCAAAACAATAAACAGGTTTCGGGATAAGTATTGTATCGTCACCCACACATTGGAAGAATAATCATGTCCAATGTTACTTACCGGTATTTATCATCCAAAACTGGCTCCCACAGTAGATATCGCTTGTGTGAGATCAAGCGATATCTACAAGCGATATCTACATTATAGATATCGCAACAATCAAATCGTCATAATCCTATTACATCATCAGTTAATGACATCACAAAGCTTTTGGATCACTGAGAACTCTGCTGACAATGCTATGACGTCATAATGGTGATGACGTAACAATGCTATGATGTCATAATGCTTATGACGTCACAATGCTATGACCTCACTGAGATCACTGCTGAAGAAGAAAAAGGGCAGTTTTGTGTTTCAGCTATGTCATTCTTCGGCTAATAATTGTTGAAGAATGATTTTGAATGATAAATAAGCCTCGGATATTTGTAACTTTAATCAACTCGTGTTGATATATTTGATATCAGAAGACACTTGGGTGAGATTCTCTATTTCAATACCAGGTAATTATGCTTAAAATCAATATTTGTCTTTCCTAATGATAAAATTGATTGCATTATTGATCCCATTTTAAATGGGGCCATTGGATCTGTAGCTCATCAAGTTTTAAACAATAAACTAAATAAATGTCAAAATTAAATTTTCTAGGAGATAGATAGAAATGTCAAGCATTGTGAAAAGATGAAAATAGGTCTTTTAGGCCATGACCTCTGTGACCCTTAGCCTTTTTGGCATCACCAAATGTAAAATTAAGAATCCTCTTTGAACAAGGAGTCTGCATACAACAATTCAGCTCTCTTGACCTTTTGGTACTTTTGGTATAGGGTTTTAAGGACCCTACTAGGTTTCCTTGGACCCTATTTGGGATCATGGGGTCACAAAATCTACAATTTCATATCCCCATTGGCCAAGGAGTCTGCAGAAGAAGTCGAAGAAGCGACAGACAGAAAAAGAGTTTACAGACTGACGGATGCCAAACTCCATGCCATGCCATAAGCCCATTGGGCCTTTCAGGCCTGATGAGCTAAAAGGGTTATTACCCCCCGCCACGAAGTGGAAGGGGGATATAGGTTTGGGCTCCGTCCGTCCGTGTTTCCGTCCGTCCGTCCGTGCCTGCGTCCGTCCGTCCGAGATAAAGGGGACAGCTTTTCTCAGAAATCGTTTAAGATAAGTTTACCAAATTTGATGAGTTGCTTGAGGGCATGAATACCTTGATGGAGTTCAAAAATGAGAAGCGTGCAATTTTTTTATCCCCTGCCGCGTGGGGTCACAGGGGTCACATCCTAAAAAACCTATTTTCATCTTCTTCTCTAGTTCTAAAAAGTCTAGAGAGCTGAAAAGTTGTGTGCAGACTCCTTGGCCAATGGGGATTCAAAATTGTAGATTTTGTGACCCTGTGACCCCAATCTAGGTCACGGGTCATGACCCAAATATTTTCATCTTTATCTTAAGTATGTAAAGCTGTAGCAAGGTGAAACTGTAATTGTAGGATTGGTGACCCTGTGACTCCAAAGTTGGGTCACAGGAGTCAAGGTCTAAAAAACCTATTTTTTTCTTGATAACAATGTATTACTTGATATAACTTAGATAGTCAACCTTAGATAATAATCAATGAAATCCTGATGAGCTACAGAGCCCATGGCTCTATTTTTAAGGTTTTTCACAACACATGAAAAGTAATGGCAAAGGGAGATAACTCTTCACTGGAAAATTGAATTTTTTATGACATAATTCATGTATATAAGGTTGTAGAGCAAATATTTTTTTACCATAAAACCTAAACTATTTCACACAACCATAATACCACTACTTTTCTTTATTAATATTCAAAAATAATTTGATTTTTAATGTTTCTCACAACACACTGTTGATGAAAATGGACCTAAGCTATTAAATCCTGAGATTGAAAATCTGACAATTGGAGATGTGCGTGGGCAATTGTTTGGAACCCCTTTAAAACACTTTATTTGTTTAGATTTACACGAATCTGTAAACATCTCCGAACCAGCAAATCAACACATTACGCACATTAATTCCACATACCGCAGTCCCAATTCTTGAATGAAATCAATACATGTCTTCAATATTGTGGACTTTTTAGCTCTGGTGGGCTTATGGGATGGCATGGTCTCCGGCGTCCGACCGTCCATCTGTCTGTATACTGTTCACTTTTTCAACCTCTTCTTCAGAACCAGTAAACCTACAGATCTGAATTTTATGTACAGACTCCTTAGTCAAGGGGAATTCTAAATTGTAGATTTGGTGACCCTGTGAGAGTAGGGAGGAAATCCTGAATAGTATGCAACATCTCAAGTTTAATAAATCTCCAGGTATTGACAATATCATCCCAGAATTTTTCAAACAATTATAGGACCTAAAAGTTCCATATCTGAAATTAATATTCAATGTTATATTTGAAAGTGGGGATTTCCAAGGATCTTGGTCAGTTGTATTACTTGTCCCAATTTATAAACAAGGTGATCGAAACGACCCTAATAATTACCGTGGAATTACTGTACTTGGTGTCTTCGGTAAATTATGCACTTATATTATCAACAAAAGATTGGTTAAGTGGGCGGATGCTATGGACAATATATATGAAGGACAAGCAGGTTTCCGGGAAGGTTACACTACTACAGATAACAGTTTCATTCTTCATTCTCTTATACAAAAATATCTTAGTTCGAAAGGAGGAAAGTTTTATGCACTATTTGTAGATTTTGCGAAGGCATTTGACTCTGTACAGAGAAATAAACTTTGGAACCTCTTGCAAACGCATGGAATAAGTAGTACAATGAGTAAAATTTTGGAAAGTATTTATCAAAATGTGAAAGTACGTGTGAGAAATAATCATGAAATGTCTGAAACCTTTATTAGTCAACTTGGCGTTAGACAAGGTTGTATCTTAAGCCCCTTTTTGTTTAGTTTTTAGCTCATCTGGCCTGAAAGGCCCGATGGGCTTATGGCATGGGATGGCGTCCGTCCGTCCGTCCGTCCGTCCGTAAACTTTTCGCTTTTTCGACTTCTTCTCCAGAACCAATGACTCCAGAGAGCTGAAATTTAATGTACAGACTCCTTGGCTGAAGGGGATACCAAATTGTAAATTTGGTGACCCTTTGACCCCAAATGTGGGTCACAGGGGTCATAACCTTAAAAGCTATTTTCATCTTCTTCTCCAGAACCAATGACTCCAGAGAGCTGAAATTTTATGTACAGACTCCTTGGCTGAAAGGGATTCTAAATTGTAGATTTGGTGACCCTGTGACCCCAAGTGTGGCTCACAGGGGTCATTACCTAAAAAAAAATATTTTCATCTTCTTCTCCAGTCCCAATGAACGTAGAGAGCTGAAATTTTATGTACATACTCCTTGACTGAAGGGGATTCTAAATTGTAAATTTGGTGACAGTGAGACCCCAAATATTGGGTCACAGAGGCAATGACCTAAAATGCTATTTTCATCTTCATCTCCAGTCCCAATGGCTCTAGCGAGCTGAAATTTTATGTACAGACTCCTTGGCTGTAAGGGATTCTAAATTGTAAATTTGGTGAGTCTGTGACCCCAAATATGGGTCACAGGGATCATAACCTAAAATCCTATTTCAGTTTACAGCATCTTTCTGAGATTATATGTGCACTTCAATCAGTAAAGTAGGTAAGGGAGGTAATTTTAAAGAAAACAGCTGAGTTAAAGGCATTTCATCTTTCTGATGTGAGAGTTCTAACATGTGCTTTGAGAATATAATATGTCTGATGAAAAAGAGATATTGAGAATTAAAAACTTAGAATTGGAGGTCTAACAAAAATTATAAGTCATATTTTATCTTTGTCTCACATTTCACATATGAGTAATTATTTGTATTTTGCAAGTGAATTTGCTGATAAAGGTACACAAGTCTAAAAGTATTCTAAAGACTTAATACAGAATCTTTTATTAAATCTAATATAATGTTCTTTGTAATTTAAGAGTAAATAATGGAGTTTTTTAATATCTCATGATATTGTGTAATTATTTGGAGAATTAATTAATTAATTAATGAGAATTTCCAGTACGAGTCAATTTGGTATACTTTATTTATATCATATTTTATACTTTATAACTGATTTAGTTTTCTATTAACTTTGCAGTTAATTTTATTCAATAGGAACAAGAAATGAGATAGATGTCTACATCATGGACATGTTTAATGTGAATCTATTTGAAATGAGAACTATTGAATAATGAATACCCTTTGAAGGAATAACTTGAAGAGGAATTAAATTTTTTCATTTTACATGAGATATGTGAACTGAATATGACTAGTGATGACTGGTGATAACATAGGACTATAAAAGAAGTAGCTATATGAGATTGTGACATCACACCTATTTTCATCATCTTCTCCAGTACAGAAAAATAATTAATTGTAGGAAAAACTGCATCTAACATATAAATTTTACTGGCTGTGAGTCCAGTGTCTGCATGTTATGTAATTGCATTGTGTTGACCTCTTCCTGGCAGAAGGATGAAAACTGATAGTTACACAGAGGTTTCAGGTTACTTCAAACTACTGTGCAGCACTGTATTATCATAGACTGTGCGTGAGACTGCTTTAGTCTTCCACTGACTCTAAAAAAGAATTTATTCATAGAATATCACCATTTTATCAAATATTGAAAGGGAGCCTATAAGAAATGGTGAAAAAGAATTTACTAAAAAAAAATTCACCAATTTATTAAGTATTGAAATGGAGCCTATGAGAAATGGGATTTTCAGAAACTGAGGCTCCTATTCATTATGTAATAAATGTTGGTATTGCCATAATGCAATTAAGAATTAAAACAATATAATGCAAAGGTGTATGATATTCATAACGAATGTTGATTTATGTGTAACCAATTTTTATAATAATTAGCAGGGGTCATGACCTAAAAAGGTTTTTTTCATTTTCTTCTACAGCCCCAGGCCATTATTGCAATAGCTGACAGTGGTGAATTGTATGCAAAGAATTGTACCCGGGGTATTCATTATTATATAATGTGTGTACGATCTTAGAAAATAGTATGATCTCTCCACCACATTATTATTTGTTTGATACCAGCAATTTATTTCCAAGCTTTGCGTTGCTCTTTCAACACATATATATAGCAGATTGGCAAAGTTATGGTAACAAAATATTTTTAAACTGCTTTAATCGTTTCACTACCTAGATTCTTATTACTACATTCCATTATCTGACCATTGCTATAAAGTCCACTCCATAACATACCCCACTTATTATCTCCTGATGAGCTACAGAGGCCATGGCTCTATTTTTTCATCTTCTTCTCCAGTACAAAAGGCTGTAGGAAGCTGAAATGTTGTCTACAGACTGCTTGACCAATGGGGATTCTAAACTGAGAGCCAAAATAAGGACCACTAAGGCCATGACCTGAAAACCAATTTTCATCTTCTTCACCGGAACAAATGGAGCAAGAAGGCTGTAATATTGTATGCATAGCCAATGGGGATTCTAAATTGTATATTTAGTTACCTTAGAGCCCAAAATAAGGGCCTCACAGGCCATGACCTTAAAACCTATGTTAATTTTCTTCTCCAAGATGAAAAGGCTTATAACATTTAAAAGTTTTTAAAAAAGATTTTGAATATTTGGCCACTAAGGTCATGACTCAGTGTCCTATAGATGATTATTAGCCTCGTGCTGCATTGTGGGAGTTACACAGTCTTAATATATGGTATACCAGAGAGTAGGAACACTTTCTGGATAACAAGTTCTTGAATGTGAAATTATGTGGGGGTGGTGGGGAAAGGGGTAGGGGTGGGGGTTGGGCAAAAAATTCCAATAGGGGGTTTGTTGGGGGGGGGGGGGGGGGGGGGGGTGGTCACCAGTACTGGTTGATTTTAACTCTTTCACTATTTCCCTCCCTGCCAAGATAGTGTATCGCTGCATCTGAAATGCATAGTGGCCCCGGATTTCCAAGCACAGAAGCCAGTATTGCAGAGACTGGCAAGAGTTATGCCTTGCATTGGGAAGTTGTCCTTCATCAGATTTTTCTGTGCTTATATAACAAGGGCAACTTCCAAAATGTGAAAATGAAATCAGTCAATTTTCCCAATAGAACCTTGTTTTTTCTGATATCATTAAAAATATACGGATCAATTTAACAACCTAGACATTATGAAACATATATGAAATTTAGAGATGGGAGTATTGCATGAATGACCAAACATAATAATATAACATTTCACATTATCAATGGGAACTTTTGGTATCAGGGCACGTTGAAACACTTTTAGTGTAAGATTTAAACAAGTATTTGGACTATTTTAAAAAAACCAAAAGGATAGGAAATTCAAGAGGGATAAAATTATTTAATTAAAAAATTGAACATTAAGCTTTTGGTATAAAAAGCAACCTAAGCAAAGCACACAAACAACTTAAATGCTTCATACGGTGATGGAGACGTGACTCAAACTGCTTCGACTGTAAACATGATTGCGTGAAGTTGGTGCCAAGCCAGTCAGTCGACTGAGTGAGGCCTTAAAGAATACAGATATAAATGCATGTGAATCACCACCATATTAACATACATAAAAGTTATTACATCCTTACATAAAGACTTCATTGCACCAACAAAACATTCAAGAATATTTTTCATGGAATTATTCATAGAAAAGGGGGCGGGATAGCGCAGTGGTTAGCGCGTTCGGCTTCGGATTAAGAGGTCCGGGTTCGAATCCCGCCAGGGGCACGGCAACTTTGTCTGCAGTAGAGAACTGTTCTACACGCAGTACGGTTTGGGTGCAATGCTACACTGAATTTCAGCGTAGTACCACCCATGGTTTTCTTGTTCCAGCCGTTGCTCGCAGGTTTCAGTGCAATGCATAGCCACATGGCGTTGCGTGCTTTCTCCCTGCGGTAATAGTAGCAGCCGTGATATAAGTGAAATACTCATGAAAGCGGCGTTAAACCCTAACTCATCTGACCTCACCTCATTCATACAAAAAAAAAGATAAAATGAAATAAGTTGACAATGGATTATGTTCTTTTTGTAATGATGTTGCTGAAAGTTTGTCATATATACATATATATATTGGTATTAATTTTAAAAACATTTATAACAGATTTACACCACCACGTTTTGTATTGGCTATAACTTTTTTCCTAGAAGGTTTTGAGAACTCATAAACATCACTTTTTACTTATACCCATGGGGAATTTTTTTGACATGTTCACATTCAAGGTCAAAGGTCAAGGTCACGAGTTCTGAAGTAACTAAAAAAATCCTTGAAACACGATAACTTGAAAATATTTTTGCCATCAGGCTCTTATTTGGTGTATATCAACTATGGAGAGAGGCCAAGGTTTGAAAAGGTTTTCGCTAATATCTGTCAAAGGTCAAGGTCATAGCGAGGTCACAACTTAAGCAAACTTTTGCGAAAATGTCTTATTTCAACTATTAACACTTTGAATCATTACATGATTGTGATACACAATGAAAAGTGATCACTGATTGTGTGACCTTGAATTTTAAAGGTCAAGGTCACGAGATAGGGTCATGGTCACCAGTTATGAAATCACTAAATAACTTCTTTCCAAGGAGGTATCAACACCTCATATACTTAACTTCTTACTTATGCCCCTAGGGAATTATTTTGACATGTTCATATTCAAGGTCAAAGGTCAAGGTCACAAGTTCTGAAATTGCTAAAAAGAATCCTTGTAAACACGATAACTTGAAAAATATTTTCATCTTCTTCTCCAGTTCCGAAACTTCTAGAGAGCTGAAAAAGTGTGTACAGACTCCTTGGCCATTGGGAATTCTAAATTGTAAATATCGTGACCCCATGACCTCAAATAGGGTCACATGGTTCACATTCCTAAAAACCTATTTTCATCTTCTTCAGCTCCAAAGAGTCTAGATAGCTGAAAAGTTATGTACAGACCAGGGGTTCCTTTCACAAAGCAACCTTTACTAAGGTTAACCTTAACTCCCACTATTTAACATTACACTAAGATAAGTTTAGTGACTTACGATCACCTTAGTGCTTTGTGAAAGGAGGCGGACATTTTTTGTACAGATTCCTTGGCCTAGGGGGATTCTAATTGTAGATTTGGTGACCCAACGACCTCAAATAGAGTCACAGGGGTCATGTCCTTAAAAACCAATTTTCATCTTCTTTTCCATTCAGGAAACCAGGGTACATTGTTTTGCTTGCTTTTCTTTGAATGTATCCCCTGGATTCTTTTCCGCTGTTGTAAAAGAAGGAAATTCATAAAATCAGGGACCCATCCGTACATCCAAAGAGGGACAATTGTCCTGCATAATCAATCTTGCTGAAACCTAAAATTATACCCGGTCCGAAGGCAATCCATCAAATTTGAAATTAAACCGTGATTATAATTTTGAAAAAAAAAGAAAAAAAGCCTTATGACATACTGAGGAAATGGTTCTATTTTCAATGCTTTTCTCCCTGTTTCAGAATCTGTCGATGAAGTCAAGATGGAAAGAGTGGAACTACGGACAAAGCGACAAAAGCCTGACCGAGAAGGTAGAAAGTGGGTACAAGGTATTGATGACAACAACCATAATGATGGCGTTGATATTGATGATATTGGTGGTGTCGATGTTGAAGAACACGATTGTCCTGACCCAGGATATAATTGCTGTAACGGAGGTGACTTCAGTTACTATGTAGGTGGTAACAGTGCTGTCCAGTTAAGCAGAGAGAACACCGATGATAGCAAAGATGATTGTGTTGTTAATAACAACAACTATAACAACGATGGTGATGTTTGTATTGTTGATGATTGTGTTAGCAAGGCAGATGACGTTGTGAACTGTGAAGTTGTAGGTAACGAAGATGACATTGTTGTCTGTGAAGTTGGAAGTAGTGATGATGATGATGTTCGTATTTTTGACGACGTTGACAGTGATAAACCGCTTATATATTCCTTCACCACATATGACAAGAAGGACATTAAAGTTGTTCAAGTGGAAGAATCTGATGATGAATCAGAATGTGAACCGTCCACTGCAGAAGAAACTGAACTTACAAAACCGACTTATCAAGTTGCTTTAGATGTACTCAATTCATCTCAATACAAAGCTAAAGAGCTCAACTCTACTCAGAGGGAACAGGTGCCTGCTTCTACTGGTAGTGCAAAGACTCCTTCCACACCTAAGAAAATTGTCATTCGGTGTATGCTGAAAAAAACAATCAATAATCATTATTCTCCGATTCCATCCAGATTTTCTCAAAGTGTAGATAAAACTCAGAGTGAAGAGATTCAACCAATGACTTCTGACTGTGCTCTGATTCAACCCAGATTTACCCAACATACTGTGACTCAACCCAGATTTTCCCAACATACTCTGATTAAGCCTAGGTCTACTCACAGTGCATATATTGACTCCACAACTACCCAAAGTACAGTAACTCAACACCAGTCCAGTCAAAGTTCACCAGTTCAACCAAGGACTACTGACAATGCACCTATTCATTCAAGATATATCTATGAAGTGGATGGTTTGCTAATTGAACATGAGTATCCGATGTATCCATCAAAGTCTTTCGAAAATACTTATGAAAAGGCCAATGAAATCTTTAAACCAAGGACTTCAAATGCAGCTACCCAAACCTTGTATTCTCAAAATCTAAAAGATCTTCCAAGTTCTACTCAAAGTCCACAATATCATCCTAAGCCTATGCAGAGTCCACAAATTCAACCAAGGACTCCTGAAAGTATAGTGATTCAGCCAAGGTCCATGCAATGTGGACATACTGCACCAAGGTCAGTAATTAAAGCAAGGTCTTCTCAAAGTACAGTAATTAAACCAAGGTCTACTCAAAGTACAGTAATTAAACCAAGGTCTACTCAAAGTACAGTAATTAAACCAAGGTCTTCTCAAAGTACAGTAATTAAACCAAGGTCTACTAAGTGTGCAGTGATTGAACCAAAATCTATTCAATGTCCACAAATTCAACCAAGGACAACTGAGAGTGCTCTCATTCAACCAAGGTCGGATCAGTTTTTACGGAATGTTCCCTGGTCCATTCAAAGTCCAGCAAGAGAACCACTTTCAAGTCAGAAACTTCAACCAAAGAAAAAACTTAAAACACAAATGCCAAGTACTAGAAACAATTTTAATTCAGCTCCAGACAAAACAGCTTTAAACAATCAAAGAATTGAAAGTGAAGAAGTTATTGTGCAAGTGAACTCAGAGAAAGCATCTACAGATGAAGAGTTTTCAGGTGAAGCAGTTTTTTTTGCCCCAGCCAATGAAGATTTGATGTACATGGCAAAGAAAACAGCTTTGAGCGATCAAAGAAATAAACCTAAAATCCAAACTGAAAAAGTTCTTGTGCAAGTGAAATCAGTGAAAACATCTACAGATGAAGAGTTTTCAGTTGAAGGAGTTTCAGGAGGTCAAAAGAGAAAAATACATGAACTACAACCGGCTGACTCTTCCAGCTACGACGATTCTAGCAGCGGCCAAACTGTTCAGAAGGAGTATCAGTTGATGTCACCTTCCATTAGACAAACCCATTCCACCTCTGATAGCAAGTACACCATCAAAGACACACTGACCTATGATTCTAACGGTACACAAATTTATAGAACTGAACTTGTTGACAATGTCAAAGGTTCACATCAATCACATGCATACACAGTGAATTCAGGTGTAGACAGAACAGCTTTAAGCGATCACAGAATGGAATCGAAAGCCCAAACTGAAGAAGTGAAATCAGTGAAAACATCTACAGATGAAGAGTTTTCAGTTGAAGGAGTTTCAGGAGGTCAAAAGAGAAAAATACATGAACTACAACCGGCTGACTCTTCAAGCTATGACGATTCTAGCAGCGGCCAAACTGTTCAGAAGGAGTATCAGTTGATGTCACCTTCCATTAGACAAACCCATTCCACCTCTGATAGCAAGTACACCATCAAAGACACACTGACCTATGATTCTAACGGTACACAAATCTATAGAACTGAACTTGCTGACAATGTCAAAGGTTCACATGTATACACAGGGAATTCAGGTGTAGACAGAACAGCTTTAAGCGATCACAGAATGGAATCGAAAGCCCAAACTGAAGAAGTGAAATCAGACACAGCATCAATAGATGAAGAGTTTTCAGGTGAAGGAGTTTCAGGAGGTCAAAGGAGAAAAATACATGAACTGCAACCGACTGACTATTCCAGCAACGTCGATTCTGTCAGAAGCATTTCAAAGCCAACATGTACTGTCGTTCTCTCAAGGATAGATGAAACTGATGAATTCAAGAAATTAATCTCTAATGGCAGGTGCTCTTTGAAGAAAACATCTAAAACATCTAGTGTTAAGAATAAAAAAATATTTAGAAAATCGCAAACAAAGATATTTGCTGTTAAGTATAAGAAACCTGCTGTAGGAAAAAAATCAGTTTACACAAGAAAGATCAAGGAAGCAGTTTTTGCCCCAGTCAATGAAGGTTTGATATACATGGCAAAGCAGAAGTACAAGAAAAGAAAGCTGAACCATGCTCCGGACAATGAAGGGCCAAGTTCTAGCAGAGGCCAAACTCTTCAGAAGGTGTATCAGTTGATGTCGCCTTCCATCAGACAAATCCATTCAGACTCTGATAGCAAGTACACCATCAAAGACACACTGACCTATGATTCTAACGGTACACAAATTTATAGAACTGAACTTGTTGACAATGTCAAAGGTTCACATGCATACACAGTGAATTCAGGTGAAGACAGAACAGCTTTAAGCGATCACAGAATGGAATCGAAAGCCCAAACTGAAGAAGTGAAATCAGAGACGGCATCAATTGATGAAGAGTTTTCAGGTGAAGGAGTTTCAGGAGGTCAAAAGAGAAAAATACATGAACTGCAACCGGCTGACTGTTCCAGCTTCGATGATATTGTTGAAAGTGTTTCAAAACGAACATGTAGAGTTGTGCTTTCAAGGATAGATAAAACTGCTGAATTAAAAAATTGTCAGTCTCTAATTGCAGATGTTCTTTACAGTTCAAAATGTCTGGTGTTACAAATTGAAAAAAGTGTAAAAGATCGGCATTAAAGTTATTGCCATCTTCAAGAGGATCTCAGAAAGCGGATGCTGGAAAAAATGTGGCTTCAGAAAGACCCAAAAAATTTTTTTTTGCTCAGGTCGTTGACGGTTTGACAAATGAGACCAAGAGAAAGTACAAGAAAAGAAAGCTGCACCATGCTCCAGTCAATGAAGGTTTAATATATGTGTAAGGTGCAAGGGAGGACGAGACTGAGAGTGTATGCATTCACCAGAATCTTGAACAAGTTACAGCTGAGTCTGAGGGCCCACAAGAATGTCGAAACATGAGCCTGATTTCCCTGTACTGCAAGTGAAGCAAGAGTCAATGATTGAAGAGGATGTCCCTGAGCAGGAAATTGACAGTGTATGCATGCCTCAGAATCTTGAACAAGTTGCAGTTGAGTCTTAGGGCTCACTAGTGTTTCCAAGAACGTTGAAACATGAGCCTGACTTCCCTGTACTGCAAGGTAAGCAAGAACCACTGATGGAAGAGGAAGTCCCCGAGCAAGCCATTACTTCTTGTGAAAGCGAAGGAGAAGATGAAAACGTGCTTTTTAATGAGGTTGCTACAAGTTCTTGTGAAATTAAGGGAGAAACTGAAAGATTTGTTTACATGAGCAAGCCATTTACCCCTCTGAAAAGGAAGGACAAACTGAAGCGAACAAACAGTCTCCAAATTTTTCATCTGTTTCTATGGCACCAGTGTCTGCTGTGGCTCAAGATCCTGCAGCATCTACTTCTAACTCTCTGGATGAATCTAAAACTCAAGAAATGGATGAGACATCCATATACACAGACTATGATGCTCCGGGTCCGGGAGATAACTTAGTCAGCTGATCTAAGTCGGACGTCCAAAGCTGCCATTTGAGGTTTCCATAAAATATCATTTTCCTCGACATTTTAGCTATATACAGCAAAATGGTGCAATTTGAGCTCTGCAAACTTATTGCTTTTCATTCACAATGATACAGAGCATAGTTCGTGGTGAATTATGGAGGGTTAAATTAATTTAATTGTCTGAAATGGACGAAAAACGTCTCTAACATGTTTTGGTCACTATAGGGGTACTTAAAACGCATCAAATACACAATTGCCGTTAGATTTCAGGAAAACAACAGTTGTTTTTGTAAACGACATATGTTAATATTCATATATTTCATCTAAATTGTTTTAAAGATCAACTTTGAAGCATGAATTGACAGCTTTGAAAATCGTCAAATATACGGTTTTTGCCGAGATTCTGTTCAAGGGAGCTAACTCGTAGTGTCTTACACAAGCTTTTGAGAAAATGATCTATCTTCTGTGTTCACATTCGCATAATACATTTTAAACGTGTTTATTTCCATTATTTAAAATTTCAAATGCACTTTTTAATTGAAGAAAAGGTCTTTGAAATGAAATATTTTAGAAATTCTGTTTCAGCATCATGAAAACGTTTTAATTATTAAGAAAACATAGGTTTGTCTTGTCGTTTCTATGTAATTTATGGCAACTTCATTGACTTTGATTTATTTTTCTTTTACATTCCAGAAATATGTGATAAGAAATGAACATTATATACAATAGTTAATAAACATTTATATGTGCGTATGCCTGCATCGTCTCAATTCATTTAGTAAGTAGTTTGGATTTTTAAAAATATAATTCTTGTTAATTCTTGTTACGTTCTATTGACTAGATGTACAGATAATTTCTTTGTCGTTTTTATATGGAAAATAAACAATAATGAAATAAATGATGGACAGGTGTACAAAATCGCCTGTTCTACTTTTCAAGGTAACATTAAAGCAGGGACTCTATATACACATATCATACAGATAGTCCCTGAATATAGTTTCGATTATCAGCTCATAGTTACACGTATGGATGTGTCACACAGCACACACTACGTGTTGTCTCACATGAAATTACGTAATGTAACGGTTAATTACACATAGATGTTGATGCAAGGCACATAACTCATCTGCTAACGTTATCTTGATCTTATGAAAATATTTGCCGACCAGGCAACCCAGGAAGTCATCAATACTTCACACTATTCATCGTTTAACAATACGTTTCATATCCAACCACAGGCATATTTGATTCGACAATTAAACCCAAGAAGCACTGGGTCAAATAAACTGTTTACGGTAGGAATACAAAAACAATGAACCGTTCTATTTATCTTTTAGAGAACATTCCTGATTAATGATAATTGTAAAAAATTACTGAACATTTTCCGAAAATATAAAACAGAAGACTCCTTAGAAAATTATCATAACGCCAGAAATAAATATAATAATACCTGCTCTGAAAAAGAAAGACATACATCCAACAAAAGAGAAAAATATTAGAAGACAATATCAATAATTCAAAAACATTCTGGTACGAATTGAAAACACAAAATGGAAAAAACAGTCAAAATAACAACATCGAAATTGACGAATGGTACAATTATTTCGAATGTTTATTTTCAACTTCCCACAATGACCAAGATACACTAAGACAAGACAGCACAGAACATACACCAGTATCAGATATTGCCTCTGACATATTAGATGCCCCGATAAGTAGGGAGGAAATCCTGAATAGTATGCAACATCTCAAGTTTAATAAATCTCCAGGTATTGACAATATTATCCCAGAATTTTTCAAACAATCATAGGACCTAAAAGTTCCATATCTGAAATTAATATTCAATGTTATATTGAAAGAGGGGATTTCCCAGGATCTTGGTCAG
Source organism: Gibbula magus (assembly GCA_936450465.1). Taxonomy (NCBI): domain Eukaryota; kingdom Metazoa; phylum Mollusca; class Gastropoda; order Trochida; family Trochidae; genus Gibbula; species Gibbula magus. The sequence goes on from OW388295.1 coordinate 68,019,470, forward strand.
TTGTATTACTTGTCCCAATATATAAACAAGGTGATCGAAACGACCCTAATAATTACCGTGGAATTACTGTACTTGGTGTCTTCGGTAAATTATTCACTTATATTATCAACAAAAGATTGGTTAAGTGGGCGGATGCTATGGACAATATATATGAAGGACAAGCAGGTTTCCGGGAAGGTTACACTACTACAGATAATATATTCATTCTTCATTCTCTTATACAAAAATATCTTAGTTCGAAAGGAGGAAAGTTTTATGCACTATTTGTAGATTTTGCGAAGGCATTTGACTCTGTACAGAGAAATAAACTTTGGAACCTCTTGCAAACGCATGGAATAAGTAGTACAATGAGTAAAATTTTGGAAAGTATTTATCAAAATGTAAAAGTACGTGTGAGAAATAATCATGAAATGTCTGAACCCTTTATTAGTCAACTTTGCGTTAGACAAGGTTGTATCTTAAGCCCCTTTTTGTTTAGTTTTTAGCTCACCATGGCCTGAAAGGCCCAATGGGCTTATGGCATGGCCTGGCGTCCGTCCGTAAACTTTTCGCATTTTCGACTTCTTCTCCAGAACCAATGACTCTAGAAAGCTGAAATTTTATGTGCAGACTCCTTGGCTAATGGGAATTCTAAATTGTAGATGTCGTGACCCCGTGACCCCAAATGGGGTCACAGGGGTCACGTCCTTAAAAACCTATTTTCATCTTCTTCTCCAGTTCCAAAAGGTCTACAGAGCTGAAAAGTTATGTGCAGACTCCTTGGCCAATGGGGATTCTAAATTGTAGATTTCGTGACCCCATGACCCCAAATGGGGTCACAGGAGTCACATCCTTCAAAACCTATTTTCATCTTCTCCAGTTCCAAAAGGTCTAGAGAACTGAAAAGTTCAGTGCAGACTCCTTGGCCAATGGGGATTCTAAATTGTAGATTTCGTGACCCCATGACCCCAAATGGGGCCACAGGGGTCACATGTTTAAAAACCTATTTTCATATTCTTCTCCAGTTCCAAAAGGTCTATAGAGCTGAAAAGTTGAGTGCAGACTCCTTGGTCAATGGGGATTCTTATTTGTAGATTTCGTGACCCCATGACCCCAAATGGGGCCACAGGGGTCACATGTTTAAAAACCTATTTTATCTTCTTCTCCAGTTCCAAAAGGTCTAGAGAGCTGAAAACTTGAGTGCAGACTCCTTGGCCAATGGGGATTCTAAATTGTAGATTTCGTGACCCTGTGACCCCAATCTTGGTCACGGGTCATGACCCAAAAACCTATTTTCATCTATTTCTCCAGTTTATATGTAAAGCTCTAGAAAGGTGAAATGTTTTGTAGATATTCTTTGGTCAAAGGTGATTCTTAATTGTAGGATTGGTGCCCCTGTGACTCCAAATCTGGATCACAGGGGTCATGATCTAAAACCAATATTATTTTGCTATTAAATTGCAACTACTCAAAATATATGAAATTTTGGTCATCCTGCCATTTATTATTCAAATACTAATCACTTCTTCTTTATATGCCTTTGTTACCATTGTAATTGAAAACTTGATACAACCTGTGCATACTTGCATGTGTGCAAAATTCGCCTATATGTAAATGTTGCTATGTAAAATGTCACTTCCTTGTAGTATGAACCTAAATGTATATGTACCTCAAAAAGAAATAAAATAATAAAAATAAAATAAAATAAAATAAAAAATAAATAAATATGTTTTTGCTTGTTAAAAATGTATTACTTGAGATAACTTAGAGACATTCAACCTTAGATAATAAATCAATAAAATCCAGATGAGCTACAGAGCCCATGGCTCTATTTTTTCATCAACGAATTGGCAGAGCAAATATGTAATACTTGTACGAATGGAATCCAATTACACCCAGATACAGTTCAACTGTTCCTGTTACTTTTCGCCGATGAGATTGCACTATTCTCTAGTACCATAAGCGGGCTTCAGAAACAAATAAATGAATTAGATACGTTCTCTGATCAATATAAATTGAATGTCAATAGAGAGAAAACCAAAATAATTGTTTTTAAAAGGGGTGGTAAACTATCCAAAAATGAAAAATGGTTTTATGAGGGAGAACGTCTTCAAACTACCAGCGCTTATAAGTACTTAGGTGTATGTTTCTCTAATAATCTATCTTGGTCTTTTCATACCAAACAGGCATCAACACAAGCCATGAAAGTCTTAATAGGTATATACAGAAATATGCGACTTTTAGGTGAGATGTCCTTTAATACCTATTTTAAAATATTTGATATGAAGATAAGCCCAATACTGTTATATGGATCTGAAATATTGGGATTGGCACAGCATGACAGCATAGAAAAGGTTCAATTATATGCATGCAAAAAGTTCCTAGGCGTCAAACCAAGCACCTGTAGCACGATGGTCTATAGAGAATTAGGCAGATTCCCACTGTTCATTTATTCCTCAATTAGAGCTGTTAAATACTGGATACGGTTGTTGAATATGCCGCTTCACAGACAATATGATGAAACTGTATGATAAAAATGGTAAAAGAAATTGGGTGACTGATATTAGAGAGCTTCTCAACAAAATAGGTTATGGTCATATTTGGTACAATCAAAGTGTCCAGTCACAATCAGAATTTATCATCTCAATAACTCAAAGAATGAAAGATATATATTTACAATCATGGGCAGAATCCATGACATTATCAACAAAATGTATATATTATAGAGAATGGAAATCTGAAATATTTCTTGAAAGCTATCTTTCAAATGTTGATGTTAAAAAGTTCCGTAATGCCTTAGCCCGTGTTCGTTGCTCATCACATGAATTGTTTGTTGAAACTAGAAAATATAAAGGTATTGAAAGAAAACATAGAATATGTAAAGTTTGTAATATGAACGCTGTGAAAGACGAGCTACAATTCGTATTAACCTGTCCTGTCTATAGGAATCTACGGATGAAATACCTTAAACCTTACTATTTTAACCACCCAGATAAAACAAAACTATTGTCATTGTTAACATATACCAATATTCAGTCATTACAGAACCTTGCAATGTATATCTATTATGCAATGTTAATTTAGAAAGAATAGTATGAATGCAACTGATTTTATCGGCATGTTCCCAATGTGCCTACATCCCAATGTGCCTACACTGCTATCAAAACAGAGACATGCATGGGTGGTTTGTGTATTGGGTTCATCCAACCTATTTGATAATGGACTATTCCACTTGAAATAAGTAAAAATAAATTTGATGGGTTTGAGAGGTTTGATAATTTAATTCATAACAATAAACAGTAACAGATACATATTACTTCACTTCATACATTTCATGACATTTCATGCTTCTTTGAAGAAGACACACTGATACATCTGACTGCACTTAAGTATTTTAAATCAATGTCATTGCAATTTGACTAGGTGCCCCACAGCATCAACAAACTGCAGCGGTGTCTTCATCCCTGTGGACAGCTGGTTCTTCAGTCTCTGGATCTTGGTGTCCAAGTCTCTATATACCCTTGACCGCTGACGTCTGGTACCACCGTGTTCTAACTGCCTCCTTAGGACACGCTCTTCTCTCTCCATTTTCTTTAGTTCCCCGATTAGTTCGTAGATGTTCGGATGAGACTTCTTGACTCTTTTTTTCAACCCGTTGTGATATCCTTCCAAATGATTGTTTGTCCTTTTTTATCATGTGATCTACCATTGATTGTACTACAGACCTGTGGCCTTCTAAGTACAGAAATAAAGATTGGATAATTGAATATGATTATTAAACCACAATAAAACCATTGCCAAAGTAAATGCGAAGAACAAATAAACATTTAAAAAATAACGGACTCATTAAACTCATCTTCATATATAAAATGTCATATTCACGTCATAGGACCATTGTCAGGTGAAAACTCCCCTTGTTGAAGTCCTTTACCAAAATATACTTTGTTGCGACGCATCTCTACAACATAACACACAGAGCTGTTGTCCTCCGCCTCTTATTGTCATATGATTGAATGCTTCTGTACAGAAAACTGTACTACTAGCTACGCTGCTATCGAGCGTTGCTGTTGAAACGATCCAGATATCTTCTTTGGAACCCTATCGAACTGGGTTATGCTGTCATTGTTTTGTCTTACTTTTCCTTTGAAATGTTGCCTAAAATATATAACAGCAAATGTTATATATTCAATTTGTTTAAATTGTCCACCTTAATCACATTTAAATGTAATACATTCAGTTTAAATATTGTTTATTTACCTCTCGCATAACATAAATTGAAGTTCTTTATGTTCTTAATTACTTTAAATTAATTTGATGTGTAATCTTCAAATATACAAGTTAACAAACACACAAAGACGTCTCATGGTTCAACTGCCCTGTGTAGTATTAGATCAGACGTAGTTAATAAACAAGCATCTCTACGATCAAGCTTAGACCGAGTTATTCGACAAGTACCTCTACAATCAACATGATCAAGCTCCAAAGATTTGACTCTTCTGCCGTCAACAAAGTAGGTCATTTCGCCAACAGCTAAACGCTAAAATCGCCAGCGTTTCTTGGAGGTAAGTACTCGTTTTAATGAACGTTTGCATATCAATCTTGTATCACAATCGGATATCAATTAATTATGCACAACACTTGAAAATCCCATTATTTATATATATATACATATCCCTAGTTTCCGGGAAAGCGAAACTGTCTGTACAGTACACTCCCATTATAAATTAGGCTTAGCCATAGAAATGTTTCCCCGTGTATATTAAAATTATTTTGATCATTCTGAAGAATGCATTATAACTCCGAATCATACTTTCCAAATAATTAATTGTAACTTTTCTTTGGATACAATGAGTCCGTAAAAGGACTGTCAAATGAGGTTAACATATGACGGTTAAAAAATAGTTTTATATATATAAACTATTTTACGTGAATATGTATTGTCTTAAGAAGCCACCGGGGTTCCTTCCGCTCCATCAAATGTAACAACATAAAATCAATAACCTAAATCAATGTACAGAATCGATATAAAAGATAAAATTACAATTGAATGTTGTCGGCAACAAAACTTGCTGTATATGCACAGACTTGATTAAGCTCTCTTGGCTTTCCCATTGTGGTCGGATGTGTTATGCTGACTTGTTTCTCAGAGATTGGGAGGCAGTCCTTTATCTTATACAGCCACCCCAGCCGAGCTCCTCTCTCTGCACAGTGCCTGGTTTTTAGGAAACTTTTATGGGACTTGGATCCCGGTGGTTAGTGTTGACAGATGGCTAGATGCAGTGATTAACTTAAACCATTTAGTGAACACTAATGGTGTCTCCTGTTGCATCTTATATGTTACAATGATTCCAATGCCATTAACCAGTTCCCTTACAATGTTGTTTAACATTTTCTAGTGAAGAGAAGTGAAGGTCGAGACGTTAGAAAGTTGTGTACCACAGTTACCGCATTTCCAGAGCATTACTTGAACATTCAACGCATTGAGTTGGGACTGAAATGGCAGTCATGATCTATATGTAACAGCATCTCCACACGCTCGGTTAGATGTCGTTTTCTTATCAACGAGTATTTTTCTATTTTACAAATAATTCAAAGGGTTCTACAAAATGGATCTCTAAATATGCCCTGATTTCTGCCTAGGGCTGAGTAATCTAGACTTGCTATAATTTTCTAGGCTGGGCTGGTTGTCAATTTAATATTTTGCTCTTGGATCTCGATGACAGACTAACGTTTGGTCAGTGATTCGTTACTGACTTCCAGTTTTAAGAAGCTTTAATGAGTTTTAGTTCAAAAGTGATCTTCGTCAGAAACTTCATAAAACTTGTCCTATATTGAGTGATGCATAAGGGATGCCGATTACAAGTCGCAGCGCATGCGCAACTCCTAATGTTCAATCTTAAGTTTTAGAGAATTACATGTAACATTGTTTTACTAAAGAAACAAGTGGAATTTCTTAAAGGTACGTGTGCAATAACAGTTGTACCTATTGGGATAATAGCTGTAAACAAAAATGGAGACACACAATGAACATTTAAAAACATTTCAAATGAAATTCATGATTCGCTTAAAATATAATGTTCATGTGCAAATTGGGGCAAATACGATATTGAACATTTAATGTTGATTTAAATGGAATTGAATATACATATACTGTATCGATTATGTTTATGAAACGAAAACCTTTCTGCAGGGGTAATTATATGGTACCAATCTTTGGTTTAAGGTCGCACACGATGGAATCTGGAATCCATGAAAGTACTCTTCGTCAGCTTCGTAGAATATGCGGAAATACAAGAAAGTGACATATATACTGTTGCTATAAAACATTCTTTGGGATCGACATAAACAGGGATAATTCTGAAATACACCCAAAATGGCTGTGTTTAGTTGACAAGAAGCTTTTAGGTAGATTCGTCAATTTTAAAAATGAAGACAGGGCGTATACAACGCACAAGGTAACTTTAAAGGGACGCCGCGTCGAGGATAAAACTCAGATCATGTGATTCTACCTATGCTGATTAACATGTCTTCTAACAAGTCACAGACACCCAATTTCAGACAATTGACGTAAGTGGTTATACAAACTTTGCATGTAGACAGTGAAGCAAAACGTTACACATTAGCAAACACTCTAATCACCTAATTAAAATAAAATGGGACTCATTTTTATCCTCGACGGTGTGTCCCTTTAATACTCACGACGAATGATGTCACATCTGTTATCAATGAGGAGAGGCCGACCTGACCCGTTACCTGATGTTCATCTGGACTGTATAACGACTTGGATGTTAACACGGGTTGGCAGCTTTACATTGACATCACAGTAGACGAACACTTCCGCATACCATTATACTTTGGTCATAGATGCTTCCAAGATGTCAAAGGCGTTATGTCAAGGTCCTCAAACGAGTTGAGCTTTGTCGAAAAAAAACCGCAACAGACAGGTGGCAAGTTCACGATAGAATATACCCGTCCTCCGATAATTACCTACAGGATGGTGTGCATTTCACCGAGCTGGGTCGTGATAACTTCATATTTTTAGTTTCTTGAATATTCCATTCGTTCCTTATGTCTTGCCATCAGTTGAGAAAGTACGAACACTCACATGAAATGTAAAGAAAGCATCCGGTGAATCTTGATTACAGTTCTGTATTTATAACACACATGTATTATTTCTTAAACGCAGAAGGTTTAAGATCGAACCTATTTTTTTACACTTACTGCAGCTGAGACATATAACATCAAATATAACACGCAGTTTGGATATAAGCCAGTGCGTTTAACCATAGACCATAGAATAAATTAATTGAATATATAGACTCCATACTGATGTTTTAAAACACTGCACAATACCGTCGCTGCCAACTAAAATAGGCCTACATCACAGCTACTATGTCTGGAGGATAATGGATCTGGTCATGATTACTTCTATGTCGAATTACAAATGAATGCCGTGCACTCAATTGATTGCTACCAATATAGGCACATTGAAATCACAGCTACTATGTCTAGAGGATAATGGATCTGGTCATGATTACTTCTAGGTCGAATTACAAATGAATGCCGTGCACTCAATTGATTGCTACCAACATAGGCACATTGAAATCACAGCATCTATGTCTAGAGGATATAGAGGCAGTCACGAGTGGAGACCGACTTTAGAACGAATACTGTGCACTTTATTGACTTTAATGTTGAAAAGTGGTACTTGACAATATATGCACATTGAAATGTTGTTAAATGAAACCATTAGGAAATAATTGAATTTAGCTCTGCGAATAAGCTCATTCTTCAACTTGAAATGTTCTATAATAAACATCATACCCTTTCAATTCGTGTAATATCAATGTTGTTAGTCTTAAACAGTAAGTGAACTGGATTAAACTGGTTAAAATCAACCTGTACAGAGTTTCTTTTCTGAAATAGCACATTTGTATTTTGGTGTTATTGGTATTCAACAAAATATTCCAAATGTCATGATTGTAAATATTGTAAAGTAATTCGATATTGGATAAAGTTATTATATATGCCATCCTATCGCATACGAAAGAAATGCTACAATATGATGTTTTATGTGATATAATTAGACATCAAAACTGGGTAACAGACGTAAAAAAACGTATTTGGAAATGTTTGGCACAACCAAGAAAATGGAATATATCCGGAATTCATGGAATCCTTTACTAAAAGACTAAAAGATATTTTTGCAAAATTAGCGAAATTATCTCTCTCAAGCCTATGTGACACTTACCTAATGTTCAAAAGCGATATCCATTCCGAATTATATCTATCTTGTTTATATTAAAAAGCATAGAATATGTCTGGCACGATTTCGATGCTCATACATGCAAATGTATTTGTAGTGTTCTTCAGGCCTGAGACCTTTTGAGTACCGGTAATAAAGATTATTATGAATTCGTTCTCTTGTACCAGTTTGTAAGCAATGTGGACAAGGTATCCCTTACTCCTAATGAGCTGATCATCCAAGCAGAGAATCCGGATAATCCGGATTAGCAGACTGAACAAACATAATTTACATCGGCTTAACACTGCTGACCAAAGTAACATAGGAGCACCTGTTGTTTTAAAGGATTATACCGCTTGACTGGTTTAATTACCCTAAACAAAAGGGCTGGGTAGGTGGAAGATCCCGTAACATAAGGCAGACCTTAATTTTCCCTTCAAAAGTAGGAAACTCTGCTTTATGTGCATGAACCCGTGTAATATCAATTTTGTTAGTCTTAAACAGTTTGTGAAGTGGGTTAAACTACAGAGTTTCTTTTCTGAGATTGTTTTAAACTCTAATATCGTTGAATGATAAAGCAATTTAATTCAGCATGATATAAAAAAAATAATCAAATAAAAATAGAGCCATTGGCTCTGTAGCTCACTGGGTATGACTCATTCAACTCATTATGTAAGATATGTCAAATAATAAGGCATTCTGATGCAAAAATGATTGCAATTTAATTAGTCAACAAATTTAAAAGTCATAGTCCATATAAAATATTATTATCCTAGAGCTATGCATTTTAAGGGAGAAGTGACAGCTGTTTAGGGAGAAGTAACAGTTGTTTTGAAGGGTACAAGGTTACTATTATTTTTTTGCCCCCAAAATATTTTTACTACAACTTTTAAAGGTGTAATTGGTACTAATTACAAGTGATTCCGGGGGATGGTGTTATAAATTAAATCTCTTCAGTTGATGTGGATCTACTTATTTAATTTTGTCCCGTTTTGACACTTTTGAAACTTTTACGTCACTTCCAGCCACGTTCATTTGTTGTTCTTTGTAAAATGCGATTTCGGTTTTGAAAATTCAAGTCTTTTAATTACCCAGGAGCATGACAGTCGGAGTTGCTTCCCTTCGCACTGAAACAATCGGCTTTGCTTGATTGGGAGCCGGGTGCACAATCCGCCGTACGCCGTTGAAAGTTGCCTAATCGGGGATGTGTCGAACGCGTAGGTGCAGACAGGGACTCTGTGTATCTAATGATGCAGAGTGTCTTTTATTCGAGTAATCCAAAAAACCTGAATGACGATAAAACGATCAGATTTAAGATCCAGCATGCTGCAGGCTTGACTTCAAGCCCAACAGTGCATCCCCCTGTCATCTGCGGGCTTGATTTCAAGCCCAAATCGCGTGCTGAGAGCGTGACCCCTGACCTCTTATCAATAAAGACAATTACACTTGTCCAACGACTGAACTGTCGATGTAAACGCAACAGAAAGATTCTACAATAAAAATCCACCACAATGATATGTAATACTTGTAATAAAAGTCGTTATTTACGTTACACGGATCCACGAAAAAATTCAGTCGATGCGAGAGAAAACTTCCGGTGGAAACTGTCACATGTGAAGAAGTTGAAGAGACGACGGTTTCCAAACAATGATAAATAAAGTAAATCTGACCCAGTGACAATTCATAACTGAGTTTATTCAATGTACACGATACACAATCTTTGTCAGTCTGATTCATAATAATATCGTTGCAATGTTTTATCAAGGCAAAATGGAGCTGTCAAATCGTGAGTTTCTTTCATCTTGCTGCAGTTAGAAACCGTTAGGCCTAGACTGAACAAACAATGTCTTCACAACAACATCATCTAAAAAAATCTTTAAATTTGATCATGATCACGGATTCCAAAGATAAAAAAAACAACTGACATTTATATATCTTGTTATGGCTAAAATTGCATTACAATTAGGCCTACAGATCATCTTAAAAAATCTACTTACAAATTGCCGATAAACAGCATGACGCCATTACGTACTTTTGCACTGATGGCGGATTTCGATCACACACAATTTCGATGTTCAAGTTCAGTATCCGATTCATGGCACTTGATCGGAATATCCTAATACACACATGCTGCATTAACATTTTCGTAGTGGTGGAACAAAAATTGGCTTATTTAAAAAGATGTTAGATCTTGAGTAATGACACTTGGACCCAAAGACAACCGTTAGCTGGTCCCGCGCGATTGTAAACAAGTTACGGTCAATGCTATTCCGGGAAAACTAATGTTTATGATAGCAACACTCTGTCGGTCATTCTTGGACTATTGTTTTATATAAACATATTTATTTTCTATTTTAAAAACTATCATTCAGGAAAACTATTTGTACTGTTTGTTTTCTTGTTTTTAAATACTGAAGGCAAGTAGCATATATCGATTAGGCTAGGCGATTGGAATCTCCAGTACGATTTCAAATGAAATTTTGGAATATACGGGCGTTACGTGTTTGATGAAAATTCATGGAATATAATATATTTGGATCCAGTTTGTTTTTGTGAAAGGCAAAACATTTACAACATGATAAGGAATTTTCGTCTGTTAATAAAAAAAAATCAACTAGCTAAGTTACTTACGACAGACAATTGTCTATCCAACATCTCCAAGTGAACTCTCGCGAAACGTCACTCTAACATGTGAACATTTATTCAGTAAGAAAGAATGCGTTCGCACATCATGAACTCATGCAAAATAATTCATTCGTTTTGAAAATAAAATACTTTGAAATAACTCGTAACTGTTTTGAAAATAAAATATTTTGAAATAACAATTCATTGACCTTGCCAGGACACACGTGGTTTTGATTGACAGAAGTGGGCGTGGACACTTGAGTGACAAGATGGGCGTGGTTATCGTAGCTTTGCGCAGCTTGAGATATCGATGTCGTCATTGATCGATTTTCCAAAAAATGTCCTCAAATTTAATTGAAATTAAAAACTGACAAATATTATATACGTTTTTAAAACTTACTTGACAAGCAGTAGTGTTTGATGTGTCGATAGAGTGTAGACATAAAATCGTAAAGTACATTTGTACAGTGCCGTGCCGGTCACGTTATTTTCATAGACGTGCATGTTAATTTAATCTGGGATAAATAATTTTCCTAGATACGATTTGTGTCCGATTCTATTCACATTTATCAGGTTTGTGGGGAATCGACTTGGCTACAACCTCATAATTTAAGTTTAATTTTCCGTTTACTATCTTGGGAATGGCAGAACTTTGATCAACATATATACGTAGTTGTGAAAACATTTAACATGACGGTCTATTGGAAACGTTTTTATCTAACGTACACATGTAGGGAAATTGGATGACATTAGTTAATTATCGTCCGAAAATTTAATTTAAATTATTTTCTTCAAGCTGAGATGATTTCAAATCAAGATGAAAAGTTTTACATTGATTTAAACAGAACTTATTTCATGAAAATCATTTATCCCGGCGTAAATTGACATGCAAGTCTATGGAAATACGACACTGCACGAATATAACTGCCACGTAGGCCTACTGTAGGCCTAATTACATGAGAAATGTGAATTTGTATTTATAAATGTTGGAGGCAAATTACTTGAAAAATAGTAAACATCAGTTTATTTCACTCTTGCACTTGTCTGTTGCAGGTACCGTTATCAACCGCCTCTTGTAGGTGAGAGTTTTTGTAAATAATTTGTGACATAGGCCTACCAACTTGAATCCATCAACATTCTCATACTTAATTTCGACTGGCATTTTTATTTGCTACACATTGTAATAAAGGATCAACTGTTACCAAATCTTGAGTTTTTGTCCAAAATATAACTAATCTGTGGTAGTCCAGTCCAGTCCGGCGGCCTTCGAGAGATTCCGTACTCCAGTGAAAGAGATGACATGACGCCCGACCTTCAAGAGTTCTACTTTGTGTGCAGGTACTCACTTGACAGTGTAGAATCAAGGAAATTGATGAGATATCTTTCTTCAACACTTGTCAGCTAAATCAGATCTCCCCCCCCCCCCCCCCCCCCCCCCCCCCCCCTCCCCCCCCATAAGGTATTGTCTTTATTACCTCAACACTTTGATAGAATTGCTCAAATATTCGTTAGGCTTACTATTTGCGCCATATATATGATATAGTTTTGTTTTTTTACATTTGTTTAAATATTAACACGTGTTCATATCTAAATTGACAAGTGTTCATTGTCATATATAATTTACAGTGCTTGTAGTAAATTTAGTATTGTTTACGTTTTAAACAATAATTTAGTTGTGCTCCTAATATCCAAACCCGCATGACCCATTACATGTGTGACAGACGGTACACGAGTCGACATTCATTTTTAAAACTTTTTTCAAAGGGATCGCTTACACTCGTAAACAAACCATAGCTTAACAAGTTTATGTCTGATTGTGATTATGTTCCGTTAGTACACAAATATGTCTATATTAAATGTATAGATTACCAACCAATACCTTATGGGGAAACTCTGATCAGGAGAAACGTTCTATTTTCTGATTGGCTGAGAATGGAATTCCCCAATGTGGTTTCCACTTGGTTATCGTTTGTCGACAATTATAATACTCCATTTGGAAATTAATATAATTAGATGCTTTTGATTTATAGTTCTTCTTTTATTCTTTGTTTATTAATTATATATAGTAACATGCATAACGTATATAATAATGTCAGATAAATTAAACTATGCGCACAATGTCCTACGTATAGCCTAAGTATTGTTTCTTTTATGATATCTAAATTTACAATCTTAAAATTATAAACATCCTTTAGTATCAATATTAATAATCCTAATCAAAAATGAAAACAATGTTTTCGACTCTCAATTTATATATACGTCTTGAAATCGTGTGATCCCACATCTTGTCAATCGCTCATGATATATACTGCCATGACGTTTTCGAGCACCTGCTGAGATCTGCACATCTGCCCACTTGTGTCGTCTGCCGCTTGTGTTTTGAATTTTGAATTGAGGTATTCGTCCCGTTATTACATGTGAATCAATAGCGAATACAATTTAATAATTGGAGATAGGAAATAATGTCTTCTGCTTCTGGCACTTCTGGACTTGTCTGGTGATTTTATATTTTCTTGAAGCTTCTAAAGGGAAATAATAATAACCTGACTTCCGTTGCTACGTCATTTCCGGAATGAAAGTTTTTCGTCTGCAATAAATTTTGATCTAATTTTTACAGTAAAGGTAGGATTTTTGTCATATATTATTGCAAAAAGACCTTACAAATGTATTACAGATACTTTATTTATTAATACACAATTTATTTGATGACGAATTAGACGTTTCTGAGCTTGTGTTACAGTGTAGAAAATGTCATTTTGTCATCGTTTTCTCTGTTGACCGGCCTCAGGTTATTGTTTGCATCGATTTTTTATCCGTTGTTTACACAGTGCTGTTAGTGAAATGCTTACGTTTATATCACTAAAAATCACATGGTATAAAAATATGAATCTCTTTGTATCCACGTGATAATTTTGGTAGCTATTGAAACAATTATTCTTAATATATTGTTTGTTTTCGTTCTAATTACCGAAGTCCGCCATTTTGATTTGAAACAGACGATTTCCGAGACATCAGCATGGGTAATAGCTTGCTATTCGAAAAGTGTAATTTCTACAGTGCTGAAACTTTATTGATATCACTTTTAGTTATTGTTGATATTCATTCTTAAGTATTGATTCTTTGTGTTCTGTAGTTTGTGAGAAAATCGCAGTTAAAGCGGTGCGAGCAAAGTTGATGAATTTATCAAATAATAATAACGTCTTCGTTTTATGTTGACTTCTAACGATGTTAGATAATTTATCGCCGTGGTAACTACAGTAATCGGATAACAGTAAAAATCCTTGTGAATATTCAGTTACAACCCTGAATTCGTAAAATGTGAATTTATCTGGAATTTTTTAGTTTCATATTTCAAATGATCGATCCTGGATAAATCGTCCAGATAACAAAACAATAGATTTCATGAAAAAGTACTACTTTGCTGTTTCAAGGATTATTTCTTCATTATTGTATGTGGTATGACAATAAAAAATATATGATCACATAGCCTAGTGATTTCCCAATCAGTGTGTGAAATTTTGCACAGAATACTTGTTTACTTTTTGATAAATTTCAATTTTCGTAACGGTGTTCATTTTACGGCGCTTCAGCTGAAATTAATCCAGATGACAGTGGGTGTTAGCCTAAAACAATCCAGCAGGCTAAAGGTTAAAAGGTCACCAGTGACAACCATTTTTATTGCAAAGTTCGATTGTTTGGATAGCGTCTGTTATGAAACATATAAAGAAATGTATTATCATGTCAAATATTAACCAGATAAAGAAATGTTATTCCACATTTCTAAACAATCGTGTATCATCTAAATATCATCCTCCTACGAAATCACTGGTTCCCTACAGAGCGGCATGCGTCGGTCACATGACCACTGTGTAAGCCACGTGTATAAATCAAACATAGGCAAGACTGTCGAAAATGTCGAAAATACGTAAACAACAGGATGGATGGTGGCCGAAAGGACACTGCACAGACTGAACGCTTGATTCCGGGTGCTAAATAATCATAAGGTTATATTGTTAATGCAGTCGAAAGAGCATCCGTTTTTAAAATTAATTCATGAATCTCATTTTCAGGGTTTTAAAATTAATGCTATTTTCGGTTTCCGTGAGCAGGTGCCCTGTCACTGCCTTGCACATGTAGATCTACTAGGATCCCAGATAACACACAACTGGTGGACCACTAGTGGCCCACTAGTACCGTCTCTAGTGGCCCACTAGTAGTTTGTCCAGCTGATAGAAGGTGGGCCACCGGTGGCAGCCACTAGTGGCTATCTGCCACCAGCGGCCCACCTGCTACCACGCTGGTGGGCCACTTGCTACCCAAGCCACTAGCTATCATACCGGTGGGCCACTTGCTACCCACCAGTGGCAAGCCACCAGCTATCTGCCACCAGTTGCCAACTAGCAGTAGCTATCACACTGGTGGGCCACTAGCTACCTGCCACAAGTGGCCCACTAGGGGGTGTGTTATCTGGGATATAGCAATTAATTGACCAAATTTCACATTGAGGAGGTCATACAGTACGTCGTCGGGGTATTCCGGATCACTATGGAAAGAGCGACTGCATGCACGTAAGCAAAGACACTTTAAGAAAACCAAAAGACAATTTCGGTATAATTAAGCTATCTTTCATCTAACTCATATTAAAGTAAGAGACCCAGGCGATCAGGATTTAATAGTGAAAACTGACAAATAAAACCCTCCACCGTCACGGCAGTTCGGGATCATTTCAGGGTATTCCGGATCACGTGACAACATATGAGGTCGCGCCCAGCTATTATGCCTATTAGGACAAAAAGGGGGATTTGTCAAATAAAAACACTAGTTTAATTACACACATGCGTGAGAAATATTAATTATGATGAATATATTACAAATAACAAGCATTGAAATTCAAAACAGTATTTTTCTTGTAAATAAATTTAACATTTACTGCCGTTTTGACCTAAATGGCGTGCTTGGACCAGAAAGACATTATTATTTGTAGATATTTAAAAATTATACAACATTGTTAATATTTTTCGGCCGTTCGTAGTTATAATAACGGTCCCTAAATTATGTTGATTTGGAACTACCCGAATTATGGTGTCCGATCAATTGTTTATTTCTTAAAATATGTGGCAGATATAAAAATCATTTCCATTGTAATCTACAGGTGAAGTGTTTAGGTAAGCAAAGAAAAATTAAAATTTAGCAAGTTGGTTTTATTGTTTCTTAAAATAGGATGTCCTCAATGAGTGACCTATTTCTAATGCGCAAGCGACAGCTGACCGAAATGATAGGTATGCTCGTTACAGGGTGCGCAAGTAAACTCCCGGCTACCAAGAAGTAATACAAATTATGTCATCTTGGAGAACATTGACACAAGTTAAAAATGAGAAATTGAGTGAAGAAGTGAAGTGATCCGGAATACCCGTGATCCGGAATACCCTTACGCACTGTATAAGAAAGAAAAATGGGGTAATAAATTTTTGTGACACGCGACTCCATTTTGGATTGTAAATACTTGCTTGCCGAGACTGCTCCAATACAAAGTGGTCATGCATGTATTCGCGAGTATGCGTGAACTCGTTGTCGTTCAGAAGTACTGTAGGTCCTTGCGAATACTCGCATTTCTGAACACGCCTCAGGTTTTATTTCTGTTCTTTAGCAATTTATGTACAAGTTTTAAATATTGTACATTAAATTTTTAGCCTGTGAATATGCAATTTTCTAAGACTAGAAGAGAATATGGTCTTTTTCAAAATCAATTAGCTAGAAACACATAAATTTACATATTTTTAAAACACTCAATTTGTTTAGATTTACATGAATCTGTAAACATTTCCGAACCAGCAAATCAACACATTACACACATAAGTTCAAATACTGCAGTCCCAATTCTTGAATGTAATCAATATATGTCTTGAATATTTTGGACTTTTTAGCTCTGATGGGCTTATAAGTGATATGGCATGGTGTCCTGCGTCCGTCCTTCCATCTGTCTGTATACTTTTCACTTTTTCAACCTCCTCTTCAGAACCAGTGACCCTACAGAGCTGAATTTTATTTACAGACTCCTTGGTCAAGGGAAATTCTAAATTGTAATTTTGGTGACCCTGTGACCCAAAAATGTGGGTGACGGGTCATGACCTAAAAACCTTTTTTCATCTTCTCCAGTACAAAAGGCTGTAGGAAGCTGAAATGTTGTCTACAGACTTGTTGGCCAATTGGGATTCTAAACTGAGGGCCAAAATAAGGGCCATAAGGGCCACTAAGGCCATGGCCTAAAAACCAATTTTCATCTTCTTCACCGGAACAAATTGACCAAGAAGGCTGTAATATTGTATGCAAACTCTTTAGCCAATGGGGATTCTAAATTGTATATTTAGTTGCCTTAGAGCCCAAAATAAGGGCCTCACAGGCCATGACCTTAAAACCTATGTTCATAATCTTCTCCAAGATGAAAAGGCTTATAACATTTAAATGTTTTTAAAAAAGATTTTATATATTTGGCCACTAAGGTCATGCCTCACTGTCCTATAGATGATTATTAGCCTCGTGCAGCATTGTGGGAGTTACACAGTCTTAATATATGGTATACCAGAGAGTAGGAACACTTTCTGGATAACAAGTTCTTTAATGTGAAATTACATGACTGTGACGGATTCAGGAATTTTGAAAAAGGAGGGGGTGGGGGTTGGGTGTCCGGACCACCTCAACCCCCACCCTGGATCCGCCGCTGTATTTCAGAGTATATGCTAACTCCTTCATCCAACTTCAAAACACAAGGCATAACTCTTTGCCAGTCTCCATTACTGGTTGAATTAAGCCATTCAGTATTTCCCTCCCTGCCAAGATAGTGAATCGCTGCATCTGAAATGCATAGTGGCACCGGATTTCCAAGCAAATGAAATACTGCAAGGCCTAAATCAGCCAGTACTGGCAGAGACTGGCAAGAGTTTGGCCTTGCATTGGGAAGTTGTCCTTCATCAGATTTTTAGCTCATCAGGCCTGAAAGATTGTCTTTAATTCGGGCCTCGTAACATCATAAATACCAAACGAAAAAAAATCCATTTATATACAGAATTGAAGACAAGATGTCTAGCTTCACAATGATATAAAAATTATTAGAATGCGACCTTTGGTTATAATTCTATAGCTATGTAAAGTTTGTCTTTATTTCCACCTATAAAATCGTCAATACTTACAACATGTATGCGGCATTGCAAACAGTCGTTCATCGCACTTTTCCAAGAAATCATAATCTCGAACCAGTTGACAAATAAGCACATGTCAACCCAAATATGGTTATGTTGTTTGACTTTTCAAATAAACGCTAACCTCGAACCATAACTGATGAAAATATGTTGATTAGTTTGTGTGCCGTTTGGTTTCACATGCCTCTCAGAAAGGTAAAATTGTATCTTTATTTCTGTGAATAAATCTGCGCATTTTATATAGAATAAAAGATTATTCTTTTCGGTTTATTGTGATATAAAAATTATGAAAATGCATTCAGTATTTTAGCCGTGATAAATGTTTTAGAAGTTGTGAAAATCGCCGATTGTTTCAAAATTTATGAAGTGTAAACATGACCTTTTTCACGGCGCTTGCTGTGTCTTTATTATTTTTTTGAGATTTTCTAATTTTATATGGGAATGTAGTCCATTGTTTCCCCTTTATTTTGCCGTATTTTTTTTTGAAAACAAACAATTCGCTCACATGATATGAAGTGCGGGAGTAAGGCGAGTTAGCGATTTTTTTCCCCGTCTCGCGAGATGCGAGGCAGATAGCAGTCTCGGGCGAGGCAAACCCGAGGCAATACAAACATGTGGGTGAAAATAGCCTCAAGCGAATTAATGCTTCGGGGGCTAAGCCCGACAAAATTGGCCTTTTGTAAAGCTAATTATCAATGCGTTACGGGTCAACAATGCACACGCAATTTGGTGTGAATTTTACTTGATATTTCGACCGGACATTCACACAGACTCGTTATCGTGGCTATCTGCGAGATGTATGTAAACAAGTTTTCAAGTGGCGATATACGGACACACTTCGTCTCGCATTTCGCCTGGGGGGCAAATATAATTATTACTGACCCGGTAAATGCACTAAGTCCAACGTACGGGTCTCGCCAAGGGTTCTAACATTTTTCTCTATGAGCCTCCCGGATAATTACGGAACCGCAAGTTAAGGGTTAAAAACCTATTTTCATCTTCTTTAGCTCCAAAGAGTCTAGATAGCTGAAAAGTTATGTACAGACCAGGGGTTCCTTTCACAAAGCAACCTTTACTAAGGTTAACCTTAACTCCCGTTATTCAACATTACACTAAGATAAGTTTAGTGACTTACGATCACCTTAGTGCTTTGTGAAAGGAGGCGGACATTTTTTGTACAGATTCCTTGGCCAAGGGGGATTCTAATTGTAGATTTGGTGACCCAACGACCTCAAATAGAGTCACAGGGGTCATGTCCTTAAAAACCAATTTTCATCTTCTTTTCCATTCAGGAAACCAGGGTACATTGTTTTGCTCGCTTTACTTTGAATGCATCCCCTGGATTCTTTCCCGCTGTTGTAAAAGAAGGAAATTCATAAAATCAGGGACCCATCCGTATATCCAAAGAGGGACATTTGTCCTGCATAATCAATCTTGCTGAAACCTAAAATTATACCCGGTAAATTAAACCATGATTATAATTTTGAAAAATAAAAAAAAAATTCTGCAACATGAAAAGATGCAAACCAAAAAGAGCAATAGTTTTGTTTAAACAATAATAATGGGAATTGATTGATTTTTTGACTCACTGTTCCATGTCCTAAAAACCTTTATAACTCTTCTAGGCTAATTTGGATTAAATCAGTGTTGTTCCTATATGATCTCCTGAGAGGGTAATTTTGGCCATTTATGATCAAGTGGGACCCTTTGCAATTGTAAAAGTATCCTACTTCTCCAAATTTTTAGGGACATCTTGCCAAAAAGGTGGGCAAATGTCTCCAGGACCCCCTCTAAGAACAACACTGAAAATAATAGATTTGACCACTCCTTAGTCCCTAATGAGGATGATTGACTACACTGAACTGATTCCTGATTTCCAATGTTAAGTGCTAATTAGCAGCTCCGACTCAGTCGTAGCTGCTATCAGTTTTTGCGCAGTTTCCGCCGCCGCCGCCCCTGTCCCCATGTTTTGTATTTGCTATATCTTTTTTTGTAGAAGGTTTTGAGAACTCATATACATAATTTCTTACTGGGGAATTTTTTTGACGTGATCACATTCAAGGTCAAAGGTCAAGGTCACGAGTTCTGAAATTCCTAAAATAATCCTTGTAAACACAGTAACTTGAAAAATATTTGTGCTATCAGGCTCTTCTTTGGTGTATATCAACTATGGAGAAAGGCCAAGATTTGAAAAGGTTTTCGCTTAACGTCCGTCAAAGGTCAAGGTCACATCGAGGTCATGACTTAAGCATACATTTGCAAAAATGTCTTATTTCAACTACTAACACTTTGAATCATTACATTATTGTTATATACAATGAAAAGTGATCATTGATTGTGTGACCTTGAATATCAAAGGTCATGGTCACAAGATAGGGTCAAGGTCACCAGTTCTGAAATCACTAAATAACTTTTTTCCAAGAAGGTATCAGCACCTCATATACATAGCTTCTTTCTTATAAACATGGTGAATGATTTTGACATGTTCACAGTCAAGGTCAAAGGTCAAGATAATGAATTCTGAAATCACCACAACAATCCTTGTAAACATGAAAGACCAAGATTTGAAAAGGTTTTCGCTAAAATCTGTCAACAGTCAAGGTCACAGCTAGGTCACAACTTAAACATGCTTTTATGAATATGCTGTATTTTAACTATGCACAATTTGAGTCCGTGTGCATGATTGTTAAACACAATGAAAAGTGGTCATTGATGGTGTGATCATGAAGGTCAAAGGTCAAGGTCATGAGATATTGGATAAAATTTTGAAATAAGAAATAGGTTTTAAGAACAAACTTGTGAAAAGTGACCCCATTGATATAACTCGAATAATGAACAAGTTTTTGTTGAAAAGAATTCCCATTTTATTAATGCTGACGAGAAGGCGGAACAGAGAAAGGCGAGAGCTTCAGTTATAGAGCTGCTCTGCTTTTGCGGTGTCCCGCAAACGCTCATCTAGATGTGTACATTGTTTCTCGAGAAAATTTAAATTGTTAATCTTGGATAATCTATTATTTAAAGCATGAGGCAATGGCTCTATTTTCAATGCTTTTCTCCCTGTTTCAGAATCTGTCGATGAAGTCAAGATGGAAAGAGTGGAACTGCGGACGAAGCGACAAAAGCCTGACCGAGAAGATACAAACTGGGTACAAGGTATTGATGACAACAACCATAATGATGGCGTTAATATTGGTGATGTTGGTGGTGTCCATGTTGAAGAACACGATTATCCTGACCCAGGATATAATTGCTATAACGGAGGTGACGACAGTGACTATGTAGGTGGTAACAGTGCTGTCCAATTAAGCAGAGAGAAAGACGTTGTTGAGAACGACAACTATAATGACGATGGTGATGTTTGTATTGTTGATGATGGTGTTGGCAAGGCAGATAACATTGTTGACTGTGAAGTTGTTAGTAGTGATGATGATGATGTTTGTATGGTTGACGACGTTGACGGTGATAAAACGCTTATATATTCCTTCACCACATATGACAAGAAGGACATTAAAGTTTTTCAAGTGGAAGAATCCGATGATGAATCAGAATGTGAACCGTCCACTGCAGAAGAAACTGAACTTACAAAACCGGCTTTTCAAGCTGTTTTAGATATACTCAATTCATCTCAATACAAAGCTCAAGAGCTCAACTCTACTCAGAGGGAACAGGTGCCTGCTTCTACTGGTAGTGCAACGACTCCTTCCACACCTAACAAAATTGTCGTTCGGTGTATACAGATAAAAACAATCAATAATCATTATTCTTCGATTCAATCTAGATTTTCTCAAAGTGCAGATAAAACTCAGAGTGAACAGATTCAACCAATGACTTCTGAGTGTGCTCTGATTCAACCCATATTTTCCCAACATACTGTGACTCAACCCAGATCTACCCAACATACAGTGACTCAACCCAGATTTAACCAACATACTGTGACTCAACCAAGATCTACCCAACATACTGTGACTCAACCCAGATCTACCCAACATACTGTGACTCAACCCAGATCTACCCAACATACTGTGACTCAACCCAGATCTACCCAACATACTGTGACTCAACCCAGATCTACCCAACAGACTGTGACTCAACCCAGATCTACCCAACATACTGTGACTCAACCCAGATCTACCCAACAGACTGTGACTCAACCCAGATTTACCCAACGTACTTTGACTCAACCCAGATCTACCCAACATACTGTGACTCAACCCAGATCTACCCAACGTACTGTGACTCAACCCAGATCTACCCAACATACTCTGATTAAGCCTAGGTCTACTCACAGTGCATATATTGACTCCACAACTAGCCAAATTACAGTAGCTCAACACAAGTCGAGTCAAAGTTCACCAATTCAACCAAAAACTACTGACAATGCACCTATTCATTCAAGATCTATCTATAAAGTGAGTGATTTGCTGACTGAACATGGGTATCTGATGTATCCATCAAAGTCTTCCGAAAATGCTTATGTAAAGGCCAATGAAATCTTTAAACCAAGGACTTCAAATGCAATGTCTCAAACCTTGTATTCTCAAAATCAAAAAAATCTTCAAAGGTCTACTCAAAGTCCACAATATCATCCAAGGCCTATGCAGAGTCCACAAATTCAACCAAGGACTCCTGAAAGAGTGGTGATTCAGCCAAGTTCCATGCACAGTGCACGTATTGTACCAAGGTCTTCTCAAAGTACAGTAATTAAACCAAGGTCTTCTCAAAGTACAGTAATTAAACCAAGGTCTACTCAAAGTACAGTAATTAAACCAAGGTCTACTCAAAGTACAGTAATTAAACCAAGGTCTACTCAAAGTACAGTAATTAAACCAAGGTCTTCTCAAAGTACAGTAATTAAACCAAGGTCTTCTCAAAGTACAGTAATTAAACCAAGGTCTACTCAAAGTACAGTAATTAAAGCAAGGTCTACTCAAAGTACAGTAATTAAACCAAGGTCTTCTCAAAGTACAGTAATTAAACCAAGGTCTACTAAGTGTGCAGTGATTGAACCAAAATCTATTCAAAGTCCACAAATTCAATCAAGGACAACTGAGAGTGCTCTCATTCAACCCAGGTCGGATCAGTTTTTACGGAATGTTCCCTGGTCCACTCAAAGTCCAGCAAGAGAACCACTTTCAAGTCAGAAACCTCAACCAAAGAAAAAACTTGAAACACAAATGCCAAGTGATAGAAACAATTTTAATTCAGCTCCAGACAAAACAGCTTTAAGTGATCAAAGAATTGAAAGTGAAGAAGTTCTTGTGCAAGTGAAATCAGTGAAAACATCTACAAATGAAGAGTTTTCAGGTGAAAGCGTTTCAGGAGGTCAAAAGAGAAAAATACATGAACTACAACCGGCTGACTTTTCCAGCTACGGTGATTCTGTCAGAAGCGTTTTAAAGCGAACATGTACTGTCGTTCTCTCAAGGATAGATGAAACGGATGAATTCAAGAAATTAATCTCTAATGGCAGGTGCTCTTTGAAGAAAACATCTAAAACATGTAGTGTTAAGAATAAACAAATATTTAGAAAATCGAAAACAAAGAAATTTGCTGTTAAGTATAAGAAACCTGCTGTAGGAAAAAAATCAGTTTACACAAGAAAGATCAAGGAAGCAGTTTTTGCCCCAGTCAATGAAGGTTTGATATACATGGCAAAGAAGAAGTACAAGAAAAGAAAGCTGAACCATGCTCCGGACAATGAAGGGCCAAGTTCTAGCAGAGGCCAAAGACTTCAGCAGGAGTATCAGTTGATGCCACCTTCCATCAGAAAAGACCATTCCACCTCTGATAGCAAGTACACCATCAAAGACACACTGACCTATGATTCTAACGGTACCAACATTTTTAGAACTGAACTTGTTGACAATGTCAAAGGTTCAAGGGAGCACAAGACTGAGAATGTATGCATGCCTCAGAATCTTGAACAAGTTACAGCTGAGTCTGAGGGCTCACAAGCGTGTCCAAGAACTTCAAAACATGAGTCTCATTTCCCTGTTCTGCAAGTGAAGCAAGAGTCAATGATTGAAGAGGATGTCCCTGATCAGGGAATTGACAGTGTATACATGCCTCAGAATCTTGAACAAGTTACAGCTGAGTCTGAAGGCTCACAAGCGTGTCCAAGAACTTCAAAACATGAGTCTCATTTCCCTGTTCTGCAAGTGAAGCAAGAGTCAATGATTGAAGAGGATGTCCCTGATCAGGGAATTGACAGTGTATACATGCCTCAGAATCTTGAACAAGTAATAGTTGAGTCTGAAGGCTCACAAGCGTGTCCAAGAACGTCGAAACATGAGCCTCATTTCCCTGTTCTGTATGTGAAGCAAGAGTCAATGATTGAGGATGATGTCCCTGAGCAGGGAATTGACAGTGTAAACATGCCTCAGAATCTTGAACAAGTAATAGTTGAGTCTGAAGGCTCACAAGCGTGTCCAAGAACTTCGAAACATGAGCCTCATTTCCCTGTTCTGCAAGTGAAGCAAGAGTCAATGATTGAGGAGGTTGTCCCTGAGCAGGGAATTGACAGTGTATACATGCCTCAGAATCTTGAACAAGTTACAGCTGAGTCTGAAGGCTCACAAGCGTGTCCAAGAACGTCGAAACATGAGCCTCATTTCCCTGTTCTGTATGTGAAGCAAGAGTCAATGATTGAGGATGATGTCCCTGAGCAGGGAATTGACAGTGTAAACATGCCTCAGAATCTTGAACAAGTAATAGTTGAGTCTGAAGGCTCACAAGCGTGTCCAAGAACTTCGAAACATGAGCCTCATTTCCCTGTTCTGCAAGTGAAGCAAGAGTCAATGATTGAGGAGGTTGTCCCTGAGCAGGGAATTGACAGTGTAAACATGCCTCAGAATCCTGAACAAGTAATAGTTGAGTCTGAGGGGACACAAGTATGTCCAAGAACGTCGAAACATGAGCCTCATTTCCCTGTTCTGTATGTGAAGCAAGAGTCAATGATGGAAGAGGTTGTCCCTGAGCAGGGAATTGACAGTGTAAACATGCCTCAGAATCCTGAACAAGTAATAGTTGAGTCTGAGGGGACACAAGTGTGTCCAAGAACGGTGAATCATGAGCCTGATCTCCCTGTACTGCAAGGTAAGCAAGAACCACTGAGGGAAGAGGATGTCCCCGAGCAAGCCATTACTTCTTGTGAAAGCGAAGGAGAAGATGAAAATGTGTTTTTTAATGAGGTTGCTACACCTTCTTGTGAAAATGAGGGAGAAACTGAAAGATTGGTTCTACATGAGCAAGCCATTCACCCTTCTGAAAAGGAAGGTCAAACTGAAGCGAACAAACAGTCTCCAAATTGTACATCTGTTTCTATGGCACCAGTGACTGCTGTGGCTCAAGATCCTGCAGCATCTGCTTCTAACTCTCTGGATGAATCTAAAAATGAAACATCCATATACACAGACTATGATGCTCCAGTTAAAGTAAAAAGTCACAGTTCATTTGAGCCTGAAATGGATGAACCCTCCTGCAAAAGTGAGGACCGCTTTGTTACAGTCACTCCAGTAGTGGATTTCAATGGAAAAGGAAAAGGGATTCTTAAAAGATTTATTTCTGATGCAGAATACTTGTCTTGTTTACTCTGTGAGAGAACATTTCCTGATCTAGAAAGCCTCAGATCTCATAGGACAGTTCATCCTCCTAAACATTTTTTATTGTGCGGATATTGTGATAAGGGTTTTATCTTAACTACTCTACTCAAAGAACATTTTCAACAAGTTCATGAAGGGCATTTCTTGTATCATTGTGATGTCTGTGACTTGGTGATGCTGCCTAATAAACTCATGCAGCATATGAGAAATCACAGGAAGAGCAATTTTAGCCACAAATGTGGAGTCTGCATGGAGAAGTTCACCTTGATGAGGAATGTGAAACCTCATTTTCAAGTTCATGAGGAACAAGTCCATTATAAGTGTGGTATCTGCATGGTGAATCATTTAAATGAAGAGGAATTTTCGAAGCATATTCATGGTCATTTTGAAGGTCATTTCTACTGTAAAATATGCAACAAAAGATTCAGGAGGGTTGATGAATATTCAAAACATTTTGAAATGCACTGTGGTACTTGTGGCAAACAATTTGAACCTGAAGACAGATATCTGATTGAAACTCAAAGAAATGAGAAAAATAAACAAAACAAAAAAGAAATTGTTGTTAAGCCTGGGTTTAGCAAAATGGGGGTTTCATCAAATGTCAATGAAATAACGGTTGGACCTAATGATGAACGATTAGCAGTATTGTCTGACCTTAACACAGTGAGGAATGCATCAAGTTGTGATGATAGACTGGACAAAAGAAACAGAAGAAAGAAAGAATTAGACGCAAGATGTAACCCTGAGGAAATGGGGAATGCCCTAATTCACAGTGAAATGGTAGATGCATCAAACCGAACTGAAATTGTAGATGCATCAAACAGAACTGAAATGGAAGATGGATCCAACCTTAAAGAAATGGTTGATGCAGCAAAAAAAACTGAAATGGAAGATGAATCACACCTTAAAGAAACGGATGATGCAGCAAACAGAACTGAAATGGAAGATGAATCACACCTTAAAGAAATGGTTGATGCAGCAAACAGAACTGAAATGGAAGATGGATCCCACCTTAAAGAAATGGTTGATGCAGCAAAAAGAACTGAAATGGAAGATGGATCCAACCATAAAGAAATGGTTGATGCAGCAAAAAGAACTGAAATGAAATATGAATCCCACCTTAAAGAAATGGTTGATGAAGCAAACAGAACTGAAATGGAAGATGCATCTCACCTTAAAGAAATGGTTGATGCAGCAAAAAGATCTGAAATGGAAGATGGATCCAACCATAAAGAAATGGTTGATGCAGCAAACTTAAGAGAAACATTTTGATCAGTTGATGAACAGCTGAATGAACTGGTAGACACAGACAGGTACCAAGAAATGAGAAATCAACCAAACAATAAAGAAACATCTGATACTCATGACTCTCTTCTGAAAGAAATTGAATCGGAAGTTTGGCATACAAAAGAGGAAAATGGAGTCATCTGTAAAGAAAAACTGCAAGATAAAATTCAGGGAGAACTGAAAACTAGAGTCAAAGTTACAAAAGGAGACCTCCAATGCAAAGACAATGAAGGGAACACTGCTGAATTTTCTGATGTTCTGGTGGATAAAGAAGTGAAAATAATGACTGAAGACAAAAAGAAGGCAACTGTATTAACGACTAGAGAGAGGCCTGATGTTGGACAGTTAATTGTACTTACCCCGATATTAGATTCCAATGAAAGGACAGTTGTCAAATCTAAAATATTTGATAGACAATGCTTGCTGTGTCCTAAAAGACCCAAAACAATAAATCATTTACAATTTCACATGAAATCCCATAAATGGGCCCCTGGAAAGTTTGTGTTGTGTGGACATTGCAATGAAGAATTCCTCTTGTTAAATGACCTTGAGTACCATTTTGAGAGTATCCACAAAAAACATTTCAAGTATTCTTGTGTCCTCTGTACTTTGGAAATACCGTCTGATGAACTCTTGCTTCATTTTGGACAGCATACAGAGAAGAGTCTGAACTACCAATGTGGAATCTGTTTGAAGAAGTTCTCTCTGATCGAAGAAGTGAAAACACACCTTCAAGAACATGAAACACAAATCATTTTCAAATGTGGAATGTGCTCTGTGTATCACAAAAACGGAAAGGACTTTAAAAAACATCTGAGAAACCATTATCTTGAAAGTCTTGTGTGTGACAAGTGCAACAAAAGATTTTATCGAATTGATGCCTTGAAAATTCATTCCAAAGTACACTTATATCCTCAAACCTATGCTCCACGATGCAAACAAGTCCAAACTCCTTCTGACAATGAAACAAGGTCTTCTCCATCTCCTCTTGTTGAAGAACCCCATGCCGGAAAACAAGCTATAGTTACCCCAATATTAGAATACCTTGGAAACCTAACAAAAGATGCAGCTGGAATGAAGAGAACACTTATATATTGTTTTCTCTGTCAGAAAACCTTTCATCGTTGGCAAAACTTGAAATCACACATGAAGACCCACCTTGGTTTCCCTGAAAAATTTCTGATGTGTGGACTTTGCAATGAAGATTTCTATTTCTTCAATTATCTCCAGGAACATTTTAAAAATGTCCACAAGGAATATTTCAAGTATTCTTGTAATATTTGTAATTTGAAAATACCATCTGAAACACTATCCAATCATTTTGGAATGCACAATAACTTCAAGTGTGGGATCTGTATGGAAGAGTTCTGTCTGATTATGGAATTGAAAACACATCTTAAAGTACATCAAAAACATCTCATTTACAAATGTGCCATCTGCTCGGTGAATTACAAAAACATACAAGAATTTGAGGCACATCTGAAAATTCATTACAAACAATGGTTTTCTTGTGAAAAGTGTGACCAAATCTTTTCTTCCAATGAAGAACTAGAGAAGCATTCCAATGTACATGTTGGTCCGCATCGATGTGATCTGTGTAACTTGCATTTCCGCACTATTTCTGACCTCAATTTTCACCTAAGCAAGTGTGCTTGTTTTAAAACCCAGCTACTGTACAAGTGCAAGAAATGTTTGGCTTTATAATGAAGTGTGAAATCTGCCAACTGCTCTTCAGTCAATCTTAGGGTTGTCTCGGTTTGATCCCATTGGATCCAGAATAGGTCCCTATCTCTGCGAACAACTTCCAGTCTAGGTACCAAGAATGAAGGATGGAATGTCATCATAAGGAAGGTCCTTGTCCCCCCCCCCCCCCATCCCCCCCAAACAATTCATCCAATTGACTTTTTTTCCCAGGAACTTGTAGAAGAAGTAATGAATAGTTTGGATTGTCTGCTTAAACTCAGTCCAAAGCAAGTTTCTTCCAGCAATATCATCCAAATGTCTTCTTAATTTCTTTGACATGTTGTTTGGATGACTCGGGTATCTTAACTGGCAATTTTGATTGTTCTTTCCATACATTTATAAACCTGAAGATTTGTGTTGCATTTGCTTTGAAGCATATAAAAAGATATAGTCCATACTCCTATTCGGCATTATCAACCTACTTCAACGTGATACTTGAAACGACCTTTCTGAACCGTATCACCCGGTACGAGGGACTTACAACCTTGTATCACCCGGTACGAGGGACTTACAACCTTGTAATCCAGGAGAGTTTACACATACACTTGTAAACCCTGTTAGAAGGAATTATAATGATTGTAAACCCTGATATATTTGTTAAGATGACGGCTTGAAAGTAAAGATCTGAAGAAACTAACTTAGACTAATTTTGAAAGATTTCATAAGTTTACGACAGAATATGTACAGCAAATGTTTTGCAGAAAGTGCGTCTCGAACCCGTATCCACTATCACCTGCAGTTACTGAGTCAGCGCCTCTGACTACTACTGCGCTAAGGGGGCAGATGAGATATCACGGTCCAAAAGAAACTCATATAGCGCGGCTGACATCACCCAGGGATCCTCAATATAACGCCAGGGATCCTCAATATAACGCCATTACACGTAAAAAGCCTGTTTTACACTTAAAAACGGTTGATAATATTGAGAACCCATTCTACCTCGGATATGGTAAGGTTGTAGACCCTGATAGTCAGGAAAAACCCTCGGACGCTTCGCATCCTCGAGTTTTTATGCCCCCGAATCAGAGATTCCGGGGGTATATTGTTTTTCACCTGTCCGTCTGTCTGTCCGTCTGTCCGTATATCCGTCTGTGTGTTTGTCCACAAAAACTTTAACCTTGGCCATAACTTTGGATTGCTCAGAGCTAAGGCTTTCATACTTGGCATGTGCATACCTTGTGATGAGACCTTTCAGATGAGGTCATCATATTTGACCTTGTGACCTTGACCTTGCCGCAATTGACATTTTCAAAAAACTTTAACCTTGGTCATAACTTTGGATTGCTCAGAGCTAGGGCTTTCATACTTGGCATGTGCATACCTTGTGATGAGACCTTTCAGATGAGGTCATCATATTTGACCTTGTGACCTTGACCTTGCCGCAATGAAAATTTTCAAAAAACTTTAACCTTGGCAATAACTTTTGATTGTTAAGAGTTACGGCTTTCATACTTGGCATGTGCATACCTTGTGATGAGACCTTCAGATGAGGTCATCATATTTGACCTTGTGACCTTGACCTATGTCAGTGGACAATATTCAGAAAACTTTAACCATGGCCATAACTTTAGTTTATCCGGGGGCATCCATGGCGTTGCGGGCTTTCTCCCTGCCATAATACTAGCAGCCGCGATATAAGTGAAATACTCTTGAAAGCGGCGTTAAACCCCAACTCACCTCACCTCACCTCACCTCCGGGGGCATCCGTGTTTAACAAACACATCTTGTTCCTTCCTATCAGGGTCCACAACTGTACCATATCCTCGGTGTCATTTGTTATCCATATAATAATTATACCCCTGCTAAGAAGTTGTCGGGGGTATATAGCTGTCAGCACGTCCGTCCGTCCGTCCATCCGTTGTTTGTTCCACTCATAATTCTGAAACCAGTGTTTCAGCATAATTTATGCAAATTTTCTCTGTTTTTCGACTTTGCCATCCACACTTTTTGTTCCACTCATAACTCAGATTCTAATTAGTCGGAGCTGCTATCAGTTTTTTGTGCAATTTCCGCCGCCGCCGGCGCGTTTTGTATTCACTTTAACTTTTTTCCTAGAAGGTTTTGAGAACTCATATACATAACTTCTTACTTAAGCCCCTGAGGAATTTGTTTGACATGTTCATATTCAAGGTCAAAGGTCAAGGTCACGAGTTCTGAAATCGCTAAAAAATTCCTTGTAAACACGATAACTTGAAAAATATTTGTGCTATCAGGCTCTTTTTAGGTGTAAATCAACTATGGAGAAAAGCCAAGATTTAAAAAGGTTTTCGCTTACATCCGTCAAAGGTCAAGGTCATAGCCAGGTCACAAGCATGCTTTTGCGAAAATGTCTTATTTCAACTATTAACACTTTGAAGCAATACATGATTGTGATACACAATGATAACTGAGCACTGATTGTGTGCCCTTGAATTTTAAAAGTCAAGGTCACGAGATAGGTTCATGATCACCAGTTCTGAAATCACTAAATAACTTTTTTCCATGAAGGTATCAACACCTCATATATATAGCTTCTTTCTTTTACACCTGGGGAATTGTTTTGACATGCTCACATTCAAGGTCAAAGGTCAAGGTCATGAGTTCTTAAATCACTACAAAAATCCTTGTAAACACGGGGTTGAACCTTGCACCTAGGGGATCAAACTTTTTCTATCAAAAATAGTTTTTAAATAATAATATGAATGTGATATAACTCGTCTTGCGTGATTTGCACGGCAATTCAAGAGGGCTACAAATTCATTTCTCCAATAACAATATTCAATCACCGCACTATATGAGTGTCACAACTGGTGTGTACAAACGGTTTCTTTAACCTAGACTTGGAAACACATTTCATCCTGTTTCCGACCTTCTATTGTTATGTAATTCCAATATTTCAGATGCGCCCGTATGACTGAGTACATGATATTATAAGCAAATGACGCCATTTCTTCAATATCTTAGCAAATCATTGTTATTAATATGTTTTGGATTAACTTTCTGTTTTACACCTCTAATTTCCGTTAAAGGATATTTCAATGTCTTGTTAATCAATACATATGTTGAATGTAACGTTTTCAGAAGAGAAGAACGAAACTGTTCTGATTTTGGTTCACTGTGGTATAGACAATCCAACAACTAGGGAGGGGACGGGGGCGGGATAGCGCAGTGATTAGCGCGTTCGGCTTCGGATCAAGAGGTCCGGGGTTCAAATCCCGCCAGGGGCGCGGCAACTTTTTCTGCACGGCAACTTTGTTCAACACGCAGTAAGGTTTGGGTGCAATGCTACACTGAATTTCAGAGTAAACCACCCAATGTTCGCTAGTCCCAGCCGATGCTCGCAGGTTTCACCGCAATGCATAGCCACATGGCGTTGCGAGCTTTCTCCCTGCTGTAATACTAGCAGCCGCGATATAAGTAAAATACTGAAAGCGGCGTTAAACCCGCAACTCACGGTAAGGCAGTACCGCACATTCTTTATCAGGAGGGGCGGGCTGAAGCCTCACAGTGGCTCTTTAGCAGAGTGAGTTGAAACACAAGAGTGGGCTAATTTTAGAAAAGCACATGGCCTGGGTTGTTGGAGCATGGGAAGCTTATAAATAGTACAAAGCAGCAAAGTATCTAATGACTTTAGAGACATTTATTTCATGATCTCTGATAACATGTATATTGGTCTCTTCCAACAATTTTGGTGTTTTTGTAAAATTTTCCTTTCATAAAATATACAATTATACACGTGTATAAAGCAGCAAATAATTTGTTTGAAATGTAATTAGAGAAATGAGAACTAAAGAATATTGCACAGAATATGAGTGCTTATGGCAGGTAAAGTTCATGTCATGTACTCAACTTCAACATATTAAATACATTTGTGATGTTGGCCCATAATACATGGCTGTGCAAGATTTGAAATCTTGGGCAATACACTTATGAGTTAGGTAGGAAGTTCTGAAAAGATTACAAAATGACACTTGAGATACTTTCCCCTTTTCAAGCAGCATTTCAATGGAATCCATTTTATAAGTTTATTGTGTAGTCCCTGTGATATAGAATACAGTGTCACAGAATGAGAGTCAAAATGTTTCAGAGGGGAAAGTGTGTTAATTGTAACGCTGATTAAATCTGACAGTTTGTGAATTGCTCTCAGGATGTTTACTCAAGATAACAAATATCAGTCTACTCTCTGCGAATTCCACAGATTTCTGATGTGTTATACACATAGTCTATGAAAGGAAGTTCTAAGTACTGGATAGAACAGTTCTTGAGAAGAGATGGTCGAAACTAAACTTGTTATCCATCGTCTTACTGAAGAACACATTAGAAGATATCAAAGGATGTTTTATACACTTTGACTGATGTCTGGTTGTTGTACATGAAGAATCAGGTTTTATCTTGTGATGAAAACAACATGGTGCATGAAGCTGATACAAGAGACGAAACTGTGCGGTAGGGCAGGCCGGGGGAAGGCAAACTTTGATTGTGTTTTTTAATTAGTGTGTGGACTATATCCAAACCCCTGGGAGTGAGTTACATGCCAGTAATGGATAGCAAATTCACAGTTATTATTTCACCCATGTAAGTATAGACTATATGTATTATTTTGCTTGGTACTTTTGTAACTGATTGTTCATTTTATATACATAGCGTTTGTAATGGACAGCTAAAACTCTAGTGGAAGAGTAATGATAATGGATGGTTTATACACTGGGAGAAGGCTTCCCGCCATTTCTCAAATGAGTAAACCAATACACGTAAACACAACCTCTGACACATGAACTCTGACCCTGTCACTCAAACTCAAAACAACGGTGTAGTTTCAAATGAATACATGAAATTTCTCTCAGAACTAAGTACTGCTACATGTGTTTTAAGCCAAATTTTGGACATAGTATCTCTCCATCATCATGAATTACTGTGACAAATTTTATTAATATATGTTTGTTAGATCTTAAGTTACAAGCCTTATTGGAGAGTCAACTTGTTTGAAATTGCCACTCCATATTTGTGAGGTCTCGCAAAATCTTGCGCTATTTATAGTGCAGTTGCGGGTTTAAACAACAACTCACCTCACCTCACTCACAACTAGGGAAAAAACTGCAATGTAGAGAATCTGATGCCAATGAAGGTTTATAAGTCTTCCTCTCCTGTAGACCATGAAGAATAGTTCTATGAACACGTGTCAGTTGAACTAGAAGATGGTTAATTTGTTTTAGACTAAAATTGTACACACACACAAAAATAAACAGTCCTCACTTTTGACAACTTCCCAATGCAAGGCATAACTCATGCCAGTCTCCATTACTGGCTGATTTAGGCCTTGCAGTATTTCCTTAAGAAATCTGTGTTTAGAAATCCAGGCCCGCTATGCATTTCTGGTGCAGTGATTCACTATTTTGACACAAGAAAGCCAGGGAAATACCGCAAGGGATAAATCAGCCAGTAATGCAGACTGGCAAGAGTTATTCCTTGCGTTTGGAAGTTGCACTTTTGAATGTTTTACTCATTCTTTCCGAAAGAGATGATTTGACTGATTCCTGAGGTGTCCTTTGTGAAGCTGGTTAGTTGTCCCCCGCCGCAACGCGGAACGGGGGACTATGTATTCAGCAGCGTCTGTACGTACGTCCGTACGTACGTAACATTTTTTGTTAACGCGATATCTCATGAAGCATTTTATCCAAAGTCTTCAAATTTGGTGTCAGCCTAAATTGTGGGAAGACGCAGACACCAGTCGATTTTGGTGACCTTTACCTTATTTTCAAGGTCACCAGGACACTTTTTCCAATTTTCGAACTCTTGTTAACGCGATATATAATGACTGGATGGACCCAAAGTCTTCAAATTTGTTGCAAAGCTGCATTGGGGGGATGACGCAGACACCTGTCGATTTTGGTGACCTGTACCTTATTTTCAAGGTAACCACATTGCTTCGACCACTTTTCAACGGAATGTCTCATGAACCAAAGCACCCAAACTTGTCAAAGTCGGTGTCAGTCTACATTGGGGGATGACGCAGACACCAGTCGATTTTGGTGACCTTGACCTTATTTTCAAGGTGACTAAGACACTTGACCAAATGATGTGTCTTACTAAACTCAATGTTAACGGCGGGGGACATTGCCATGTTAGTGGCAAACACTTGTTATTGAGGTATTCAGCACATCGATTGCACTTTGCATGATTAAATACCTGGTCCCCCATTACGGAATCAAGGTTTTGAAAAGAAATGTCACGTCGTTTGGTTTCAATACATACACAGTGGATGTTTAATCGCCACAAGGTACTGATGAAACATACATGATGTTGGTTTGACAAGAGAGGTTCAAGGTCCAACTTCCCAATGCAAGGCATAACTCTTGCCAGTCTCTGCCGTTTCTGGCTGATTTAGGCCTTGCAGTATTTCCTTAAGACCTCTGTGCTTGGGAATCCTGGCCCACTATGTATTTCATGCGCATGATTCCACTATCTTGGCACAGCAAAGCGAGGGAAATACTGCAAGGCTTAAATCAGCCATTAATGGAGACTGCCACGAGTTATATGTGTTTGGAAGTTGTTCAAGGTCGGAAGGAGAGGTATATCTGTTTTGGTTTCAGAAGACCCTGAGACAAGCTAAGACAGAAAAAACGGGTAAGCTAAGAGAACATACCGGTATTCCATCTCCACTACATTACTCAGGAGATATACATGTATCGTCGCTAAATTTTACCTCAGTAGACACCATACTGATGTTTTAAAACACTGCACAATAGCGTCGCTGCAAACTAAAATAGGCCTACATCACAGCTACTGTGTCTAGAGGATAATGGATGTTTTTGTGTACAACATTCTTCATTAATATAGCCATTTAAGCTTGTTTGCCAATCCTTTTCTATTGAATAAAATATGTTTAAACCAGGATCATGGATCAGGTCATGATTACTTCTAGGTCGAATTACAAATGAATGCCGTGCACTCAATTGATTGCTAACAATATAGGCACATTGAAATAACAGCTACTATGTCTAGAGGATAATGGATCTGGTCATGATTACTTCTAGGTCGAATTACAAATGAATGCCGTGCACTCAATTGATTGCTAACAATATAGGCACATTGAAATAACAGCTACTATGTCTAGAGGATAATGGATCTGGTCATGATTACTTCTAGGTCGAATTACAAATGAATGCCGTGCACTCAATTGATTGCTAACAATATAGGCACATGAAAATCAAAGCTACTATGTCTAGAGGATAATGGATCTGGTCATGATTACTTCTAGGTCGAATTACAAATGAATGCCGTGCACTCAATTGATTGCTAACAATATAGGCACATGGAAATCACAGCTACTATGTCTAGAGGATAATGGACCTGGTCATGATTACTTCTAGGCCAAATTACAAATGAATGCCGTGCACACAATTGATTGCTAACAATATAGGCACATTGAAATAACAGTTACTATGTCTAGAGGATAATGGATCTGGTCATGATTACTTCTAGGTCGAATTACAAATGAATGCCGTGCACTCAATTGATTGCTCACAATATAGGCACATGGAAATCACAGCTACTATGTCTAGAGGATAATGGACCTGGTCATGATTACTTCTAGGCCAAATTACAAATGAATGCCGTGCACACAATTGATTGCTAACAATATAGGCACATGGAAATCACAGCTACTATGTCTAGAGGATAATGGACCTGGTCATGATTACTTCTAGGCCAAATTACAAATGAATGCTGTGCACTCAATTGATTGCTAACAATATAGGCACATGGAAATCACAGCTACTATGTCTAGAGGATAATGGACCTGGTCATGATTACTTCTAGGCCAAATTACAAATGAATGCCGTGCACACAATTGATTGCTAACAATATAGGCACATTGAAATAACAGTTACTATGTCTAGAGGATAATGGATCTGGTCATGATTACTTCTAGGTCAAATTACAAATGAATGCCGTGCACTCAATTGATTGCTAACAATATAGGCACATGGAAATCACAGCTACTATATCTAGAGGATAATGGACCTGGTCATGATTACTTCTAGGCCAAATTACAAATGAATGCCGTGCACTCAATTGATTGCTAACAATATAGGCACATGGAAATCACAGCTACTATGTCTAGAGGATAATGGACCTGGTCATGGTTACTTCTAGGTCGAATTACAAATGAATGCCGTGCACACAATTGATTGCTAACAATATAGGCACATGGAAATAACAGTTACTATGTCTAGAGGATAATGGATCTGGTCATGATTACTTCTAGGTCGAATTACAAATGAATGCCGTGCACTCAATTGATTGCTAACAATATAGGCACATGGAAGTCACAGCTACTATGTCTAGAGGATAATGGACCTGGTCATGATTACTTCTAGGTCGAATTACAAATGAATGCCGTGCACACAATTGATTGCTAACAATATAGGCACATGGAAATAACAGTTACTATGTCTAGAGGATAATGGACCTGGTCATGGTTACTTCTAGGCCAAATTACAAATGAATGCCGTGCACTCAATTGATTGCTAACAATATAGGCACATGGAAATCACAGCTACTATGTCTAGAGGATAATGGACCTGGTCATGATTACTTCTAGGCCAAATTACAAATGAATGCCGTGCACTCAATTGATTGCTAACAATATAGGCACATGGAAGTCACAGCTACTATGTCTAGAGGATAATGGACCTGGTAATGATTACTTCTAGGTCGAATTACAAATGAATGCCGTGCACTCAATTGATTGCTAACAATATAGGCACATGGAAATCACAGCTACTATGTCTAGAGGATAATGGACCTGGTCATGATTACTTCTAGGCCAAATTACAAATGAATGCCGTGCACTCAATTGATTGCTAACAATATAGGCACATGGAAGTCACAGCTACTATGTCTAGAGGATAATGGACCTGGTCATGATTACTTCTAGGCCAAATTACAAATGAATGCCGTGCACTCAATTGATTGCTAACAATATAGGCACATGGAAGTCACAGCTACTATGTCTAGAGGATAATGGACCTGGTCATGATTACTTCTAGGCCAAATTACAAATGAATGCCGTGCACACAATTGATTGCTAACAATATAGGCACATGGAAGTCACAGCTACTATGTCTAGAGGATAATGGACCTGGTCATGATTACTTCTAGGTCGAATTACAAATGAATGCCGTGCACACAATTGATTGCTAACAATATAGGCACATGGAAATAACAGTTACTATGTCTAGAGGATAATGGACCTGGTCATGATTACTTCTAGGCCAAATTACAAATGAATGCCGTGCACTCAATTGATTGCTAACAATATAGGCACATGGAAATCACAGCTACTATGTCTAGAGGATAATGGACCTGGTCATGATTACTTCTAGGCCAAATTACAAATGAATGCCGTGCACTCAATTGATTGCTAACAATATAGGCACATGGAAGTCACAGCTACTATGTCTAGAGGATAATGGACCTGGTCATGATTACTTCTAGGTCGAATTACAAATGAATGCCGTGCACACAATTGATTGCTAACAATATAGGCACATTGAAATAACAGTTACTATGTCTAGAGGATAATGGATCTGGTCATGATTACTTCTAGGTCAAATTACAAATGAATGCCGTGCACTCAATTGATTGCTAACAATATAGGCACATGGAAATCACAGCTACTATATCTAGAGGATAATGGACCTGGTCATGATTACTTCTAGGCCAAATTACAAATGAATGCCGTGCACTCAATTGATTGCTAACAATATAGGCACATGGAAATCACAGCTACTATGTCTAGAGGATAATGGACCTGGTCATGGTTACTTCTAGGTCGAATTACAAATGAATGCCGTGCACACAATTGATTGCTAACAATATAGGCACATGGAAATAACAGTTACTATGTCTAGAGGATAATGGATCTGGTCATGATTACTTCTAGGTCGAATTACAAATGAATGCCGTGCACTCAATTGATTGCTAACAATATAGGCACATGGAAGTCACAGCTACTATGTCTAGAGGATAATGGACCTGGTCATGATTACTTCTAGGTCGAATTACAAATGAATGCCGTGCACACAATTGATTGCTAACAATATAGGCACATGGAAATAACAGTTACTATGTCTAGAGGATAATGGACCTGGTCATGGTTACTTCTAGGCCAAATTACAAATGAATGCCGTGCA
This sequence comes from Gibbula magus, assembly GCA_936450465.1. Lineage (NCBI taxonomy): Eukaryota > Metazoa > Mollusca > Gastropoda > Trochida > Trochidae > Gibbula > Gibbula magus. The sequence continues at coordinate 68,058,321 of OW388295.1, forward strand.
CTCAATTGATTGCTAACAATATAGGCACATGGAAATCACAGCTACTATGTCTAGAGGATAATGGACCTGGTCATGATTACTTCTAGGCCAAATTACAAATGAATGCCGTGCACTCAATTGATTGCTAACAATATAGGCACATGGAAGTCACAGCTACTATGTCTAGAGGATAATGGACCTGGTAATGATTACTTCTAGGTCGAATTACAAATGAATGCCGTGCACTCAATTGATTGCTAACAATATAGGCACATGGAAATCACAGCTACTATGTCTAGAGGATAATGGACCTGGTCATGATTACTTCTAGGCCAAATTACAAATGAATGCCGTGCACTCAATTGATTGCTAACAATATAGGCACATGGAAGTCACAGCTACTATGTCTAGAGGATAATGGACCTGGTCATGATTACTTCTAGGCCAAATTACAAATGAATGCCGTGCACTCAATTGATTGCTAACAATATAGGCACATGGAAGTCACAGCTACTATGTCTAGAGGATAATGGACCTGGTCATGATTACTTCTAGGCCAAATTACAAATGAATGCCGTGCACACAATTGATTGCTAACAATATAGGCACATGGAAGTCACAGCTACTATGTCTAGAGGATAATGGACCTGGTCATGATTACTTCTAGGTCGAATTACAAATGAATGCCGTGCACACAATTGATTGCTAACAATATAGGCACATGGAAATAACAGTTACTATGTCTAGAGGATAATGGACCTGGTCATGATTACTTCTAGGCCAAATTACAAATGAATGCCGTGCACTCAATTGATTGCTAACAATATAGGCACATGGAAATCACAGCTACTATGTCTAGAGGATAATGGACCTGGTCATGATTACTTCTAGGCCAAATTACAAATGAATGCCGTGCACTCAATTGATTGCTAACAATATAGGCACATGGAAGTCACAGCTACTATGTCTAGAGGATAATGGACCTGGTCATGATTACTTCTAGGTCGAATTACAAATGAATGCCGTGCACACAATTGATTGCTAACAATATAGGCACATGGAAGTCACAGCTACTATGTCTAGAGGATAATGGACCTGGTCATGATTACTTCTAGGTCGAATTACAAATGAATGCCGTGCACACAATTGATTGCTAACAATATAGGCACATGGAAGTCACAGCTACTATGTCTAGAGGATAATGGACCTGGTCATGATTACTTCTAGGTCGAATTACAAATGAATGCCGTGCACACAATTGATTGCTAACAATATAGGCACATGGAAGTCACAGCTACTATGTCTAGAGGATAATGGACCTGGTCATGATTACTTCTAGGCCAAATTACAAATGAATGCCGTGCACACAATTGATTGCTAACAATATAGGCACATGGAAGTCACAGCTACTATGTCTAGAGGATAATGGACCTGGTCATGATTACTTCTAGGTCGAATTACAAATAAATGCCGTGCACACAATTGATTGCTAACAATATAGGCACATGGAAGTCACAGCTACTATGTCTAGAGGATAATGGACCTGGTCATGATTACTTCTAGGCCAAATTACAAATGAATGCCGTGCACACAATTGATTGCTAACAATATAGGCACATGGAAGTCACAGCTACTATGTCTAGAGGATAATGGACCTGGTCATGATTACTTCTAGGTCGAATTACAAATGAATGCCGTGCACACAATTGATTGCTAACAATATAGGCACATGGAAGTCACAGCTACTATGTCTAGAGGATAATGGACCTGGTCATGATTACTTCTAGGTCGAATTACAAATGAATGCCGTGCACACAATTGATTGCTAACAATATAGGCACATGGAAGTCACAGCTACTATGTCTAGAGGATAATGGACCTGGTCATGATTACTTCTAGGTCGAATTACAAATGAATGCCGTGCACACAATTGATTGCTAACAATATAGGCACATGGAAGTCACAGCTACTATGTCTAGAGGATAATGGACCTGGTCATGATTACTTCTAGGTCGAATTACAAATGAATGCCGTGCACTCAATTGATTGCTAACAATATAGACACATGGAAATCACAGCTACTATGTCTAGAGGATAATGGATCTGGTCATGATTACTTCTAGGTCGAATTACAAATGAATGCCGTGCACTCAATTGATTGTTAACAATATATAGGCACATGGAAATCACAGCTACTATGTCTAGAGGATATAGAGGCACTGAACCCAATCAGTTCCTGATTATTTCCAGACCGATTTCAGAACGAATACTGTGCACTTTATTGACTTTAATGTTGAAAAGTGATACTTAACAATATATGCATATTGAAATGCTGTTAAATGAAACCATTAGGAAATAAACTGTGAATTTACCTATGCGAAAAAGCTCATTCTTCAACTTGAAATATTCTATAATAAACATCTTACCCTTTCAATTCGTGTAATATCAATGTTGTTAGTCTTAAACAGTAAGTGAACTGGATTAAACTTATTAAAATCAACCTGTACAGAGTTTCTTTTCTGAAATAGCACATTTGTATTTTGGTGTTATTGGTATTCAACAAAATACTCCAAATGTCACGATTGTAAATATTGTACAGTAATTCGATATTGGATAAAGTTATTATATATGCCATCCTATCGCATACGAAAGAAATGCTACAATATGATGTTTTATGTGATATAATTGGACATCAAAACTGGGTAACAGACGTAAAAAAACGTATTTGGAAATGTTTGGCACAACCAAGAAATTGGAAAATATCCGGAATTCATGGAATCCTTTACTCAAAGACTAAAAGATATTTTTGCAAAATTAGCATGCGAAATTATCTCTCTCAAGCGTATGTGACACTTACCTAATGTTCAAAAGCGATATCCATTCCGAATTATATCTATCTTGTTTATATTAAAAAGCATAGAATATGTCTGGCACGATTTCGATGCTCATACATGCAAATGTATTTGTAGTGTTCTTCAGGCCTGAGACCTTTTGAGTACCGGTAATAAAGATTATTATGAATTCGTTCTCTTGTACCAGTTTGTAAGCAAGGTGGACAAGGTAGACCTTACTCCTAATGAGCTGATCATCCAAGCAGAGAAACCGGATAATCCGGATTTGCAGACTGAACAAACATAATTTACATCGGCTTAACATCTGCCTACATCCCATTCTGCCTACAGCCCAATTTGCCTACAAAAAAATGTAGGCAGATTGGGACATAAGCTAACACCCCTACTATTATAATGGATAAGACCCAAGTGCCTGAGTCAGACGCAGAGTTGCTATAAACCAAACAAGTGGACTGAGTAGAAGGATTAGTTCTTTTAAAAAATTGTGAAACATCCTGATGGGAGATTATATCATCCGTGGTTTCTCTCTTTATGAAAACATAACACTTTGATCAAAGAAAATCATGTTTTTATAACAAAATAGTTACTAATAAAATTAACTAGTTCACAATAGTAGCATACTCCAATGTTGTAAGTGTTTTGATAGGGGATTAAAAAACCTGCGACTTCTCTGTCTAAGCGAACATAACATCTTGATCAAAGGAGAGTGTGTGTTTATAAGTAAATAATGACAGAAAGCGTGAATTTTTTAAAAGGGATTAATTAATTAACAATAATCACATGCTTCAAAATGCAATGCTTTATAAGCTGGGTGAAAAATGTACTCTCCAGTCAAAATGGCTAAACTTCAGAGAGTTGAGTTCATCATTTCACAGGCAGGAGGTCAACAGATTCTTCATGCAGGCTTTCGCTACAGACTGAATGTGAAGCGCCAGGTAGCCACACACTGGAAGTGTGTCGTCAGAGGATGCAAAGGAAGATGCAGCACCATCGGAGACCACATCACTTCCGTGACAGACCATTGCCATCCCCTTCTTGAGAGCGAAGATGAGGTCCGACTACTCAGCAGACTACGTCAAAGATCCCGTGATGAGATTGGCCCAGTTCAGCAGATCTACAATGAAGAACTTGCAACACTAGACATTGCCACTGCTGCTTTCATGTCATCCTTCTCCAGCGTCAAGTCATCTCTCTATCGTCATCGCTCTAGAGTTCTTCCATCACTTCCACAGATATTGGCAGATGTCGACCTTCAAGAATCCTGGACCGAAACAGATGATGGCAGACAGTTCCTGATTGTCGATGATGGCTTTGACAATAAGATCCTGGTGTTTGCGACAACCGAGATGCTGAACATCACACAAGACTCTTCACTCACATCAAGGAAGCAGTAGCAGCAACAACAGGCGTGGACCTCTCACCAGAGTTTGTGCAGAAAATAGAGCTACAGTCCGATCCCGAGCACAAGTGTACAGGAATCTAGACCAGCGTCTGCAACGACTGAAGCAGCAACTTGCCACCGGCAGACGGACAGTGCTTCAGTTCCTGGATGCCGCTGGACACTTTGTCAAACTCCACTAAATGTTGTATTGAAATGTTTCAATAATAACTAGTGCTGTATCTAGTGCTGTATCTATGCAATTATGTTGTTTTATTTAAAATGGTTTCCATGTGAAAACCTGAAATATTGTTGTATTGAAATGTTACAAATGTTTCAATGTGAAACAGTCTAATAAATAACTGGTGCTGTATCTTTGCAATATTGGTGTTTTATTTAAAATGGTTGACTGTAGGCAGATTGGGACTAGGAATGGAAGGTTCCATTATTAATTCAGAGGTATGCTGATGACTATTCATCCATGAAAAGCCCGTCACCAGACCGTAACATGTGGTTTTAGCAGTGTAGGCAGAATGGGACGTATGGCATCGGGAACATACCTGCTTAACACTACTGACCAAAGTAACAAAGTAGCACCTGTTGTTTTAAGGGAGTATACCGCTTGACTGGTTTAATTACCCTAAACAAAAGGGCTGGGTAGGTGGGAAGATCCCGTAACATAAGGCAGACCTTAATTTTCCCTTCAAAAGTAGGAAACTCTGCTTTATGTGCATGAACCCGTGTAATATCAATGTTGTTAGTCTTAAACAGTTAGTGAAGTGGATTAAACTGATTATGTACGAAAACAGAGTTTCTTTTTCTGAAATTGTTTTAAAATCTAATATCGTTGAATGATAAAGCAATTTAATTCAGCATGATATAAAAAAATAATCAAATAAAAATAGAGCCATTGGCTCTGTAGCGCACTGGGTATGACTCATTCAACTCATTATGTAAGATATGTCAAATAATAAGGCATTCTGATGCAAAAATGATTGCAATTTAATTAGTCAACAAATTTAAAAGTCATAGTCCATATAAACTATTATTATCCTAGAGCTATGCATTTTAAGGGAGAAGTGACAGTTGTTTAGGGAGAAGTAACAGTTGTTTTGAAAGGTACAAGGTTACAATTATATTTTTGCCCCCAAAATATTTTTACTTCAACTTTTAAAGGTGTAATTAGTACTAATTACAAGTGATTCCGGAGGATGGTGTTATAAATTAAATCTCTTCAGTTGATGTGGATCTTCTTATTTAATTTTGTCCCGTTTTGACACTTTTGAAACTTTTACGTCACTTCCAGCCACGTTCATTTGTTGTTCTTTATAAAATGCGATTTCGGTTTTGAAAATCCCAGTCTTTTAATTACCCAGGAGCATGGCAGTCGGAGTTGCTTCCCTTCGCACTGAATCGAAACAATCGGCTTTGCTTGATTGGGAGCCGGGTGCACAATCCGCCGTACGCCGTTGAAAGTGGCCTAATCTGGGATGTGTCGAACGCGTCGGTGCAGACACGTACTCTGTATACCGTAATTAGAGAGCCCCTGATGCAGAGTGTCTTTTATTAGAGTAATAAAAAAACCTGAACGACGATAAAATGACCAGATTAAAGGTCACCAGTGACACCCATTTTTTTTGCAAAGTTCGATTGTTTGGATAGTGTCTGTTATGAAACATAAAAAGAAATGTATTATCATGTCAAATTAACCAGATAAAGAAATGTTATTCTATAGTTCTAAACAATCGTGTATCATCTAAATATCATTCTCCTACGAAATCACTGGTTCCCTACAGAACGTCATGCGTCGGTCACATGACCACTGTGTAAGCCACGTGTATAAATCAAACATAGGCAAGACTGTCGAAAATACGTAAACAACAGGATGGATGGTGGAAGAAAGGACACTGCACAGACTGAATGCTTGATCCCGGGTTCTAAATAATCATAAGGTTATATTGTTAATGCAGTCAAAAGAGCATCCGTTTTAAAAATTAATTCATAAATCTCATTTTCAGGGTTTTAAAATGAATGCTATTTTCGGTTTCCGTGAGCAGGTGCCCTATGCTCAGACTGGGATACGGACGGAACGGCGACACGGCAAAACGGCGACAAGCCAGAACGGCGACAATTTGGACAGAACGGCGACAGATGGAAAAAATCTCCTGGACAGAACGGCGAAACACATTTCTTACTAAATTTTAGACCAAAATCGCTGGACTAAACGGCGACACATTTGGACTAAACGGCGACAATAGTTTTTTTTATAAAATAGTTTTTATAAGTTATATTGTAAGATTGTTCATGTCTGAGATCACAGGGGCTTGTATTGTCGAAACTAGCACTTAAAACGAATATGAAGTCGACGATCCAGCCCCATATACTATAAAAAAGTAAAGGGATGTAACGGGGTCAACACCCCATGTCCGTTTGAAATTATATTTCAGAATGTTGTCATCATATTATCATTCAATGTTATATATCCTCCTACGAACCGGATCCTCCTACGAAATCACCTACACCCTTCCCATGCACTGTCTGTCGGAAAACTGAGAAAAAACCAACATGCCGTCAGCTGTGACAACTGCGACAACTGGACACACCGACCAGTAGTTTGACAGACAGACAGAAAGTTTATTTAAGTCTCGTTTTGTGTATACAGTAAAATATGACAAAAAAATATATTTGATAAAACACATCATAAAATATACACAAACCACTCCTTTTGGAGTTATGAGAGACTATAAAATACATTAACATACAGATAAAAATACAACTTACACTAATGATATAAGATACGCGTACGTCTTTTTAAAATATTACTACAGGTTTTGGCACATAACAAAGATAAACGCATGTGACTGACATGTGAACTTTGGCCTGAAATGAATTTGAGCTTGAAATGAGTGATTCAAATATCACTCGTAATATGAATATGAGATAATCATTTCACAGTCTCGTTGTGTCAAGAACAATAATTTGAACAAATTTCGTTCCGCTTTTTAGTTTCGTTTTAATAGCATTTTAGATGTAACCAATCCAACTTTTAGTAGACTCAGTAAAACGTGAGAATAACAACGTGTTTGCTCGTTCATCACATGGCGCCCAACGTGGGGCACGAAACCACAACAAGCAAATAGTACAGTGACATTTAGTGACATTATTCATTCAGACATTCAGTGTTATCAGCGCAATCATGGCAGAAGAGGAAACAGTCGTTGATCCGATCGGGAGACTGAAAGCAGTGCGAGCAGGGCATCGCATGACGGTAACGAAATACGTGAAAGAAGCAGAACATTTGATAGATTTATTCAGACATGACAATGCAACAGAGTTTGATTTGAATAGATTACATGTGATAAGAAACATTCTGAAAAGAAAAATAGACATTCTGTCAGATTTGAATGAGAAAATATTGGACAATTGTGACGTCAGTGGCATTGAAAACGAGATAGAGCATGCCGATGACATAAACACAACAATCATGTGTACATTAGGAACAATTGAAACAGGTTTAAAGCCAAAGCAAAAGCCAGTCGATTCCTCAATTCATAAACCAGTTACAGACAACACATCAAATACACAACAAAATAGCGTTCAAACAAATAATGACGCCGGCAACGCAAGTGATCAAAGGGAGGCAACTCGAACCGTACTCGTAGGCGATTCAACCAGTACAGTAAATGGGGGTTCAAATCAACGTGAACAGGTGAAACCAAAGTTACCAAAACTGACAATTGACAAATTTAGCGGTGATGTGACGAAGTTTCAAACATTCTGGGATATTTTCCAAGCTTCGGTAGACAGTAATCAACATATGTCAAGGATTGACAAATTCAGTCATTTAAAGGGGCTGTTGGAAGGTAGGGCCGCTCGGGCAATAGAGGGCTTGTCACTCACAGAGGCAAATTACCAGGCAGCTCTGGATATTTTGCAGGAACAATTTGGGAATATTCAAATGACAATTTCCGCTCATATGGACGAGTTACTGAAATTACCTGCATGTGAAAGTGAACAAAAGTTGTCACAGTTGAGGTTTGTTTATGACAAAGTGAATGTAAACATAAGAGGACTAGAAGCATTAGGTGTGAAGTCAGAACAGTATGGTAGTTTTCTCATACCCGTCATCATGTCGAAACTGCCACATGACATTTGCGTACACATTGCTAGGCTCACAAAACAAGATATATGGAAAATTGATGACATTTTGGATATACTGAGGAGTGAAATTCATGCACGAGAGATGAGTTCATCAATCAAGGCCAGAGATAGAAAATCTGTAGAACCACCAAAATCAAATCCTGCAGTAAGAAGACATTTTCCTGCAAGTTCGTCAACTTTCACATCAAACATTCAGACAGGACGAAACCAAGGTAACTGGATACCAAATTGTGCCTTTTGCTCAGAGCAACACTACTCATCATCATGTGACAATGTGAAAAACATTAATGACAGAAGACAGGTTCTCAGGGAGGCACAAAAGTGTTTTTTGTGTTTCAAAACTGGACATCATGCATTTCATTGTAACAGTGGAAAGTGTTGCAAACTTTGCAAGAAGTCTCACCATCATTCAGTCTGTAAACAGAACAGCAATTCATCCAGCCAGCACACACAATCCAGAAGACAAGCAACAGATGGCGAAAACACCATTACAAGTACCACAACTGTCAGAAAGGAAAGGTCAAAGGTTCTGTTACAAACAGCTACAGCCTATGTGTCATCAAACAACACTAACCAGCCAGTGAGGGCGAAGATCCTGTTTGACAGTGGTAGTCAAAGGTCTTACATCACAAACACTATGGTCAGGAAATTGAAATTACCTCCTCTCAAAACAGAGACATTGAACTTGAACACTTTTGGAAATGACAACTTCACCAAGAAGAGATGTGACCTTGTGTCATTTCAAATCCACCGCAATGAACATGATGAGGATGGAACATTTGTACACGCGCTCTCATATCCCAACATATGTTCTCCACTGAACAATGAGGTCAACATAGACAAATATGACCATCTTCAAGGGCTGCAGTTAGCGGATAACAATAACAGAAACAATGAAAGTGTTGACATACTGATTGGATCAGACTTCTATTGGGACATTGTGAATGGAGATGTGATCAGAGGGGATTCAGGACCAGTGGCACTCGGTAGCAAATTAGGCTGGATTCTGTCTGGACAAGCTGAAGGATCAACAGTGAATGGTGGTGGAAGTGTCACAAATCTCATAATTGAAGAACCAAGTTATGAAACAGTTTGGGAGAATCAAGACGATGAACTTGTTGACCAATTGAAACAGTTTTGGGATGTAGAAGCTGTGGGTGTACATGAGTTTGCAGATGAACAGAAGGAACAGTTCTTAACCGACATTCATTTTGACAAAGGTCAGAACAGGTATGAAATCTCTCTTCCGTGGAAGGACAGTGTAGACATCGAGTCGAATTCTACATACAACATGTGTCATGCTAGACTGTTCCAGTTGAGGTCAAGACTGAAGTCTCGTCCAGATCTGTTTGCAGAATATGACAACATCATACACGAGCAGGTGAAATCAGGCATCATTGAAGAGGTTCCAGTAGCTGAGTTGAAACATGAAGATTCAAACTTTCTGCCACATCATGGTGTTGTGAAGGAAGATCGACAAACGACAAAACTGCGAATAGTGTTCGACGGATCAGCAAAGGACAAGGATGGTGTTTCCCTCAATGACAGGTTAGAAACTGGACCGAATCTGACTCCTCACATATTCAACATTCTGCTCAACTTCAGAACATATCAGATAGGATTGACAGCTGACATTGAAAAGGCATTTCATCAGATATCAATAGACAGTGAGGACAGAAAGAAACTCAGGTTTTTGTGGTTTGAGGACTACAAGAACGGTTACAGTACAACAATCAAACAGTATCAGTTTTGTAGACTTGTGTTCGGACTGACATCAAGTCCAGCCATACTGAATAGTATCGTTCAGTTACATCTAGATGGATTTCAGACATCACATGAAAGGACAGTAAACTTGCTGAAGGACTCAATTTATGTTGATGATCTTGTGACAGGTGCTAACGAAGCAAATGAAGCAGTAGAAATCTACAAGGAGGCAGACCATATCATGGAAGAGGGAGGTTTCAGTTTCCGGAAATGGAAGTCAAATGACATGTCAGTGCGAAAGGAATTCAAGGTCTCGGAACATGTTGACAAGGAATCGGATGTCAAGGTTCTAGGCATTATCTGGAACACATGTGAGGACAACTTCAGCATAGACTTGAAGGGGGTAGTGGAATACGGAAGGAAGTTGCCTGTCACAAAGAGATCTATCCTCAAGATATCAGCAAAGATATTTGATCCATTGGGTCTGCTGTCTCCATTCACAGTGCGATGTAAGGTACTCTTTCAGGAACTTTGTAAGGAAAAGGTGTCCTGGGATGAGGAACTTGAAGGCAGGTTGAGAACATGGTGGGATTCATTGTTTGATGACATTGAGGTTCTCTCAAGCGTTCACATACCACGAAGTTACAGTGTTGGGAGACAAACAGTTATCAACCGACAGTTACATGGATTCTGTGATGCGTCTGAGAAGGCGTATGCAGCAGTGGTCTATCTGCGTACAGAATACAGTGACAATAAACTTGAAGTACAGATTGTGGCTTCAAAAACAAGAGTCTCACCAATGAAGAGACAGTCCATACCTCGGCTTGAACTTCTCGGAGCAGTGCTGCTCGTCAAGCTGATGGACACAGTTAGCAGATCATTTCAGACCATTGATTTCCAGATCCATGGTCATTTCTACTGGACAGACTCATTTACATCCCTGTGTTGGATAAAGAACTCGAAGCAATGGAGGCAATACGTGCAGCATCGTGTAGCTCAGATTCGTCAGGTCAGCAAACCAGAAGAATGGAACTTCTGCCCTGGAACAATCAACATTGCAGATCTACCATCACGCAGTTGTACAGGCAAGCAGCTGTTGCGGCATGAGGCATGGTGGAAGGGACCATCGTTCCTGTATAGGAACATGACAGTATGGCCAACCCTTTCAACAAGTTTTGAGAGTAAGACCGCAGATGCAGAAATTGTGAAAACACCAAGGGTGTTGGTACATTCACTGTCGGCTGTTATTGAACAGGCTTCAGTGAAACTCGAGATCATTTTGGACATCAACAGATACAGTAGCAAGTTGAAGTTACTCAGAGTTACAAGCCTTGTCATGAAGTTTGTTGCTCTGTTGAAGGGTACGAAGACAAAATCACAGATTGAAGCACAGGACATGAGGAATGCTGAAATGAAATGATAAAGTCCGCTCAATCCTCGTCATTCCAGGAACAGTTGAACGTCCTACAGAAGGAACCAGAGAAGACGGTTCAATACAAAAACATTGATTTGTGCCTGAGGGATGGAATAATATGCTGTCAAGGGCGCATAGGCAAGGCGGACATAACAGAAGGATCCAAGTGTCCTATCCTGTTGCCAAACAAACACAGATTCACTACACTCGTGATTGAAGATCTTCATCAGAAGACACTACACAGTGGTGTGAGACAGACTCTTGACTCCATGAGGCAAACATTCTGGATCATCAAGGGAAGAGCAGTTGTCAAGAATACACTTCGAAAGTGCTCTCTGTGTAAACGGTATGAAGGGAGACCATACAAATCTCAACAGATAGCCGACCTTCCAGAGTACCGTGTCAGTGACAATCCGCCATTCTCATATACGGGTGTGGACTATGCTGGTCCACTGATTCTAAGTGATCAACAAAAGGCATATGTGTGTTTGTTTACGTGCGCTTCAACCAGAGCAGTGCACCTGGAGCTAACCCCTGATCTATCAGTCAAGTCGTTCTTGGAAGCATTCAGACGGTTCACAAGTAGGCGAGGTTTACCATACAAAATGGTGTCGGACAATGCTAAAACATTCAAGAGAGGTGCTGTGGACATTGGGAAAATTGTCACGGCATCAAGAACCCAAAATTATCTGTCAAATCATCATGTATCTTGGGAGTTCATTGTTGAGAAGGCTCCGTGGTGGGGAGGCTTCTGGGAGAGAATGGTTCAACTGTTGAAGAGGTGTGTGCGGAAGGCGATTGGAAGGTCATCTCTTAACTTTGAGGAGTTGAGAACATTACTGGTGGAGATCGAATCCACAATCAACAACAGGCCAATCACATATGTGCACGACGATGACAGTGGACTGTCACATGCACTGACGCCTTCAGACCTGATCTACGGTAGGAGGATTGCAATCACTTCAAATGACAGTCACTGTGACATTGTCAGCGCATATAAAACCTTGACTAAACATGCAAAACATCATTTCAGGATGCTGACAAACTTCACCAATATGTGGCGACGGGAATATCTATTGGGACTCAGAGAATACCACATGCAACAAGCAAAACGCAAGTCAGGGGATTCCCAACCTGCTGTAGGGGACATTGTCGTGATTAAAGATGAACAGTCAGCTCGTTGTTATTGGAAGCTGGGCAAACTGATAGAACTTTTCAGAGGCCGAGATGGGAGGTCTAGAGCAGCAAGCGTTCAGGTGTTATCAAGAAGCACTTCAAGGAAAACAACCTACGTTCGCAGACCAATCCAGCAGTTGGTCCCCTTGGAAGTGCAACCAGAATGACATTTTGTAGTAATCAGTTGTGAGAGTGACATTCCAGACATCAGTTAACAGACGTTTATTATCAGTGATTATTTTGGTTACCAAGAGGGTAACCAACCCGGGCAGTGTCAAGAACAATAATTTGAACAAATTTCGTTCCGCTTTTTAGTTTCGTTTTAATCGCATTTTAGATGTAACCAATCCAACTTTTAGTAGATTCAGTAAAACGTGAGAATAACAACGTGTTTGCTCGTTCATCACACGTTGATTCATAATTGAATATGGGTCTAAAATAAAATATTATAGACTAATACATTTGTTTGTCTTGTTTTGGTTATACAAATATATAATATACAACACAAAAATACAGCAGACAAATATACAACAACTAAATGGAACAAATGGTGGAACAGTGACAGTCAATTCATAAAAAGTTAATATAAAAATAAAATATTTGGTGTCGCCGTTTAGTCCAACCCATTTCTGTCGCCGTTCCGTCCAATTTTGTCGCCGTTTCAACCAAATTTTGTCGCCGTTTTGCCGTGTCGCCGTTCCGTCCAGCACCCCTCAGACTCACTGCTGACTGAGACTCGTACCAAGGGGCTGGACTCAAAGGGGTAGTTCTATCACCGATCTATCGGCAGCATCCGCCATATTGGATTCTTGACATTACGTGAAATGAAAACACGCTATATTTAACCAAATTTAACACTTTTTTGAAAAATTAAACATATACAATGATAGAAAATTCACATTGTAACACATAACATATAATAACACGAATAAACAATATGAGTTTAGTCCGTAGCGAAGTCTTCCCCACTCGCAGCGCCGATGAATGGCTTCAGTTCTCATTGTTTTTATTTTTCAACAGATATGCGCTTTTCTTTATCAAGTTCTTCAATATAAAGTCATCAAAATATTAACTTCATTAATATATTTTAATTTTACTGTGTTTTAATCATGTATTTATATCATAATTGTGTAAACGAGAACATCCTCTCGAATTTCGTTTCCACAAAAAATACCCCGATAGAACCCTCCTTTCAAGAGGCGTGTTCAGGACCGCGAGCAATCGCTTGGTGTCTACGCGCGTACCGGCGAACTGCTCCTGAACGGAAACCTGAGGTCGCGAGTAGTTCCCAAAATAATTTAGAACATCATCACCATTTTGGAAAATATAAGTGCCTTGCACATAGCAATTGACCAAATTTCAATTGAGGATGTAATAAAAGAAAGAAAAATGAGGTAATCAAATTTTGTGACAGGGTACTCCATTTTGGATCGTAAATAATCGCTTGGCGAGACTGCTCCAATACAAAGTGGTCATGCATGTATTCGCGAGTATGCGCGAGAACTCGTTGTCGTTCAGAAGTCGGTCCTTGAGAATACTTGGATTCCTGAACAAGCCTCAGGTTGGGGAAACGCACTGAGGGCGCATTCATAAATTAATCGTCAGGGGGGTGATGAGCATTATCGCCCCCCTACACTCACCCCCCCCCCCCCCCTACAAAATCCCAGGTTGTTTTATTTCTGTTCTGAAGCAATTAATGTTTCCAATATTGTACCCGTAAATTTACATATTTTAAAACACTTTATTTCTTTAGATTTACATGAATCTGTAAACATTTCCGACAGGGGCGTAGCTAGGGTTTAGAAGAATGTTCTCAAACCTAGGGGAGTTTGGGGGCATGCAGAATTAAAAAAAAATTAGACATGCTGAAATGCAATTTCCTGGGGTTTAAGGTTCAATTATGCTGACAATATATTGCTCGTAAATTGAACATGTTTGTGCATTAAAAGAAGCTGAAATATATTTTCCATTCCGTGAAAATAAAATACAAAGTACAAAAGAAAGTCTACACCTCAGTTGGTTTTATCATATGTTTGATTTTCAATTACAAATAGCCCATATTTTTGACGTCGTACTCCACTGAAAAGTGCAGGCCTTATGTCATCCGCCAAGGAATACTTCTACGTGGTTTTTAAATTTTTGGAAAGAAATAAAAGTTTAAATTTTGGGGGAAAAAAAGACTAAATTATCTCAGTTTATGATGCACCGAGTGAACCAAACCAAACACTTTACTTTAAAAATCAACATATCTGCAAATCCAATTCTGTAGTTGGTTCCAAAAATGTTTAGTTTCCTCACATTCCCAATATACATGACTGAGAGTTTCATTCATCTCTCTACATAATGAACATAGCGCATTTTCAAGCAATTTCATTCTCAAAAGATCTTTTTTGTTATAAACGATTCCATTAACAAATTTAGACTGAAAATTTTGAAGTCTGACATGCTAAAAAATTTCTTGTATACCGATTTAAGATTTTGTTACATCCAAAATCCTTATTTTCAAATAAACTTTCTCATTTATTAGTATTTAAGCATTTTCAAACATGAGTTTATCATAAAGTTTTATTGAACCTTTTATTGAAGTCATGAAGTCAGTAATGTTTTAAGGTATTTCTATGCTTCAGGAAAAATATGCAATATGTATTCAAAATCAAGGTATATGCACCGACGAGGGGATATAAAAAAGTTTCAATTATCACAAAGAATGTACTGGTGAATACGGACCAACTGGTCACTGTAGCATAAGTGATCCTTGTCTAGTTCCTGGGTCAATAATAGTCTTTTTGCAACAGCCAGTTTTACTTCTGTTGACCAAATAGAACAGTACCCCCTATTATGGAGAAAATTGAGGCGCGCAGTGTAATTAAGTATTTACATTTGAAGGGCTATACTGCACGTCAAATTCATGATGAGATGAAATCTGTTGATGACAATGACAGCCCATCCTATGACACTGTTGTGAGATGGAAAAGGAATTTCCAAACAGGCCACATGTCGCTCTCAGATGAGCCAAGAAGTGGACGCCCCTCACTTACTGATGATATGGATGTCATCAAGAAGGTTGAGACGCTGGTTCAAGAAGATCCCTGCGTAACTCTGCAAATGATAATGCATGAAACAGGTCTGAGTTATGGCAGTGCATGGAACATACTCCATAACCAGTTGCATGTGTCCGAAGTGTCAGCACGCTGGGTTCCTCGCTTACTGACTCCATTGCAAAAACAGAATCGAAGGGACATGTCACGGCAGGCATTGGAGCTTCTGGAACAAGGCTTTCTTCAAACGTCTTGTTACCATGGATGAATGCTGGGTTTATCAATATGATCCTGAGACAAAAGAGATGAGCTATGTCACCACCTCCCAAAAAGGCCAAGGTGCTGAAGTCTGCAGGAAAGGTCATGGTGTCTGTTTTTTGGGATTGTCGTGGAGTCATCTTGACAGATTATCTAGCTAAGGGTCAGACCATAACTGGAGCTTATTACTGCAACCTGCTGAGCAAGTTACGAGATGCCATTAAACAGAAGCGCCGCGGTATGATCACCAAAGGTGTACGCCTGTTAGCTGACAATGCCCCAGCTCACACTGGAGGCACAGCGAAGTGGCTTTGAAATTTTACCGCATCCCCCCTATTCACCTGATCTTGCACCAAGTGACTACTTCTTGTTGGCTGAGATGAAAAATAAACTTCGTGGACGTCGTTTTGAGGACACCAATGACATCATTCGAGAGGTGGAGGCTTGGTTTTCCATGAAATCAGGGGTCTTCTATTCAGACGGTCTGCGCAAGGTCAAGAAGCGATGGGAAAAATGTGTATCTCTGGATGGTGACTATGTAGAGAAGTCTTAAAAACATGAGAACAAAATAAAGTTTGTACCTTTGATATGTGTTTGTGATAATTGAAACTTTTTGATATCCCCTCGTATAATCCCATATTTATTTTTCAAATCTTCAAAAGAAAATAGACCCTGCTCTTCAAATAGGTTCTTGATCTCATAACCCGGTTTCTGATATAATGATTTGGATTTTTAGCTCATCAGGCCTGAAAGGCCCGATGGGCTTATGGCATGGCATGGTGTCCGGCGTCCGTCCATCCGTCCGTCCATCCGTCCATCCGTAAACTTTTCGCTTTTTCGACTTCTTCTCCAGAACCAATGATTCCACAGAGCTGAAATTTTATGTGCAGACTCCTTGGCCAATGGGGATTCTAAATTGTAGATTTCGTGACCCCATGACCCCAAATGGGGTCACAGGGGTCACATCCTTAAAAACCTATTTTCATCTTCTTCTTCAGTTCCAAAAGGTCTAGAGAGCTAAAAAGTTGTGTGCAGACTCCTTGGCCAATGGGGATTCTAAATTGTAGATTTCGTGACCCCATGACCCCAAATGGGGTCACCGGGGTCACATCCTTAAAAACTTAATTTTATCTTCTTCTCCAGTTCCAAAAGGTCTAGAGAGCTGAAAAGTTGTGTGCAGACTCCTTGGCCAATGGGGATTCTAAATTGTAGATTTCGTGACCCCATGACCCCAAATGGGGTCACAGGGGTCACATCCTTAAAAACCTATTTTCATCTTCTTCTCCAGTTCCAAAAGGTCTAGAGAGCTGAAAAGTTGTGTGCAGAAACTTGGCTAATGAGGATTCTAAATTGTAGATTTCGTGACCCCATGACCCAAAATGGGGTTACAGGGGTCACAACCTTAAAAACTTATTTTCAACTTCTTCTCCAGTTCCAACAGGTCTAGAGAGCTGAAATGTTGTGTGCAGACTCCTTTGGCAACAAGGATTCTAAATTGTAGATTTCGTGACCCCATGACCCCAAATGGGGTCACAGGGGTCACATCCTTAAAAACCTATTTTCATCTTCTTCTCCAGTTCCAAAAGGTCTAGAGAGCTGAAAAGTTGTGTGCAGAAACTTGGCTAATGGGGATTCTAAATTGTAGATTTCGTGACCCCATGACCCAAAATGGGGTTACAGGGGTCACAACCTTAAAAACTTATTTTCAACTTCTTCTCCAGTTCCAACAGGTCTAGAGAGCTGAAATGTTGTGTGCAGACTCCTTTGGCAACAAGGATTCTAAATTGTAGACTTTGTGACCCCATCCGTCCGTGCGTCCGTCCGGTTTTTGTTACGCTCATAATTCTGAAACCAGTTGCTCAAATTTTATGAAACTTGATATGTACAATGACCATGATGTGTACATCTGCCTTTTGTATGTTTCATACCCTCATTTGCATAATTTATGCAGATTTTCTCCGTTTTTCGACTTGGCCATTCACAGTTTTTGTTCCACTCATAACTCAAATACTTATTTTCAAATGTCTTGTAACTTGATACATATAATCATCACGATGTGTACATCTGCCTTTTGTATGATTCATACCCTCATTTGCATAATTTATTTCTCCGTTTTCGACTTAACCATTCACACTTTTTGTTTCACTCATAACTCTGAAACCAGTTGTTCAAATGTTACGAAACTTGATATGTACAATCACCATGATGTGTACATCTGCCTTTTGTCTGTTTCATACCCTCATTTGCATAATTTATGCAAATTTTCTCTGTTTTTCATCTTCGCCATTCACACTTTTTGTTCCACTCATAACTCAAACAGCAATTGTTCAAATGCTACGAAACCACTGATGTGTACATCTGTCATTTTTATATTTCAAACAAAAGTTCTGTTCATACAAAAGTTAAACATTGATGCCCTTTTGCTATTTTCAAACATTTCTCTTTGACCAATGTTAAAAGCGGGGGTATCATGAGTGAGCTGTGCAGACTCCTTGGCCAATAGTGATCGATCGATTCTAAATTGTAGATTGTGTGACTCCGTGACCCCAAATGAGCTGAAAAGTTGTGTGCAGACTCCTTGGCCAATAGGGATTCTAAACTGTTGGGGGGACTTGATTTGCAAGCCAGTCTATCGCCCGGGTCGCCCGTTTTCGCCTGCAACTCGGTTGTGAAGCAGCGACGCACTTGATTCAGGCGGGCGGGTATTCAATATCGACCGCCGGGGTTGACCTGGTTTCAAATGACCAGGCTATCGCGGGCGATAATGGCGGCATACGGACCAAACTCCGTTTTGCAAATTTGAGAATAACATATATCTTTCCATCCAACATTTCCAAGACAATTATTTATAAGAGTACTGAAGGGAAAGACTGATGTAGCAAACATTTCTAGCAGAAGTAATAATATTGTTCATTGTTATTGAGATATTGTTGTCCTTGTCGCAAACACTTGTTAATTGTTAGTTGCAGGGCAACTAAGTTGGCTCTGTTGGTTGCCATAACAATAACCCGAATCAACTTGATTTGGTTCGTCTGCTCGGATCACCCGGATAGCCCGGTCACGTGACCAGGCTATAGTGGGCTATGCCCGGGATAGTGCAAATCAAGTGCCCCCGTAGACTGTGTGACCCCGTGACCCCAAATGGGGTCACAGGGGTCACATCCTTAAAAACCTATTTTCATCTTCTTCTCCAGTTCCAAAAGGTTTAAGAGAGCTAAAAAGTTGTGTGCAGACTCATTGGCCAATGTGGATTCAAAATTTTAGATTTTGTGACCCCTGACCTAGATTGGGTCATAGGGTCACAAAATCTAAAACCTCTATTCATCTTTATCTCAAGTATGTAAAGCTCTAGAGAGGTGAAAATGTTGTGTAGAGACTCTTTGGTCAAAGATGATTCTTAACCGTAGGATTGGTGACCCGGTTACTCCAAATGAGGATCACAGGGGTCATGATTTAAAAACATATTTTTTGCTTGTTAACAATATATTACTTGAGATAACTTAGATATTCAACCTTACATAATAAATCAATGAAATACTAATGAGCTACAGAGCCTATGGCTCTATTTTTCTGTTCTTATATAACAAGGGCAATCTTCCAAAATGTGATAATGAAACCAGTCAGTTTTCCCAATAGAACCTTGTTTTTCCTGGTATCATTAAAAATATACGTATCACCTTAAAGGTACATGCATTGTGTTGTTGGGAGTCAAATATTGCAAACGTTATAAATGGCGTTACTTTATCGAGAAGTATCTACTGTTACCGAAAACTATCATTTTGATGATAGCAGACTAAGCATATTGACGATATTAAGGTAAAATTATTTCTGATCGAAAACCTGACAATGTAAAGCGGTTGGCGTGCGTCAAGAAGATAAATTTGAGTTGATAATGTTTAATAGGTCATGTGCATGTAAATAGGACATGCAGTTTCAGTTTCTGCACATGCATAATGATGTTACTCAATTTTAATTGGAAACTAGTAATTATGATATATTTGGCGATGGGGATAAATATGCAAGCTGAGTGAATTTATTTGTATTGTAGACAGCACATGTGGTGATTTGGAAAATAAAATTTATGAAACACAATGGATGCACCTTTAACAACCTAGACATTATGAAACATATATGAAATTTAGAGATGGGAGTATTGCACGAATGGCTAAACATAATAATATAACATTTCACATTATCAATGGGGACTTTTGGTATCAGGGCACGTCAAAACACTTTTAGTGTAAGATTTAAACAAGTATTTCTAACTATTTAAAAAAAAAAAAGGATGGGAAATTGAAGAGGGATAAAATTATTTCATTAAAAAATTTAACATTATGCTTTTGGTATAAAAAGCAACCTAAGCGAAGGGCACAGACAACTTAAATGCTTCATACGGTGATGGAGACGTGACTCAAACTGCTTTGACTGTAAACATGATTGCATGAAGTTGGTGCCAAGCCAGTTGACTGAGTGAGGCCTTAAAGAATACAGATATAAATGCATGTGAATCACAAAATCATCATAAAATCAGGGCCCCCATCCGTACATCTGTCCTGCATAATCAATATTGTTGAAACCTAAAATTATACCAAAATTCTGCAGCATCAAAAGATGCAAACCAAAAAGAGCAATATATTTGTTTAAACAATAATAATGGGAATTGATTGATTTGTTGACTCACTGTTCCATGCCCTAAAAACCTTTATAACTCGTCTAGGCTAATTTGGATTCAAAATCAGTGTTGTTCCTAGGTGATCTCCTGAGAGGGTAATTTTGGACATTTATGAACAAGTGGTACCCTTTGCAATGGTAAAAGTATCCTACTCGTACTTCTCCAAATTTTTAAGTTGCGGCACCCATAAACAAATGGTTTCTTCATACTCGCGACTTTGAATTATTTTTCTACGATTTTTCTTTACTTTTCTCTTACTTTGTAAAGATTGTCTTTAATTCGGGCCTTATAACATCATAAATTTGGAGCGCGCTACTGAAATTTATATATGGATTTGAAGACCAGATGTTTGTCTTTACAATGATATAAGAATTATTAGAATGCGACCTTTGGTTATAATTCTATTGTCATCTAAAGTTTGTCTTTATTTCCAGCTTAATGAAATCAAAACTCCTGAGCGCGCATATTGCGAATATTATATGTACTTGTAGACAATTTATTCCTCTTGACAATGACATACAAATTATTAGAATACGACCTATGGTTCAGAAAATATAACCAACGAAAGGAGAGTGACACTACCCCGACAGTACCACGTGAATGCGTCCAGACGCACACCAAGTTACTGGCACCCCCGGGACTGGGCTAATTACAGTACCATTACCTCCTCGAGACCTCCTTTAGGGTGCCAGAGCCGAGCGCGCGTGGAACTAATGGGTACTAATGAGCACAGCATACACTTATCCCCGTGGCGACCGCAATACTTGTTGCGCAGTGTAAAGTTTGTCTTTATTTCCAGCTTTATAAAATCGTAAATACTTTTCGCGCGCATGCGAAACACATTTGTACTTGAAGACAATTTATTCCTCTTTACAATGATATAAAAAAAATTGGAATACGTCAAATGGTTTGCAATATATGGAGAGCGTAAGGAAGGCACCCCCAGTACTTTTCATTTTTGAAAAACTAACTTTTTGCGACATCTGATGCATCACTTGCCGCATGTTTATTTTTCGCTGCGCATGTACAAATGATACATGGAATTGAAGACAATTTATTGCTCTTTACGTTGATGTAAAAAGAAAAAAAATGCGCAACTTCGTTCGGAAGCTATAGCGTGCGAAAGGAAGGTACCCTCGGTACTTTGAGGCAACTTTTTGAGTATCGCTTATCTCACGGCACATGCCGCAACTTAAGTTTTTCGTGCGCATGTGTAAATTTTATATGGAATGAAAGCCGAATATTTCCTCTTTACCCCAAGTAAGTTTTATGAAAATCGGCCACCCGGTTAAGCATTTATGGGTGGTATTTATGATGCGGTTCTGGCTGAACTTCCAATGAAAGCTCGCATTCACTTTCTCTGTCTCTTTGACAAAATAAATATTTTATTTGCAAGGACATATATTACAATAAAATTCCATTCTTTTTTAATTACAAATATACACACATATTTTATTTACCTGCGGTAGTGCGCAGAACAGCTTTAGGGACCTAACAAGGTCTGTATATAATGTTTATATACTGGTTGTCCACACTTAGGCTCTCTTTACTTTAAATTTTCTTCATCTTCATTATCTTCTTCATTTCTTTCTTTGTCTGTGGCAGTGATGTAAGCCCTGGTGTAGTCAGTGGCTGTGTGATACAGTTTGAAGCATGGTGCGGCGCACAGAGCAACATGACAATCTGTACATTCATATGAAGACTCTCTGCCTACTCTTTTTTTCTTCCTTGCTGGCGCATTGCCTTCTTCTATCTATTTTGCGAGGACCGTACGTTTTGCCTTAGAGCATACCACACACATCCTTGTGATGTTTTTTTTCTTTCCGACAGCCTGAATCTTTGTCGGAAAGTGACGTCCATGAAGACTAGTGACACACTCGATGCTCGTGCACAGCAATGGAACTTGTTCCCTGTCCGCAAATGTTACCATATGGTGCGCCAAAGCCTTCTGTATTCCCGACTTGTTTTTAGAGGTTTATCTTGGCTATATTCTTTATAAATGATATAAGAGTTCACCAAGGCTACATTGAGAACGTGAAACAAAACCCGTTTCCACCACTTCATTGGCTTCACTCAGAACGCCGATCAACACCTCCCATGTACTTGTTGTACGCTGTAACAATGCTCGGCTTGAGAACTGCTTCCCCTGTTGCCCGGTTCTTCTTCCCTGTTTGTTCAAGTTGTGTATCTTCAACAGTAGACATGAGAAGGACTGATTTTCTATCTTCGTAGCGAACAACGAGTAGGTCATGGTTGTGAGAAACTGTCATGTCCCCTTGCTTTGCTCTCTTTTTAGGCTTCTTGACAGAATCAGGAAGGCCCTTTCGATTAGCTCTCAACGTCCCCGCGCCCTGATTCCCCACTCCCACAAGTTTATGTACAGATTTGTGGACGAATAATAGTTGTCCATAAAGATGTGATGCCCCTGTCCAACGTAATCGTTCACCAATTCCATGACTACATCATAAGTTTGCCACCTTCAGAAACCTGTTCATTCGGTTTTCCAGTGTAGAGTTTGAACTTGCAAACGTATCTGTTTTGTGCGAGTCACACAACATGAAAGCCTTTAGCCTAACTATCCGGTTATACAAGTGTCCCAGTTTATTTATTGGTGAAAAGTTTGGGGTGTTACGGCCCGGCATCTTCTTCTTGTCAGACAAATGTAGGTAGGTTATAAGAAGCCAAAACCTGTCTCAGGGCATGCACTTGGAGAAGAAAGGCGTTGAGGTAACATCACTTGTTGACCAGTACTCAGCAAAGTTTCTCTGCACAACTAATGACATGGCTATTGTCATAGCTACAAACACCTTCATCTCTTCTACATTTGTGTCTTGCCACTGTTGCATTCTTGAACGGGGTCTTAGAATTTTGTCCTCCGATGTTTGTTTGAAATATCTATTGGTTTCCGTTGCCATATGCTGATAGTCATCTTCATATATAAACAAATTGAAAAAGTCAATAGGTTGAGGGTTCTTAGGAAGTTCTATGAACTGGCGCAACCCAGTTTGACCAGTGAAAGGCAAATTAACACGTGGCCGCGGACCATCCACCCACTCATCAAACATCTGTGAATTATCTTGATTATATTGTGGTATGTCGGCAAACTCCTCCTCTTCGGTTGAATTACCGGTGGCTAGAATGTTTCTGGCAATCTCTGTCTCTATATCACTCAGACCATCTGTGTCACCATGTTCACTATCTATGACAGTGTCCCGATCATATGCATCATCACTGTCTAAACCACTGCTGCCATCACTGTCATCAGTTGACTCCATATCAGTTGGCTTCATCAGCATGGATCTCGTTGATGAAGTCGTCGTGGCTTGTAAGGGCTTCAAAGCTGCGTGTCCTAGTATGCATCGCCCTAGGCTGTCGCAGGGCATTATTCTTCAAGCTGTAAATGATTGAAAATGCGATAGATGCAAGATATAACATGTGATTAGAGACAGTAAACGAATCCCGTCAGAAATTCACCTGCTCACGAAAAAACTAATACCTAAAAAAGTAATTGCGATACAAAAAAACTTTAGTAATAAAAGTGGTGAGGAATCAAATTCTCCATCTGCTCAGTTCAGTCCGCTACACTTATAAATAATTGTTCAAATCTTATTGAATGAAACGTCTTTTATTCAATTATGTAAAAAATAAAATAATAGATTCAGTTCAAATGGTTTGGAAGGGTGCGCCCTCGCATTTGAATTTTATAAATTAATGCAAACCTTTCGCAAATGGCATCACTAACAAAAATGTTCAAGCATTTTTAGAAACTCCAAAAAGTCAAATATTTTCCTGAGAAAATATTCCCACGAAAAGGCTTTTCCCCGAGCGGCTGGTCCCGTACTCAAATGTATTTTCGTTTTTCTGTTATATTTTTTTTTCCAAAACTGGATAAAAAGATAAAAAGTGCAAAAATCACCTATCTCTCGGCGATTGCTGTTTTTTCAGTTTTGTTAGTGCAATTCTTTCCTCTATATTTTGATAAAAAATATTTTAAACAAACAATTGGTTCATATGATACGATGTGCGAGAGAAAGGTAGCTTATCGCAATATCTTCCCGTAATTAGAAGCTATCTGCCCATGTGGCGGGACGCGAGACAGATAAGCATGTACGGGCCTATCTCATCCCGGGGCACTGCAGACACTTAGGCGGGGGGATTAGGCGTCAGAGCGAAGCCCGACAAAATTGGCCTTTTGTAAAGCTAGTTATCGATGTGTTACGGGTCAACAATGCACCCGCAAATTGGTGTAAATTTTGCTGGACATTCCAACCAGACATTGATCAAAGTTTCATTCTCATGGCGAGCATAAATACAGCCGTTCTCATGGAGCGACTCACGGACACAATCGACTCACATCCCGCGGCCACGGCTAGCAAACTAGCGAGACAGCTGTGAATTATTCTAAGTATCGTATCCGGGATCCGTAATGAGGCACTCGTGAATTGCTTATAGCCCGCCCGGATAATTCCGGGACCCGCAAGTTAAGGGCTAATGAGGATGACTGACTACACTGAACTGATTCCTGATTTCCAAAGTGAAGTGTTAATTAGCAACTCCGACTTAGTCGAACTGCTATAGTTTTTACACAGTTTCCGGTTTTACACAGTTTCAAGGTTTTGAGAACTCATATACATCTTACTTATACCCCTGGGGAATTTTTTTGACATGATCACATTCAAGGTTAAAGGTCAAGGTCAGGAGTTCTGAAATTCCTAAAATAATCCTTGTAAACACAGTAACTTGAAAAATATTTATGCTATCAGGCTCTTATTTGGTATATATGAACTATGGAGAAAGACCAAGATTTGAAAAGGTTTTCGCTAAAATCTGTCAAAGGTCAAGATCACAGCTAGGTCATAACTTAAACATGCTTTTGTGAATATGCTGTATTTTAACTATGAACACTTTGAGTCAGAGAAAGGCCAAGATTTGAAAAGGTTTTCGCTTAACGTCCATCAAAGGTCGAGGTCACGACTTACGTCATGTCACGTCACGTCATACTTTTGCAAAAATGTCCTATTTCAACTATTAACACTTTGAATCATTACATGATTGTTATATACAATGAAAAGTGATCATTGATTGTGTGACCTTGAATATCAAAGGTCATGGTCACAAGATAGGGTCAAGGTCACCAGTTCTGAAATCACTAAATAACTTTTTTCCAAGAAGGTGTCAACACCTCATATAGATAGCTTCTTTCTTATACACCTGATGAATGATTTTGACATGATCACATTCAAGGTCAAAGGTCAAGGTCATGACTTCTGAAGTTGCTAAAAAAATGCCTTGTAAACATGATAACTAGAAAAATATTTGTGCTATCAGGCTCTTATTTGGTTTTTATCAACTATAGAGAAAGGCCAAGATTTGAAAAGGTTTTTGCTAACATCCGTCATAGGTCAAGGTCACAGTGAGATAACAACTTTAGCATGCATTTGCGAACATGCCTTATTTCAACTTTTTACACTTTGAATCATTATATGATTGTTACAGACAATGAAAAGTTGTCATTGACTGTGTGACCTTGAAGATCAAAGGTCAAGGTCACTAGATATGGTCATGCTAACCAGTTGAGTTGTGAAATCACTAAGTAACTTTCTTCCATGAAGATATTAACACCTCATATAGATTGCTTCTTTCTTATGAACCTGGTGAATGATATTGACATGTTCACATTCAAGGTCAACGGTCAAGGTCATGAATTCTGGAATCACTACAACAATCCTTGTAAACATGATAACTTCAAACTTTTTTTTGTGCTTTCAGGCTCTTATTTGGTATATATGAACTATGGAGAAAGACCAAGATTTGAAAAGGTTTTCGCTAAAATCTGTCAAAGGTCAAGATCACAGCTATGTCACAACTTAAACATGCTTTTGTGAATATGCTGTATTTTAACTATGAACACTTTGAGTCAGTGCATGATTGTTATACACAATGAAAAGTGATCATTGATGGTGTGACCATGAAGGTCAAAGGTCAAGGTCATGAGATATTGGTTAAGGCCACGTTAATCCTTTGATCAAATTTTGAAATAAGAAATAGGTTTTTAGAAAAAAGTGAAAAGTGACCCCAGTGATATAACTTGAATAATGAACAAGTTTTTGTTTAAAAGAATTTCCATTTTATTGATGCTGACGAGAAGGCAGAACAAGGAAAGGCGAGACCCTAAGTTTCAGAGCTGCTCTGCTTGAGGTGTCCCGCAGACGCTCATCTAGTTGTGTACATTGTTTATCTAGAAAATTTAAATTGTTAATATTTAAAGCCTAATGACATACTGAGGCAATGGCTCTATTTTCAATGCTTTTCTCCCTGTTTCAGAATCTGTCGATGAAGTCAAGATGGAAAGAGTGGAACTGCGGACGAAGCCACAAAAGCCTGACGGAGAAGATACAAAGTGGGTACAAGGTATTGATGACAACAAGAATGATGAAGATGACGTTGATATTGGTGAGATTGGTTGTGTTCATGTTGAAGAACACGATTATCCTGACCAAGGATATAATTGCTATAACGGAGGAGACAACAGTGACTATGTAGGTGGTAACAGTGCTGTCCAGTTAAGCAGAGAGAACGATGATGATAGCGAAGATGATTGTGTTGTTAATAACGACAACTATAATGACGATGATGATGTTTGTATTGTTGATGATGGTGTCGGCAAGGCAGATAACATTGTTGACTGTGAAGTTGTAGGTAACGAAGATGACATTGTTGAGTGTGAAGTTGGAAGTAGTGATGATGATGATGTTCGTATTGTTGACGAAGTTGACAGTGATAAAACACTTATATATTCCTTCACCACATATGACAAGAAGGACATTAAAATTTTTCAAGTGGAAGAATCTGATGATGAATCAGAATGTGAACCGTCCACTGCAGAAGAAACTGAACTCACAAAACCGGCTTATCAAGTTGCTTTAGATGTACTCAATTCGTCTCAATACAAAGCTAAAGAGCTCAACTCTACTCAGAGGGAACAGGTGCCTGCTTCTACTGGTAGTGCAAAGACTCCTTCCACACCAAACAAAATTGTCATTCAGTGTATGCTGAAAAAAACTATCAATAATCATTATTCTTCGATTCAATCCAGATTTTCTCAAAGTGCAGATAAAACTCAGAGTGAAGAGATTCAACCAATGACTTCTGACTGTGCTCTGATTCAACCCAGATCTACCCAACATACTCTGACTCAACCCAGATCTACCCAACATACTCTGACTCAACCCAGATCTACCCAACATACTCTGACTCAACCCAGATCTACCCAACATACTCTGATTAAGCCTAGATCTACTCACAGTGCATATATTGACTCCACAACTAGCCAAAGTACAGTAACTCAACTCAAGTCCAGTCAAAGTTCACCAATTCAACCAAAAACTACTGACAATGCACCTATTCATTCAAAATCTATCTTTACAGTGAGTGATTTGCTGACTGAACATGGGTATCTGATGTATCCATCAAAGTCTTTCGAAAATGCTTACGAAAAGGCCAATGAAATCTTTAAACCAAGGACTTCAAATGCAATGTCTCAAACCTTGTATTCTCAAAATCCAAAAAATCTTCAGAGGTCTACTCAAAGTCCAAAATTGTTTCCAAGGTCTACTCAAAGTCCACAATATCATCCAAGGCCTATGCAGAGTCCACAAATTCAATCAAGGACTCCTGAAAGTATAGTGATTCAGCCAAGGTACATGCACAGTGCACGTATTGTACCAAGGTCTTCTCAAAGTACAGTAATTAAACCAAGGTTTTCTCAAAGTACAGTAATTAAACCAAGGTCTACTAAGTGTGCAGTGATTGAACCAAAATCTACTCAAAGTCCACAAATTCAACCAAGGACACCTGAGAGTGCTCTCATTCAACCCAGGTCGGATCAGTTTTTACAAAATGTTCCCTGGTCCACTCAAAGTCCAGCAAGAGAACCAACTTCAAGTCATAAACCTCAACCAAAGAAAAAACTTAAAGCACAAATGCCAAGTACTAGAAACAATTTTAATTCAGCTCCAGACAAAACAGCTTTAAACAATCAAAGAATTGAAAGTGAAGAAGTTCTTGTGCAAGTGAAATCAGAGAAAGCGTCTACAGATAAAGTGTTTCCAGGCGAAGGAGTTTCAGGAGGTCAAAAGAGAAAAATACATGAACTACAACCTGCTGACTGTTCCAGCTATGACGATTGTGTCAGAAGCGTTTCAAAGCGAACATGTACTGTTGTTCTTTCAAGGATAGATGAAACTGATGAATTCAATAAATTAATCTCTAATGGCAGGTGCTCTTTGAAGAAAACATCTAAAACATCTAGTGTGAAGAATAAAAAAATATTTAGAAAATCTAAAACAAAGATATTTGCTGTTAAGTATAAGAAACCTGCTGTAGGAAAAAAATCAGTTAACACAAGAAAGATCAAGGAAGCAGTTTTTGCCCCAGTCAATGAAGGTTTGATATACATGGCAAAGAAGAAGTACAAGAAAAGAAAGCTGAACCACGCTCTGGACAATGAAGGGCCAAGTTCGAGCAGAGGCCAAAGACTTCAGCAGGAGTATCAGTTGATGCCACCTTCCATCAGAAAAATCCATTCCACCTCTGATAGCAAGTACACCATCAAAGACACACTGACTTATGAGTCTAACGGTACCAAAATTTATAGAACTGAACTTGTTGACAATGTCAAAGGTTCAACGGAGCACAAGACTGAGAGTGTATGCATGCCTCAGAATCTTGAACAAGTTACAGCTGAGTCTGAGGGCTCACAAGTGTGTCCAAGAACTTCGAAACATGAGCCTGATCTCCCTGTTCTGCAAGTGCAGCAAGAGTCAATGATTGAAGAGGATGTCCCTGAGCAGGGAATTGACAGTGTATACATGCCTCAGACTCTCGAACAAGTTACAGCTGAGTCTGAGGGGACACAAGTGTGTCCAAGAATGTCGAAACATGAGCCTGATTTCCCTGTTCTGCAAGTGAAGCAAGAGTCAATGATTGAAGAGGATGTCCCTGAGCAGGAAATTGACAGTGTATACATGCCTCAGAATCTTGAACAAGTTACAGCTGAGTCTGAGGGGACACAAGTGTGTCCAAGAACTTTGAAACATGAGCCTGATCTCCCTGTACTGCAAGGAAACCAAGAACCACTGATGGAAGAGGATGTCCCCGAGCAAGCCATTACTTCATGTGAAAGCGAAGGAGAAGATGAAAATGTGTTGTTTAATGAGTTTGCTACAACTTCTTGTGAAAGTGAGGTAGAAACTGAAAGATTGGTTCTACATGAGCAAGGCATTCACCCTTCTGAAAAGGAAGGACAAACTGAAGCGAACATACAGTCAACAAATTGTACATTTGTTTCTTTGGCACCAGTGACTGCTGTGGCTCAAGATCCTGCAGCATCTGCTTCTAACTCTCTGGATGAATCTAAAAATGAAACATCCATATACACAGACTATGATGCTCCAGTTAAAGTAAAAAGTCACAGTTCATTTGAGCCTGAAATGGATGAACCCTCCTGCAAAAGTGAGGATCGCTTTGTTATACTCACTCCAGTTGTGGATTTCAATGGAGATGGAAAAAGGATTCTTAAAAGATTTATTTCTGATGCAGAATACTTGTCTTGTTTACTCTGTGAGAGAACATTTCCAGATCTTGAAAGCCTCAGATCTCATAGGAAAACAGCTCATCCTCCTAAAGATTTCATATTGTGTGGATATTGTGATAAGGGTTTTGTCTTAACTACTCTACTCAAAGTACATTTTCAACAAGTTCATGAAGGGCATTTCTTGTATCATTGTAATGTCTGTGACTTGGTCATGCTGCCTAATCAACTCATGCAGCATATGAGAAATCACAGGAAGAGTAATTTTAGCCACAAATGTGGAGTCTGCATGGAGAAGTTCACCTTGATGAGGAATGTGAAACGTCATTTTCAAGTTCATGAAGAACAAGTCCGTTATAAGTGTGGTATCTGCATGGTGAATCATTTGAATGAAGAGGAATTTGTGAAGCATATTCATAGTCATTTTGAAGGTCATTTTTACTGTAAAATATGCAACAAAAGATTCAGGAGGGTTGATGAATATTCAAAACATTTTGAAATGCACTGTGGTACTTGTGGCAAACCATTTGAACATGAAGACAGATATCTGATTGAAACTCAAAGAAATGAGAAAAATAAACAAAACAAAAAAGAAATGGTTGTTAAGTCTGGTCTTAGCAAAATTCGGGTTTCATCAAATGTCAATGAAATAACGGTTGGACCAAATGATGAACGATTAACAGTATTGTCTGACCTTAACACAGTGAGGAATGCATCAAGTTGTGATGATAAACTGGACAAAAGAAACAGAAGAAAGAAAGAATTAGATGCAAGATGTAACCCTGAGGAAATAGGGAATGCCCTAATTCACAGTGAAATGGTAGATGCATCAAACCGAACTGAAATTGTAGATGCATCAAACCGAACTGAAATGAAAGATGGATCCCACCTTAAAGAAATGGTTGATGCAGCAAACAGAACTGAAATGAAAGATGGATCCAACCTTAAAGAAATGGTTGATGCAGCAAACAGAACTGAAATGAAAGACGGATCCCACTTTAAAGAAATGGTTAATGCAGCAAACAGAACTGAAATGGTAGATGGATCCCACCTTAAAGAAATGGTTGATGTAGCAAACAGAACTGAAATGAAAGATGGATCCCACCTTAAAGAAATGGTTGATGCAGCAAACAGAACTGAAATGAAAGATGGATCCAATCTTAAAGAAATGGATGATGCAGCAAACAGAACTGAAATGAAAGATGGATCCCACCTTAAAGAAATGGTTGATGCAGCAAAGAGAACTGAAATGAAAGATGGATCCCATCTTAAAGAAATGGTTGATGTAGCAAACAGAACTGAAATGAAAGATGGATCCAACCTTAAAGAAATGGTTGATGCAGCAAACAGAACTGAAATGAAAGACGGATCCCACTTTAAAGAAATGGTTAATGCAGCAAACAGAACTGAAATGGTAGATGGATCCCACCTTAAAGAAATGGTTGATGTAGCAAACAGAACTGAAATGAAAGATGGATCCCACCTTAAAGAAATGGTTGATGCAGCAAACAGAACTGAAATGAAAGATGGATCCAATCTTAAAGAAATGGTTGATGCAGCAAACAGAACTGAAATGAAAGATGGATCCCACCTTAAAGAAATGGTTGATGCAGCAAAGAGAACTGAAATGAAAGATGGATCCCATCTTAAAGAAATGGTTGATGTAGCAAACAGAACTGAAATGGTAGATGCATCAAACCGAACTGAAATGGTTGATGTAGCAAACAGAACTGAAATGGAAAGTGGATCCCACCGTAAAGAAATGGTTGATGCAGCAAACAGAACTGAAATGAAAGATGGATCCAACAATAAAGAAATGGTTGATGTAGCAAACAGAACTGATATGGAAGATGGATCCAACAATAAAGAAATGGTTGATGTAGCAAACAGAACTGAAATGAAAGATGGATCCCACCTTAAAGAAATGGTTGATGCAGCAAACAGAACTGAAATGGAAGATGGATCCCACCTTAAGGAAATGGTTGATGCAGCAAACAGAACTGAAATGAAAGATGGATCCCATCTTAAAGAAATGGTTGATGTAGCAAACAGAACTGAAATGAAAGATGGATCCAACCTTAAAGAAATGGTTGATGTAGCAAACAGAACTGAAATGAAAGATGGATCCAAACTTAAAGAAATGGTTGATGCAGCAAACAGAACTGAAATGGAAGATGGATCCCACCTTAAGGAAATGGTTGATGCAGCAAACAGAACTGAAATGAAAGATGGATCCCATCTTAAAGAAATGGTTGATGTAGCAAACAGAACTGAAATGAAAGATGGATCCAACCTTAAAGAAATGGTTGATGTAGCAAACAGAACTGAAATGAAAGATGGATCCAAACTTAAAGAAATGGTTGATGCAGCAAACTTAAACAAAAAATGTTATCGAATGGATGCCTTGAAAATCCATTCCAAAGTACACTTATATCCTCAAACCTATACTCCTCAACACAACCGAGTCGAAACTCCTTCTGACAATGGTATAAGGTCTTCTCCATCTCCTCTTGTTGAAGAACCCCATGCTGGAAAACAAGCTATAGTTACCCCAATATTAGAATACCTTGGAAACGTAACAAAAGATGCAGCTGGAATGAAAAGAACACTTATATATTGTTTTCTCTGTCAGAAAACCTTTCATCGTTTGCAAAACTTGAAATCACACATAAAGAGCCACCTTGGTTTCCCTGAAAAATTTCTGATGTGTGGACTTTGCAATGAAGATTTCTATTTCTTCAATTATCTCCAGGAACATTTTAAAAATAACCACAAAGAATATTTCAAATATTCTTGTAATATTTGCAATTTGGAAATACCATCTAAAACACTATCCAATCATTTTGGAAAGCACAATAACTTCAAGTGTGGGATCTGTATGAAAAAGTTCTGTCTGATTATGGAATTGAAAAAACATCTTAAAGTACATCAAAAACATATCATTTACAAATGTGCAATCTGTTTGGTGAATTACAAAAAAATACAAGAATTTGAAGCACATCTGAAAATTCATTACAAACAATGGTTTTCGTGTGAAAGGTGCAACCAATATTTTTCCTCCACTGAAGAACTAGAGAAGCATTCCAATGTACATGTTGGTCCGCATCGATGTGATCTGTGTAACTTGCATTTCCGCAACATTTCTGACCTCAATTTTCACCTAAGTAAGTGTTCTTGTTTCAAAGACCAAGTGCAGTATAAGTGCAAGAGTTGTATGGCTTCATAATGAAGTGTGACATCTACAAGCAGCCGATCAGATTTGATTTTTGATTCGCTGTTCCAAAGACTAATACCTTGGTTGGCATAATGTCGACATGTAGTGTACATGGTTTCTATCCTCTTCTGTTCAAAACATTTCAAGTATTCTTGTGACCTCTTTAATTTGGAAATATGACTGATGGACTCTTGCTTCATTTTGGACAGCAAGCATAGGAGAGTCTTAACTACCAATTTGGAATCTGTTTGAAGAAGTTCTCTGATCCTAGAAGTAAAAACACACCTTCAAGAACATGAAACACAAATCATTTACAAATGTGGAATGTGCTCTGTAATTTGGAACAAAGAAAACCAACTGCAGTACAAGGGCAAGAAATGTGTGGGTTTAAAATGAAGTGTGAAAAAATCTGTAAGCAGCCAATCAGATTTGATTTTGATTCACTGTTCTGGAGACTAATACCGTGGTTGGCATAATGTCCACTTGTGGTGTGCATACTTTCTATCCTTTCCTGTTTATTCGGGCAGGTAGCACATGACTGCTGTGAACATGCTTCAGAGGAAAGGAAACTT
Source organism: Gibbula magus (assembly GCA_936450465.1). NCBI lineage: Eukaryota > Metazoa > Mollusca > Gastropoda > Trochida > Trochidae > Gibbula > Gibbula magus. Next base: position 68,092,331 of record OW388295.1, read on the forward strand.
TGACAGCTGTGTTTATTTACTTGGATGTACTATGATGAGTAATCAAGAGCAGATAATCAGGGGTATCTAGAAAGTTAAGCTTTGCTTATTTCAGGCAAAGCAAAAGTGTTCATGTCTGTGACTAAGTATTAAAAGTGTCTTCTCTCAAAAGACATGTTACTTGCAAAGGTTTTGAAAGCAAAATTGTCCAAGTGTGTGGATAAGTGTTAAAATGTAAATCTTCCCTCAAAAGACATGTTACTTGCCAAGGTTTTGAAAGCAAGTGTCGAAGTGTGTGGATAAGTGTTAAAATGTGAATCTTCCCTCAAAAGACATGTTACGTGCAAAGGGTTTGAGAGCAAAAGTGTCCATGTGTATGACTAAATGTTAAAATGTGAGTCTTCCCTCAAAAGACTTTTTAACTGTATTTTTTTCTCCTCTGACCTCTGGCCAGATGGGCTAATGGCATGGACCGACAACAGTCGTCTGTTAGCATTTTACATTTTCAACTTCTCTAGGAGAACCGGTTCACCCCCAAAGCTGAAAATTTGTTGTGAGATACCTTGCACCTAGGGGATCAAAATTTGTTCTTTTGGTCCTTGCCCCCATCATGGGCATGACAGGCATTATAAGTGAAACCTCTAGATGACTTCTCCGAAACCAGTTGGCATAGGAAGCTTAATCAGTATCTTTGTTAAATTGAGATTTAAGTTTGTTCATTTTGACTTCACCACTCTTAAATATGGGCGTGGCTGCAGGTCTACCCTAAAATCTTTAAACAACTTTTCTTTAAGAACTAGCAATGCTAATAAGCTCAAAATTTGGGAATTTAATCTTGGATAGATAGGGACTTAGATTTGGATATTTCATTGTCCTATTCTCAAAAATAAGGGCGTGACAGGAGCGTGTTTTAAAGTTGTGTGTTTTCACCTCAAGAACCAGTAAAGGCAGTAATTCTAGAATGTTCAAATTTTAACATTTAAACATACCATCTTATATATAATTATGTATAATAGATATCAAATGATCACAATTTCAACTCTCTAGCATTAACAATAATATAAATGCGCCTATTATATTTTGATCTAGAGATTTTTATTGCATTGCATGTTTTCTCTGAACCTTAATCAGAACTGAGTCTGAAGTTTTGATGGTAGCCTCCCATAACCCCTACACAGCATATCCCCTACAGGTTATCAAAACAAGTTTACGGTCCACCACACTCCTAATCCCTAGCTTGTTACCTCTTACTATGCAATGGAACGGCCCAGATTAAAAACAGAGACAATTGATAGTGTGAGCAAAAAGATTTAAAACAACTTAGCAAGGGCATTTCATGCCCAGATATAGTATTCTTAACTGCCAAAACGTGCAAGCTTATTTTACCGAGAAGAACGCTTTTACTTTTTAAGATTTTAAAACTTTTTTTTATTGATGTACTTCCTTTGTAATGTGATAACCCTTTTGGGTGGCTCACTTTTTACACTTTTAAAAAATTTGTATCATAATTATTAGTAATTCTTTTTGTTAAGATGAGGTGAGGCTTTAATAAACATTCTGTCTGTCTTTCATCTTTCACATTCATATCTCTAATGAAATAAATACATACATTTGAATGTCATCACATAAATTGAGGTGCAAAAGAAAGTATATCACTCAGTTGTATTTATCATATGTATAATTTCCAAAGTCACATATCTCGACTTTTCGACATTGTATTAAAAATACTGACTAGTTTGACAAATTAGTCCAAAACATCAAATCAGTCAAAGAATACCTCAACGCGTTTTTGTTGTTGTTTTTTTTAAAGTTAAATTAAAAAATTGGAATTATAAAATTCTCCCAAATTAATTTTGACAAAACACAACTGTTCATCGACATATAAGACATACTCTGTGTGAATATCAATAAATGTGCCTCGTCCTGCTCACATTTACAACATTTTGAACACGGTAGGGGTCATGTTGGTGTAAATTTCATTTCTTACCCCCGTCTACTTTAAATAATATAAAAATAATGTATAACTACAAGTATCCAACATTAGTGAAACGAATGTTTAAAAGACGTTTCCTTCTCACCATACTTGCTTCCTACTCATTTATTTCACAAACAATACTAAATCTTAATTCTCGTAATCCCCTCACTTTCAATCTTACTCCATACTTAGTCACTCGTTAGGGTGAGTTCATTATGTCAGACAGGTAACTGCTTGTGTTGTTTTAACTAATTGTAGGGGAAATGGAGTGTAGGGAATATGGGCTGTAGGGGTAATGGGCTATAATCGTTTGATTGTTGGGCAGAGACTATTACATAATTAGGTATAATAGAGGGCGACAGTCCTGGTCCAGGTGTTGGGAGGATTAGCAGGCATACAACTTCCAAATGCAAGGCGTAACTCTTACCAGTCTGCATTACTGGCTGATTTAAGTCTTGCGGTATTTCCCTCGCTTTGTTGTGCCTAGATAGTGAATCGCTGCATCAGAAATGCATAGTTAGCCTGGATTTCTAAGCACAGAGATCTTAAGGAAATACTGCAAGGCCTAAATCAGCCAGTAATGGAGACTGGCAAGAGTTATGCCTTGCATTGGGAGGATTAGCAGGCATATGGCTGGGTTTGTACTTGTTTGTGAGGGGGTAGGTTAGAAAGAGTAAGAGAGGAGGGGCGGTGTTGTCAGTTGGATAGGTGATGTGGTGTCACGCTAATGGCTGCAATACTGCCGAAGCGGCGTTAAACAATAACTCACTCACTCACTCACTCCAGGACACAATTATATGTAATAAATTTCTTCAAAGATTGTACTGTTTTATATCACGCATCATGCTTTTGGGAATATATAAATATACCTTCACTAGTTGAATTGTCTAGGTTAATTTGAGCATTTGTTCTCGATCGTCGCAGGAATGGTGATATTTAGACGACCATGTGATACATTTTTCTTCTTTATTGTGTGTTAAGTGATGTTGGTCTCATGCACTGACTTGAATTGCGCTTTTTCTGAACTATTTATTTCAGTCCACAACATCAGTCACTATAAAGCAGGATAGCTACAGATCCTGTGGCTTTATGTTTACTTCTTGAATTAACAAAAAGCACTATAATGCTGAAATCTTGTGTGGACATACCTTTTCCAGCAGTTATAATTGCATAATATAGATATCTTATTCAGATTTAACAATTGATTAACAATAACCAAGTCTTCAGACAATCACTGATGAGCTAATGGATGTATTTTTATGCCCCTGAATCGTAGATCCCGGGGGTATATTGTTTTTCACCTGCCCGTCTGTCTGTCCGTGTGTTTGTCCACAAAAACTTTAACCTTGGCCATAACTTTGGTATATCTGGGGGCATCCGTGTTTAACAAACAAATCGTGTATCCACTCAAATCAATTATTTGATATGTTAATATTTTACCAAGAGATGATGAATGATATAATACCTGATGAGCTACAGAGTGAATGGCTCTGTTTTTATAATATGATCCTTCTGGCAGGTTACTGTAGAATTAGCAGTTACTACCTTTCAAGGTCTTGTTTGTTTTGACAATAATTACCATTGATAATTACTCATAAATCTTATGAGCAACAGAGCCAATCCTGGGCCGTCGACCTTTTTTCGCATTTTCGACTCCTGCTCCTGAACCGCTGAACCTTCAAAACAAAAAATCAAAGTACATTCGGTCCTGATTCCCACACAGGAACTTCAGTAGTCACTGGTAAACATTATCCCAAAAACTTTAAAATGACTATTTCACCAAATTAGATTCAGACTAACATCTTTGTTTTTATATGTTTGTTTATTTGATCTCCCCACCTTCAAATAATGGTGTTGCAGAGTGTCCAAACTGAAAAATTCTTTAGACTGCTCTTCAGGAATTAGCATTGCAAGTAAGCTAACAATATTTTACAAAATCATTTGACTTGAAACTTTGTTGGCACTGCTTCCAAAAGTAAGGATGTGACAGGGTTGAAATTTAAAGTGTTACGCCCCTTTAATAACAATTATAAAATGGTTAATGTAATCATGTTAGTGTTGTAATGTAAGAAAGCCTACAACCGCCATATTCAATGGGAATATTTTAAAAAAAGTTGTAATTAGAAGTTTTTAAAGTTGTTATTACACGTTTTGAAAGTAAGTTTTTAAGGTGCAATTACAAGTTTGAATGTTCTATATTCACTTTTCAAAGGTTTTTAAATGTGTCAAGTTCATTAAGTATTATCCAGCTTGCTCCTGAATTGTTATTCATCATCCTGCTCCATGAGTGTAATTTTATCTTATTTTTATCTTTATTTTAAATTTAAGTTATTTATCGGCTGGTTAAAGAATCAGAGTATTGTAGTAGGGTAGCTGATACAACTACACCAAATGAGCAGGATTTTTATCCGTAAGTTGTCAATGTTTTGTTGTTTGATGTCAGGTATGTTCAACGAACTAATCAGATTTGGGATTTTGCAATAGAGGGAATGTTTGATTTGTAAAACCTGTGAAAGAATTAAAATGTTTATATCAGAAGAATTTCTGTTTATTTCATGTTCACTGATAATATCAGTCCAACTGAGTTTAAGTGCAGTGGTTAGCGTGTTCGGCTTCGGATCAAGAGGTCCTGGGTTGATATGAATAAGGCTATATATTTTTTGCTAAACTGTGTGATGCTTATAGCTGTTGTAAATGAGAATATACATTTCTATATGATAATATCACACAAACCTTTTTAGCTAATCAGGCCTGAAAGACCAATGGGCTTATGGCATGGTGTCCGCCATACGTTCATCTATCCGTTAACTTTTCGCTTTTTCGACTTCTTATCCAGAACCAATGACTCTAGAGAGCTGAAATTTTATGTGCAGACTCCTTGGCCAATGGGGATTACAACCTGTGACCCCAAATAGAGTCACAAGGGTCACATCCTTAAAAACCTATTTTCATCTTCTTCTCCAGTTCCAAAAGGTCTAGATAGCTGAAAAGTTGTGTGCAGACTCCTTGGTCAATGAGTATTCTAAATTGTAGATTTGTTGACCACATGATCCCAAATAGGGCTCCAAAATATATTTTCATCTTCTTCTACAGTAGGCCTACGTAAAGCTCTAGAAAGCTGAAATGTTGTGTACAGACTCTTTTGCCAATAGGGATTCTAAATTGTAGATTTGGTGGCCCTGTGACCCCAATTGTGAAACAAAGGAGTCACATTCTAAAAACCTATTATTTGCTTGTTAACAACGTACACATTACTAGCGAGAATTTAGATATTCAACCTTAGATAATAAATCCATGAGGTCCTGATGAGATACAGAGCCCATGACTCTTTTTTACGCCTAACTATTATGGAAACAATGATGCTTTTACCTGAAAATTCGTACGTTTCAAATCTTCAAGTAGTTTAGAATTGTTTTTGCTTGCATTTGTTTTATATTGTTGTTACATGCGTGTCAGTTTCGTTTTTGGGATTTCGCCTTTGGATTACTGCATGCGTTATTAAAGTTAATTCCCTTGCTTCTCGATGTAAACTCTAATCCAGCATATAACTAGACTATAATTTCGCACAAGTGCTATATATATATAAACTCGATAAAGGCCTAGGCCGTATACGAGTTTATATTAGATGAACTATGTAAACTCCAGAAGCGAAAGTGCAAGACGATGCAGCGAAATAGGCACAACAAAGATCGAAATAAGCATATAAATATACTCGAGAAGTTCTGTTTTTAAATAGGCTTCGGTTCTAAACATTCATGTGCTCTGTCATTGCAAAGGCACGCAGTTTGGATTGTAGATCTGTTAAGCTAAGTTTTCGTAACCAAAACAGATTCGCCCAACTAGGATTTCGTTCACATTACAAATAATTAGCAGCCCCGACTTAGTCTGTATTGGCTATAACTTTTTTCTTTACAACAAATTTTTTTTTTATTCAATAATGCTTTCTAGGAGCAAATAGTATGTGAAGAACATTTCTTTTCTCATACTATTTTTTCAGAAACAGATAATATGACGAGTCCTCACCCTATTTTTAACACTAATATGGATGAACATTTTGATCCTACAGCATCTTCTAGTGAAAATACGACATGGCAACCCCAATTTTCAGACGAAATTGAAAAAAATGTTGTTCCTATAGCTGTGTTTGGTGGGAGGAGGGTGCTTTGATACGTTTTTAATACGTTTCAATTCGGAAAGTGTGCCCCTCAAGAACGAAAAGGCCAAGAAAGCTGAAATCTTGTGTACATACTCCTTAGCAAATGGGGATCTTAAATTGCAGAGTTTGTGGCCCCGGTGGTCCTCAGATGCCATGGCCCAAAAAACCTATTTTAGGCTTTGACTCCAGAAGTAAGAGCTAGAAAGTTGAAATATCGACTCCTAAGACATTTGTGATTGAATTTGTACATTTCGTGACCATGTGACCCCTAGTAAGGGCAACATTGGACACTCCTGAAAACGTTTTTAGCTCATCAGACCTGACCTCAAAAACCTATTTCGTCTTTCTTCTCTAGAACCAGCTCTGTAGTGACTACAGACAGTTGGCATCTCCTACTGTCACTCCTTAGATCATTGATATCTTGATAAATAAGGGCCCAAGGCACTACAGCATTAAAACCTATTTTCTTCTTATTCTCCAGAACCACTGATTCCAGAGAACTGGAATCATTAGCAAGCGGAGATTCTGATTCATATATTTGGTGACCTTTTGATCCCTAATAAGGTCCTCAGTGGCCACAAACTCAAGGACTATATTTGTCTTTTTCTCCAGAACCAGTAACTCTAGAGAGTTGAAGTTCTGTGTACAGGCACCTAGGCAAGTGGGGATTATAATTTATAGATTTGGTAACTTTTGGGTGTCATGGTTTTATGATCTTCTACAGAATGAAAAGTCTTTGTATTGGTCTCTTGGATTATGAATTGTAATTTTTCAAACAATATGTCTAGTGTTATTTAAAACCTGATTTTCGACATCATTTTGGATGCTATTTCGGGATTCATTCTGATCGAACTGAGATATGAATGTTCTTTCTCAGGCTCTGGAACAAGTCAAACTTGTCGACTTTATTTCAATTCTATTTTATTTCCATTTTATCGTCGCCGCTAATGGCTCAAATACTGCCGAAGCGGCGTTAAACAATAACTCACTCACTCACTCCATTTTATCGTGACTTCGGTTGTCTTGTCTGCAAATATTGAAGCTCATACATATCCCTTGCAATTACAACTATATATGGTCCTGAGTACCCTAACACATGCACTCAAAAATTCCAAATTGTTGCCATTATGGACTAATCGTGGCCTAGTGTAAACGCAGCATATGCAGATTAAACATTTGTAATTATTATTATCCGAAATATTAAGAACAAAAGCACTAGGAATATGATACATGCTAACTTTCAACTTTCTCGCGAGTATAGGTCTCTGTCCCTTTCACAGCTAGGACATACTGTCCTTTCAAAATGAATGATTTCTATTATATTTTTTTTTAAATTTCCGCCTTTAAAAATGTGTTAACGGTGCTTATTCTATTCAGGTGCATGTTTCAGTTCAAACACATTTTCAAATGTTCATTTCTGATTTGATCTAGGTACAATTTGGTGTATTTTCTTGACATAAAATCGATTGTTTACAGCCACACCTGTGTCAAGTGACTTTTTTTGGCCTCAAAGTAAGGTCACGTGACTTTTTTTGGCCCCAAAGTAAGGTCACGTGACTTTTTTTGGGCCCAAAGCAAGGTCACCTGTTGTTAAATTTAAATAATCAGTGAAACACACGTTAAACCCCTTCCAAAATTACTAAGATTGTCGTGCCCCCCCCCCCCCCCCCCCATCATCCTGAGAAGCTAATTGCCCCCCCCCCCCCCCCCTCCCCCCCCCCCCACTCAACACAGACGGGGTATTCTGACCAAAGCTCGATCCACCCCCCGCTCTCAAGAAACTAAATTCAGAATGTGAACCGTCCACTGCAGAAGAAACTGAAACTGAGCCAAGTGTACCTGCTGATCAAAATGTATTACATCTGATTACCGACGATGAACTAATTGAACCTAATTCTTCCCAAAGTACATCACTTGTATGTATTGAACATAATTCTCCATATGTGCGAACGAAGTGAGCAAAGGTTGACAACCGTCGTTCGCACATATGGAAAACTGGTCGTTCATCTCCGTTGCGCAACATATTTGCGCTACACTTCACCTGTGATTGAACCAAGGATTACTCAAACTGATCAAATATGAAAGATTATTCTTGTAAGTAATCTTGTGTAATTTGATACAGTAATGTACTATACAAAATGTGAGTGTAAATCAGGGAAAATTTATGTGTAAAAGAAACATTTTTCCGAAACAGACTTATGTATGAGTAAAACATTTGTTATGAAATTTGTGTACATAAACATGAATGCGTAAATTGAAATCAAGAAACTGTTATGTTATGTCTCTTGTCCGAAAAAAACTATACTTTAATTCCCTATTGTTCATGGATTATCTCGCCTCGGTGAGTTTGAATAGGGAAGTCGGCTGCCCGGCAATCTGGGGAACCTATATTAAAAGGTGCCTCTGTTCACCCAGCAGTACAGATTGGTAAATGGCTGTGCTGTAGGTGACCTTCTCAAGACATGTATGCCAGCTTGAGCAAAACCAGGGTAATAATGATGGCAGCGCCTTGAGCATGTACTTATGGATGAAAAAGTAAAGTATACCCATTGTTGTTGTTTATGATATGGAGTTATAACCAATTTATCCTTCAGCTGTTTTGTTTTCTCCTCCGATGCTGTAAACACAGTTTGAGAAAATGGGATGTGAAAGGTGCACACGGGCTCTGATTGGCATTGGTTTGAAGTTTTGGTAATAAGATGAGAACTGGTTTCAAGGAATGCCCAAACAATATCATGGTGCAACTTAGCCAAAACTGACAAACTTGGGGTTGATTAATTTCGTCTTTGTCGTTTTAAAGTGTACGTTTTGTTTCTGGAGCACAACTCTAAAACTCCTTGGCCAGGGTGGTTACATACTCTTCCCACAGAGGTTACTCCCTTCAGGGTTCAGATCCTAACCTCTGTGATATTAGGCCATATATATGGGTTCCAGCAAAATCCCCCAGCGGGAAAAAGGGCAACCTCATACTATATCCCTGCTTGTTATCCAATGACAACACAGCTGCCATCAGCTTGGTCGACCGACTGACTTCAAATATCTTAGAATTTGACTGTAAAGGGTCTTGATAATGAGCATATGTCCTTCAAATATGTCTGATGTACTTAACACATATAAACTATATTCTTTGTTTGTCTCTCATTTGATCTTCTTTATCTGTCAGCATGTTTATGATAAACTGTTTACACCAAATCAAATAGCGTATTTTGAGGAAAACGTATAAAATGTTTCTGTTTCCAAAAATGACATTATGACTTGTCATTGGCAAATTTTACTTTTACAATGGCGTCACTTATTGCAAAACTAGATTCAAATGCAACGAATAAGGGCACTCCGTTTCAAGATGAGAAAGTCCTTATAGTAAAACAGAGGTTAGGATCTGATATGTGAAGGGAGTAACCTCTGTGGGAAGAGAATGAGGTGGATTTAGGAATAATATTTATCCCCCCCCTGGCAAATAATGTGGGGGTGGGGGGTATATTCGTTGGCTCCGTCTGTGTGTCCGTTCGTCCGTCTGTCAGTGATGACATCGTTACCGGATCATTGCTTGAAAACTACTTGACCAATGTTTTTGGTATACAGCCTTCCCATATCATGTAGAGTTGCCTTTTGGGGCTTTACTTTTTAAAAATAAATTTCCCCAATGGTAACAATTTGGACTGTGTCTATTTGAAGGGTAGGGTTTGTTTCCGGAGCAAATCGCTTAAACTACTTAGCCAATCCTCAATAAATTTGCTGATGAACAGCCTCCCCATATAATGTAGATGTGCCTTGTGAGAGTTTGAAATTTTCAAAATATTTTTTGTTTCCATGGCATTTTGACTTTGTTTACTGAGAGGGGAGAGTTTCTTTCCGGAGCGGATTTAAAAAAAACCTTATTGATTAATCCTCACCAAATTGTGTACACTACCTCCTCATATCATGTAGATGTGTTTTTTGGGGATTAGAATTTTAAAAACTTTTAAACTATTTCTGTTTTCTAGGCAACATTTTGGAAACTTTTCTTTTAGAAAGGTGTTAACGTGAATTGAATTGAGGAAAGGAGGAGACATCTGTTTTTATAGGTTTAATTATATAAAGCTAAAACTGATTATTCACCATATTTTGGACCGGGGGATAAGCCATCTCTCCAGATGGCTCTTGTCTAATGTAAGGTAGACACAATTTATGTGGAAATAGTCTTCCAATTATGTACCGTTTTGTATCATGATTTGGGGAGTTTAATTGGATAGTTAGCTTGAGTATTTGTTCAAGATCAATAGCGTTTATCACGAGAATGTGTTTAGGCATGGTCAATATTTTGCATTAGGAATAAACGCTGTATTTTGTGTGCCTTGGCGAGTACATCCTTAATGAGATGTCGCGCTTCTATTTTTAGCTCATCAGACCTGAAAGGCCCAATGGGTTTGTGGCATGGCAGGTGGTCCGGCGTCCGGCCGTCCGTCCATCTGTCCGCAAACTTCTTGCTTTTTCAACTTCTTCTCTATAACCATTTAATCTAGTGAAGATCACAGGGGTCACGACCTTAAAAAACTAGTTCTTTCTTCTCATCCAGTAAAAGGTCTAGCAACATGACATGCAGACTCTTTGGCAACTCGGGATTCTTAATTGTAGATTTGGTGACCCCGCGAGCCCAAATATGGGTCACAACCTAAAATACCTATTTTAATCGCCCTTTTTTTCAAGTTCTTAAATGCTTGAAATGTGTTATACCGTTGATAAATTCTCCTTGAAATTTACATTTTGAAATTTATTTAGTCACTTGACCTTCGTCATTTGCATTGCATATGGCCCCAAGAGGATATTGAAAATGTCCCTTGCTTTCGTCCTGCCAAGAACACCATCCATTGTATGACAAATTGTGATATTAACACTTCCATGTGCTAAATTTTCTTTATAGGTAGCATCAAGTCATGTTGGATTCATGTACCGAGACTTGATAGTTTTGGTGATCTTTGTTTTCAGGTTACGGCAATCTGGAGAATACAACATCAAAGAATACAAACTCTGATGAGCTTCAAAGCCCAAGGCTCTATTTTTTCTGTTGCCATTGCAACAATTTGTGATTTGTCTTTTTGAAGGGTAATGAATTGTTTGATGTTTCAAAGGTGAATTGGGGAAAGGGAAGGTAAGATACATTTATAGGATATCTAACGAGTTTCCCCTTTCATATCAACTTTATGTCCCGAGAAATAATAGACAAACCACAATTATTTCACGAGGGACATAAACTTGATATGAAAGGGGAACGAGTTATGTATCCTATTTGTTACCAACATGTATTTCATACGATTTATTGTGTTTTAAAATATATTTATGCTGCCCCTATAAAGGAACGGAACAGCGGAGTAATATCAACCCTGTCACAGCATCTATAAGTTCATAATAGTGCGACGTTAAATATTCACGCTTTTAAATTCAAACCATTCTATAATCCGCGATGTTCGGGATGGTGAAACCAGTTGCACTAGTCATGCTGAAGGAAGCGTACGTAATATAACATCTCCCTGCTCGAGGACATGAGATGAGAGTTATCCGTCCTTTGAATGAAGTCATGTCATGGCGGCCGCCATTCGCATGTTTCTCGTTGTCGGAATGTGTAAACAAGCTAAGCAACCTCATCGAATGTAAGTGTTTGATGAACTTCGCCGTTGAAACGGCTTTCATTTCGGTTATTTTGCCTTGTGAGAATAAATTCACTGTGCACTGTTAAGACGTTATTTTCACCGAGATACTTAGCGTCTGGTGCAATGTCATTCTCAACGGTAAGATTGAGAGCAAAAACTATTGCTGCATTCTAAACTTTGTGCTTATGTAACAGAAGTGATTGTGAGATCACCTCCAGTGGGAATCAAACCCGGGACCTCCGGGTGACAGGCCTGTGCTCTACCAGTTGAGCTAAAGGGATATCGCACTAGCCGAAGCCAGTAGGAACACTTTCATCTCACCCTGCCATATACACCCCCTCCACAAAGTGACTCGTCCTCGAGTCAAACTTTTGCGAGTTAGCAAGCAATTCAGTTCGACGTACTCAGGGTGTGAGCACTAGGGAGTTGCCCCGGCCCCACGTTGGGCGCCAAATGTAACAGAAGTGATTGTGAGATCACCTCCAGTGGGAATCAAACCCGGGACCTCCGGGTGACAGGCCTGTGCTCTACCAGTTGAGCTAAAGGGATATCGCACTAGCCGAAGCCAGTAGGAACACTTTCATCTCACCCTGCCATATACACCCCCTCTACAAAGTGACTCGTCCTCGAGTCAAACTTTTGCGAGTTAGCAAGCACCTCAGTTCGACGTACTCAGGGTGTTGTTAGCACTTAGGAGTAGCCCCGGCCCCACGTTGGGCGCCAAATGTAGCAGAAGTGATTGTGAGATCACCTCCACCTCCACCTCCAGTGGGAATCGAACCCGGGACCTCCGGGTGACAGGCCTGTGCTCTACCAGTTGAGCTAAAGGGATATCCCACTAGCCGAAGCCAGTAGGAACACTTTCATCTCACCCTGCCACATTTATTAGCTCGATCTGCACTAGTCATGGAGTATTTGTTAATTATTCAATAAAATCAATCATTGCGGTGAGTATGAGTTCATGAATTAACTGAACAATGAGATGCATATCATTTATAAGTGTTGTCGTAAAATACTTGTAATTTCATGAATGAGTTCACGTTCGTTTTATGAATGAATAAAGTAGTCCAGGCAGTGTCAAAGTTGATCGTTAACCAATCAAATTACTTGTTGTGACAGTTTGTTATGAAACCCCTTTACGAAGTACCACGTGGGTAATAAATGTGTTTACGAGCCAAACACACCTTCTAGTTTTCACTTCTAGAAGGAAGGACCAAAAGCCCAACTATAACATAGGTTACATGACATGGCATGAAATAATCTGAGTAGCCTTTGTTGGGAGAGAATGAGTAAAAGTAAGTAATTTCAAACTTCTTTGTTCTAATTTTCGGAAAAAGTTTAATCCTTTGTTCTTCAAAGATCAATGTCATTTATACAGACATAAATAATTGTATTGTTATGATTATATTGTTTCTTCGCGTTCAACATGTTTGCCAACACAATATGGTTTCATTGTTACTCTCTAGGGGGAGTCCCCATTATATGAACATTAACTATTAATGAAAGACGTATATTTCATTAGAGACGCTCCAATAGAGCAGATGCAACATTGTCCCTTGAAACATGTAACTTCACATTAAGAGCCTTTGGAGGATGGTAACTTGGAAACGGAGGTGCACTCAATGATAGTCAGACTGAGTTAACAAACGCCTTCTGAAGCTAGCATTATACATACTTCCAGTCATCTGTGATACATCTTCCCACACAAGGCACTCGCGCCAGTCTCCGTCCGTCCGTCTGTAAACTTTTCGCTTTTTCGACTTCTTCTCCAGAACCAATAACTCTAGAGAGCTGAAATTGTATATGCAGACTCATTGGCCTTAGGGGATTCTTAATTGTAGATTTCAATTAGGATCACAGGGGTCACAACCATAACAACCTATTTTCATCTTCTTCTCCAGTTCAAAAGGTCTACAGAGCTGAAAAGTTGTGTCCAGACTCCTTGGCCAGTGGGGATTCTAAATTGTAGATTTCAGGACCCATGACCTCAAATAGGGTCACTAGAGTAGGTCTTTTATTATTAAAAAGTTGTAAAATTAGGTACATTATAGCGTGTTTTCATTTCACGTAAAGCAAAAAAATAAGGTGGTGACACAACCTAAACTTAGACCTGTTGCCGTGTGCATATCTCAGACATAAGCCTTAGTCCAGGCGAAATCTACACCTGAGAGATGCGTACGGCCACTGTCTGGTACTGTACACTGGCCTGGACATGCTAGTATAAGCAAGAACCTTTTTAAACACCTAGGGAATAATTTTGACATGTTCACATTCACTTTTGAGTTCAGTCACAGGACATAATGAGATTACGATTTAAAAAATTAGCGGATTCACAAATGTCGTTTCTCTCTATCTGAAGCTTACACGACCATTAAACATGCATTTAATACGTTAACAGTAATATAATATTGGTGTAATGTTCGTTCTATGCTTGCTAAAACATTGCAGGTCTGAACTAATAATGATTGAATTGACTCATCTAATCCACTCAGGAATTAGCAAACAAGTCTATTACATTAAAGCTATTGTTTGGTGCTCTGGATCCAGTCTTTTGTTTGCATAATGACAGATTATAGATGGCTCGAGCGGTTTGTCCACACTGTTTTGCAAAACGTTTTACTACTAATGGCAAATATATTGACATTGTGATGTATTATTTGCACTTTGTTTACATTGTGACAAATGTGTTATCATAGGCAACTGTCATTCCCGTAACGTTTGCAATATTTTTATAATTTGTAAAATGTTACATAAAACCAGATATTGAATTTTTAACAACGCTGCACTTTCGTGTCTCACACAATTTGTGATGTAAAGCATGTGCAATTATTCTTACTCACGGGCAATTAAAATAAGGAATGTTTTATGGGATTTTGCTACAACTATTTGATAAAAACAAGTGTATCTGCGCTAAATGTGATGATGTTAGGTTGTTTTTTTTATCAACATTAGAATGAATATTCATCAGCCATTCCACCAGATGAAGGAGTATGTTGATATATAAACAGTTACATATATTGTGAACGATCTTGTATATATGTCCACAACAAAGAAGTTGTTCTCCAAAAATCCCCGTGTCTTATGTATTTCTAAATACTCTTCAAATGTAAATCTTAAATAACAATAAAAACGTTGCCCGTCACCGTCCCAACTTGTTTTGATTCTAATTTAATAATATAGATAAACGGACGGTATATTCCCTTGCATTTCGTTTCCATTATTTATAATCTTTCATTTAAAGCAAAATTTTGAAAGCTAATTTTCGGCAGAGATTTGAAAGTTTGTTTGTGTTGTGAGCTCAGCTGAGGCAGTCCATTCCATACTGCCCCTTTAAGATAAATCCTCTATTTTGAACACGAGATTGCATCAGTTATTTTCAATAGTGGAGTTAGACGCTAGAGGCAACGCTATCGAAGTATACAGGATAATTTTGATATTTTGTTTACACCAGTTGTATCATCATATATCTATTACTTGTAAATAAGTGGCGCATCCAGAAATTGTCAAGACGGGGAGGGAGTTCATTCATGGGAAAGGGGATGGGGCTGGTCACCTGTGAGATCCACCAAATTCACATTAAAACATAGTTGGTCCCCCTGACCTCCAACCCTTGTAAATCGATGAGAATATATCTAAAATGATAAACATAGCTGTAAGTCCACCTTTGGTTTTAAGATGTCATTCGGGTTATTGCTAATCGATGGAACGAAATAACATGGGATGAAATCTCAGGTGTATTTCACAAGTATACCAACTGAAGCAGAGAAAAGTGGTTAATACAGTTTTGCAGGCACGTTGGAATATTAACGTCGATATGAACCCATTGATCTGTTTGTCTGTCTTTTTAATCCAGAGGCGTACACGCTCTGTGGAAATAACAAACGTTCGACCAATCATGAATCTCACCTGAAAGTATAACATCCATTAGTCTGATCACGTTGTTACTGCTTCTCTTAATCCAGTGTAATCATAACTCATTTGCGTAAAGTGCTAGTCTGTCTGGCATGTAATGTATATAACAAAATCGATCGGTAAAGTGCCAGCATGTCAGATGCACTCAACACAAAACATATTTTATTGGACAGTTGTTAAACATGCATGCGATTGGGAATCAGTATTTATATCCTGTGTGATCTCTACGTCATTGAGTGTGGTTGTGGGAAATAGTAAAAACACAGGTTTTAGTTGATCTTCAATTTTGGTTTGTTTTATTCAAAGGACTGTGTTCCTTAAAAAGGGACCACGTCGTCCAGATTATCGACACTATGAAGTTGGTATATTTGATTTGTATGTGGCACGCCATCCAGAGTAGCATTGGATCTCAGAGGGATGCATTGGGTGTGTTAAAAAGTGAAATTCTCAATAAAACGGATCTGGATATTCCGCCTTTACCAGATGAGGGAGGTCCCATAGAATTGGATATAGACTTTTCGATCATAACACCAGTGTTTCTAGACGCGAGCATGGTTCTAACAACCAATGGAAGATTAGTCATCACCTGGACCGATCCTAGACAGAGATGGAACTCGTCTTTATACGACGGAAACGAAGTAGTGGAACTTCCAGCAGATTCAATATGGCGGCCACAGTTCGTGCTCTCAAATAGTGCTGACGACATCAAACCTCTGAACAATGACTTCCCCTTGAAACTTCATTCCTTCGGTACATTCACGTGGAATTATAGAAATAACTTCCAGACCAGATGCTTACTTGACCTAAAGAAGTATCCATTCGATGAACAGGAATGTCTCATAGAGTTTTTACCAGTATCGGGATACAAGTTTAATTTGTCAGTGTCGGATCCCGAAGTTGATACCACTTTTGGAGGTGCAGAATGGAAAGTTAAAAACTTAACAGTTTTGTTATCAAGTAACGACAGTACACCTGGAGTGACGTATTTATTGAAAGTGAAAAGACAGTATTTCTACTACCTGTTGAACACGATAGCACCAATTTGTCTGATGACGTTCCTTATGCCAATTGTCTTTCTCATTCCAGCCAGATCAGGCGAGAAGTTGGGATATTTGATGTCTGTGTTTCTTTCCTTCACTGTGTTTCTGAGCATTATCCAAGACTCGGTCCCGCCTAGTTCCGGCCAACTAACAAGTCTGTCTTTCTACCTTGTTGTGGTTGAACTCCAGGGTTTCTTCACCGTGTTGGCCACCATCTTCGTCCTCGCCATTCATCACCGGAAAGAGAAAGCCGAGGAAGTGGAGTCCAGGAAGGAGAGCATGCGCAGTGAGGAGAAACGTAGTCCAGAAGACCAGAAGAAATGTCGAAGTTGTGTTCTTCGATGCTGGGCTAATTTTTCCTGTGAACGATTTTTTGATGCTGTATTTTTCATTTTGTCGCTCGTAACAGCATGTGTAGGTGCTTTTATGTTAACTCAAAACGTTCAGTAAATGTCGTTTGTCTGAGTTCATGAACATACAACGTTTTTAAAATCAACTGAGTGCAAGTATTGAAGTGTTCATCCTAATCTATTACTACTCGTATGCATGGCATTTACCGCTTGTACCTTAGGTAGTAATGTTTTCACCCTAGGTATCCACCATTGTCAACATTTGAATGAGCTCACATTTTTGTGCACGCGGTGTAATCCAGTGTGTGTTTTCTATCTATGCTCATTTGCAAAATAAAAATACCCACATTTTTAAAAGAGTATAAAATGAACTATGGATGTCGGAGTAAGAATATTTTAAATGTATATTTTGGAAACATGTTTTGTAAAGTAGTACTCTGCTTTCTCACAATTTCATACGTCAGAGTATGTTACTTTTATTTTTATGTTTGTTCAAATACAAAAGGGGTGCCAAAATCCCTTTTCAAGATGTTTCTGCCCACAATGTTTGGTATTTAAGTTTAAGAAAAAGAATAATAGAGCCGTTGGCTCTCTAGCTCATCAGTGTTTAAACAATAAACTGAATAAATTTCAAAATGTAATTTTTGAAGGAGAATTTATCACAGATGTAACAAAATTGAAGTACTTGAGAAAAAGATTTGGGATCAGGGGGTGACTAAATCTACAATTTAGAATCCCCATTGGCGGAGAAGTCTGCATACAACTTCTGGAACTGGAGAAAAAGATGAAAATAGTTTTTTTTATAGGTTGTGACCCCTGTGACCCCATTTGGGGTCACGGGGGCACCAAATCTACAATTTAGAATCCCCACTAGCCAAGATGTCTGCACATAAAATGTCAGCTCTCTGGAGTCATTGGTTCTGGAGAAGAAGTCGAAAAAGCAAAAAGTTTAAGGAGGGAGGGAGGGACGGACGGACAGAATCCGGACGCCATGCCATGCCATAAGCCAATCGGGCCTGATGAGCTCAAAAGAAGAAGTTAAATAATAAAAGATGTCATTGACATAAATAACCGAATTGGATTTTAACTTAATGTCACATCATTACTGGAGAAGGTCACAAAACAAGCCAAAAATCGATTTTTGACTCTTCTATCTCGTCTAGTTAAAGCGATTCTTATAACCTCAGGGGCTGACCGTGGTAAAGCTACCCCCTTTTACAGGCAACGACTTCCCCCGGCAGCTATGGATTCTGTAATGCCTTATGCAATAGATATCGAGTGTATAAACTCAGAGGTGAGGTGAGTTAGGTTTAAAGCAACTTTCAAGGGTATTCCACTTATATCACAGCTGCTTGTATTATTACAGGGAGAAATCCCGCAACGCCATGGCGATTATGCATTATGGTGAAACCTACTAGCATAATCTTGGAATAGATGATACTGCGCTAATATTCGGTGCAGCAAAGCACCCAGACCTTAAGGCATGTAGAACTGTTCTCGGCAGCAGGCGAAGTTACCGGGCGGGATTCGAACATCAGATCTAGAAGACCTAGAAGGCTAAAATGTTGTGTACATACTCTTTAGCCAATGGAGATTCTAAATTGTAGAGTTGGTGACCCTGTGTTCTCAAATAAGTGTCTCGCAGGCCATGACCTAAAAAACCTATTTTCATCTTCTTCTCCAAGATGAAAAGGCTAAGAACACTTAAACGTTTTGTACACTATTTAGCCAATGTGGATTCAAAATTGTACTATGCAGGATGAGACCCCTCACATTGCCTGTTGTCGTTGGTTAGTTAGACCAGTGCTGCCAGTGTTTAGTGCAAGGCAGGGTAAGAGAGGGTGATAGTCTTGGTCCAGGTGTTTTGAGGTTTGGAAGGCATGGAGTGGGGTTTGTGAGAGGGGGTAGGTTGGAGAGAGTAAGAGGGGGTGTGAAAGGCGTAGCTTAAAAGTGGTACAACCCTATAAGGACTGGGATAAAACATGTCAAGGGATTGTACTTGTAATTGGGAGGATCCCCTTTTCTTCAATGTCGTTGCAGGAATCGCGATACTTGGACAACCATTTTTTTTCAAAATTTAATGTAAAGTCTGGTTTTTGTGATACACTGACATGACTGAGATTTGTCAGGGCTTGGGTTGTGATTATATTGAGAACAATCTATTTCAGTCTTCATCATTAAACAATATAAACCCCGATGAGCTACAGAGTCAATGGTTCTATTTTAAAAAATGGTGTAATAATATATTGATGGAAAAGTATTTTCCCCATTAAACTAAACACGCAAAGTAAGAAATATATATAAAAGGAGGAATGTCCACAGAAATTCTAAAAAAATACCCCTATACCCTCTGTGTATTATGAAGGGTTATATCAAGGTAACGAAACGAAATTCGAGAGGATACATGATTAAACACAGTCAAAGTGAAAGATACGAATGAAGGTTATAGTTTGATGACTTTATATTGGACAACTTGATGAAAACTTTGTTGAAAAATATAAACAATGAGAACCGAAGCGATTCATCGTCGCTGCGATAGGGGAAAACTTCACTACAGCATAACAGCAAACTGTATATTAGTTTTATGATATTTTCAACTCGATCAGTGTATGTCCTCTATTATTAAAAAGTTGTAAAATTAGGCACAACTAATATAGCTGAAAAGTTCTGTGCAGACTCCTCGGCCAGTGGGGATTCTAAATTGTAGATTTGTTGACCCATGACCTCAAATAGGGTCACAGGGGTCACTAGAGTATGTCTTATATTATTAAAAAGTTGTAAAATTAGGTACATTATAGCGTGTTTTTATTTCACGTAATGCAAACAAATAAGATGGTGACACAACGTTAACTTAGACCTGTTGCCGTGTGCATATCTCAGACATACATGTAAGCCTTAGTTCAGGCGAAATCTACACCTGAGAGATGCATGCGGCCACTGTATGGTACTGGCCTGGACATGCTAGTATAAGAAAAGAACCTTTTTAAACACCTAGGGAATAATTTTGACATGTTCACATTCAAGGTCAAAGATCAAGGTCATGAGTTCTGAAATCACTAAATAAAAATCCTTGTTAACACGATAATCTAATACGAATTTGTGCTATCAGGCTCTTACTTGGTACATATGGAGAAAGACCAAGATTTGAAAAGATTCTCGCTTCAAGCTATCAAAGGTCAAGGTCACAGCGCCGTCACAACTAAAGCATGCATTTCGGAACATGCATTATTTTAGCTATTAACACTTTGTATCAGTACATGATTGTTATACACAATGAAAAGTGAATATTGATGGTGTGACATTGAAGGTCAAAGGTCAAGGTCATGAGATATATTGGTTAAGGCCATGTTAATCCTTTGATCCAATTTTGAAATCAGAAATAGGTTTTAAGAACAAACTTGTGAAAAGTGACCCCAGTGATGATTAAACTTGTAAGTAATAACTCGAATGATGAACAAGTTTTTGTTAAAAGAAAATCCCATTTTATTGATACTTACGAGAAGGCGGAACAGGGAAAGGCAAGACCCTAAATTTTCGTGGCTGCTCTGCGTGGGTGGTGTCCCGCTAACGCTCTTCTAGTATTATTTCTGTCTGCTAAAACATTGCAGGTCTGAACTAAAAATGATTGATTTGACACAACCTAAACTTAGACCTGTTGCCGTGTGCATATCTCAGACATAAGCCTTAGTCCAGGCGAAATCTACACCTGAGAGATGCGTACGGCCACTGTCTGGTACTGTACACTGGCCTGGACATGCTAGTATAAGCAAGAACCTTTTTAAACACCTAGGGAATAATTTTGACATGTTCACATTCACTTTTGAGTTCAGTCACAGGACATAATGAGATTACGATTTAAAAAATTAGCGGATTCACAAATGTCGTTTCTCTCTATCTGAAGCTTACACGACCATTAAACATGCATTTAATACGTTAACAGTAATATAATATTGGTGTAATGTTCGTTCTATGCTTGCTAAAACATTGCAGGTCTGAACTAATAATGATTGAATTGACTCATCTAATCCACTCAGGAATTAGCAAACAAGTCTATTACATTAAAGCTATTGTTTGGTGCTCTGGATCCAGTCGTTTGTTTGCATAATGACAGATGATAGATGGCTCCAGCGTTTTGTCCACACTGTTTTGCAAACACGTTTTACTACTAATGGCGAATATATTGACATTGTGATGTATTATTTGCACTTTGTTTACATTCGCACAAATGTGTCATCATAGGCAACTGTCATTCCCGTACCGTTTGCAATATTTTCATAATTTGTAAAATGTTAAATTAAACCCAAAAAATTTAATTTTTAACAACGCTGCACTTTCGTGTCTCACACAATTTGTGATGTAAAGCATGTGCAATTATTCTTACTCACGGGAAATTAAAATAGGGAATGTTTTATGGGATTTTGCTGCAACTATTTAATAAAAACAAGTGTATCTGCGCTAAATATGACGATGTTAGTTTGTCTTTTATCAACATTAGAATGAATATTCAGCCAATACAATAAGCAAAAATAAATACACTGGATAACAACTTCTTTATTGTGAACATTCTCGACGTTTCCAAAACTATGATTACTCCTTCATGTGGAATGTGCTGTATAACGAGGTATAAGGTGCTATTCTATCTAAAAGTAGCGTACATTGATGCACCCCACATTCCAGGCGTATGTTGATATATAAACATATACCTAACTTTAAATGTATCCAAAAGGAAATAGTAAGGTGTTAGCAGAGTCATGTAAATACATTGCCTTTACAAACAATAGGCAGTCCAGATTCTATTCGTTTTGGTCCTCTTTCCACATATTAATTAGACATTTAGAAAATGAAACATAAGTTTTGTGAATAATACAGATAGACTTTGAAAGCCATAAAATCTTGCAAATGTCCATGAACTTCAATACCTGCAAATGGATCTTTGTGTAAAGTTTATTGACATGTGAACAACTTTATTGATGTATACAACTATAAACCTGTACATGTAAACGTCTGATGGGAAATAACAACTTAAAAACAAACAAACATATACTGTGAACGATCTTGTATATATGTCCACAACAAAGAAGTTGTCCCCGTGTCTTATGTATTTCTAAATACTCTTCAAATGTAATTCTTAGATAACAATAAAAACGTTGCCCGTCACCGTCCCAACTTGTTTTGATCCTAATTTAATACTATAGATACACAGACGGTATATTCCCTTCCATTTCGTTTCCATTATTTATAATCTTTCATTTAAAGCCAAATTTTGAAAGCTCATTTTCGGCAGAGATTTGAAGTATGTTTGTGTTGTGAGCTCAGCTGAGGCAGTCCATTCCCTACTGCCCCTTTAAGATAAATCCTCTATTTTAAATAAGAGATTGTATCAATGACGTCACGAAAATACCATTAGTTATTTTCAATAGCGGAGCTAGACGCTGGAGGCAACGCTATCGAAGTACACAGGATAACACAGATACTTAACTGGCACAAGTGGACGATATCTCGCTGATATTTTGTATACACCACTTGTATCATCATATATCTATTACTTGTAAATAAGTGGCGCATCCAGAAATTGTCAAGACGGAGACGGGGTTCATTCACGGAAAAGGGGATGGGGCCGGTCACCTTTGAGATCCATCAAATTCACATTAAAACATATTTGGTCCCCCTGACCTCCAACCCTTGTAAATCGTGGTGAATATATCTAAAATGATAAACATAGCTGTAAGTCCACCTTTGGTTTTAAAGATGTCATTCGGGTTATTGCTAATCGATGGAACGAAATAAACATGGGATGAAATCTCAGGTGTATTTCACCAGTATACCTACTAAAGCAGAGAAAAGTGATTAATACAGTTTGAGGTTGATAAACGTGAAGTGTTTTGCAGTCACGTTGGAATATTAACGTCGATATGAACCCATTGATCTGTTTATCTGTCTCTTAAATCCAGAGGCGTACACGCTCTGTGGAAATAACAAACGTTCGACCAATCATGAATCTCACCTGAAAGTATAACATCCATTAGTCTGATCACGGTGTTACTGTTCCTCTTAATCCATTGTAATCATAACTCATTTGCGTAAAGTGCTAGTCTGTCTGGCACGTAATGTATATAACAAAATCGATCGGTAAAGTGCCAGTATGTCAGATGCACTCACCACAAAACATATTTTATTGGACAGTTGTTAAACATGCATGCGATTGGGAATCAGTATTTATATCCTGTGTGATCTCTTCGTCATTGAGTGTGGTTGTGGGAAATAGTAAAAACACAGGTCTTAGTTGATCTTCAATTTTGGTTTGTTTTATTCAAAGGACTGTGTTCTTAAAAAGGGACCACGTCGTCCAGATTATCGACACTATGAAGTTGGTATATTTGATTTGTGTGTGGTATGTCATCCAGAGTAGCATGGGATCTCAGAGGGATGCATTGGGTGTGTTAAAAAGTGAAATTCTCAATAAGACGGATCTGGATATTCCGCCTTTACCAGATGAGGGAGGCCCCATAGAATTAGATATAGACTTTTCGATCATAACACCAGTGTTTCTAGACGCGAGCATGGTTCTAACAACCCATGGAAGATTAGTCATCACCTGGACCGATCCTAGACAGAGATGGAACTCGTCTTTATACGACGGTAACGAAGTAGTGGAACTTCCAGCAGATTCAATATGGCGGCCACAGTTCGCGCTCTCAAATAGTGCTGACGACATCAAACCTCTGAACAATGACTTCCCCTTGAAACTTAATTCCTTCGGTACATTCACGTGGGAGTATAGAAATAACTTCCAAACAAGATGCTTACTTGACCTAAAGAAGTATCCATTCGATGAACAGGAATGTCTCGTAGAGTTTTTACCAGTATCGGGATACAAGTTTAATTTGTCAGTGTCGGATCCCGAAGTTGATACCACTTTTGGAGGTGCAGAATGGAAAGTTAAAAACTTAACACTTTTGTTATCAAGTAACGACAGTACACCTGGAGTGACGTATTTATTGAAAGTTAAAAGAGAGTATTTCTACTACCTGCTGAACACGATAGCACCAATTTGTCTGATGACGTTCCTTATGCCAATTGTCTTTCTCATTCCAGCCAGATCAGGCGAGAAGTTGGGATATTTGATGTCTGTGTTTCTTTCCTTCACTGTGTTTCTGAGCATTATCCAAGACTCGGTCCCGCCTAGTTCCGGCCAACTGACGAGTCTGTCTGTGTACCTTGTTGTGGTTGAACTCCAGGGTTTCTTCACCGTGTTGGCCACCATCTTCGTCCTCGCCATTCATCACCGGAAAGAGAAAGCCGAGGAAGTGGAGTCCAGGAAGGAGAGCATGCGCAGTGAGGAGAAACGTAGTCCAAAAGACCAGAAGAAATGTCGAAGTTGTGTTCTTCGATGCTGGGCTAATTTTTCCTGTGAACGATTTTTTGATGCTGTCTTTTTCATTTTATCCTTTATGACAGCAAGTGGAAGCGTCTTACTGTTTACTAGAACTGAGCAATACATGTCGTTGTTCTACTCATAATCCCCTTCTTTTGCTTATAAACACATGTGTGTAGGTTTTGAAGTGTTCATTTAAATCTACTACTACTGGTATGCATTTACAGCATATACCTAAAGTAGCATGTTTTCCTCCTAGGTAAATACCATTGTCAAAATTTGAATGAACTCACATTTATGTATTGTCAACTAATGTGTGTCATTTTATATTAATAGTAAATGATATTGTAACGATATATCGTGCTTTTTAATAATATTTTAAATGTTTAAATTTGATAAAACCTCCGTATAGTGATAATCATCTCAGGTGTATTTATTTCACTGGGTAATACAAATATGATAAGATTGAAATTGGCTTAATATACAAAGGAAACAATTTTGGCACTAAAATGACAATGTCCTCCACCGCTAACATTCAGTCAAGTAAAACAGATTGACTTTAAGTTAAAACATTCTATGGATGTTTACAAAGTGATGTATTAAACCCGAGTTTGTGTGTATCCAACGAGCTATAATGCGGGTAATTTGAGTACAGATTTCTCTGATAGAATGTCCAAGGGGTGATATTGCGAAGAGTAACGGAGCATATATACAACCCTGGGTACCCGAGGATAGATCATGGCACGATACAATAACACATTTCGGCGCTAGTTTGAATGGCCTAATTGGTGACTGATTGATGTTTAAATTAAAATATCATTTTTTAAAAAGTAAACAGGGCTAAGAAATGAAATTAACACCAACATGACTACTACCATGTTTAAAATGTTGTAAATGTGTGCAGAACGAGGGACATTTATTGATTTTCACGTATTTTCAGAGTATGTGTAATATGTCGATGAACAGTTGTGTTTTATAAAAAAAAAATTGGGAAATTTAAAAATTAAAAATTTGAATTGTGAATTTAAAAAAACCCCCAAAAAACCATAGAATATTCATTGACTAATTTAATATTTTGGACTAATTTCCAACACTTCACTTTTTGAATAAGACGTCGAAAACTCCATTGTGTGGAATATGTAAATATATATCTTATATAATAAATCATAATTATAAGTCCACCTTCAGATATCATTTACATTTACTTGGGTCTCAGATGTATTTCAACAGTATACCAAATAAAGCTGAGAATAATGCTTAATGCAGCCTGCCGTTGATAAACGTGCCTTGTAGTTCTTTGCAGTCACGTTGGGATATTAACGTTGTGGTATTTACGTTGGGATATTAACGTTGGGAATATTAACGTCTACATATATAAAGCCGTAGATCTGTTTATCAATCTCTTAAACCCATAGGCCTACAGGCTCTGTTGATATAACACTAGTGCGACCATCCATTAACTTCACCTGGAACTATAACATCCATCACCGTGTTACTGCTCCTCTTAATCCATTGTGCTTTGCTTCATTTACCAATAACAAACTTGTCTGGATTTTCGGAAAAACAGATGTTAGAGGAAGAGAGAGACGAGACAGAGCCACTGTCATTGTGGCTCAGGGTTCATTGAATGTGATATTCTGAGACATCTGCAAAGTTCTGATACCGCGAATGGATAACTAAACACGCGACTTTTTGCCAAAATCGTTTTATTCTTAATCAAATATTCGTTGTTGGAGCCATAATTTCCACCTACAACAGACAAGAACGACCTTATAAGGATATGATCTCAAAAACATCATTTGAAAAAGGAATATGGATAACAGGTTGACGGACTATAACATGTTATGTCGCTAATACTATAAGAGTTAAACGTGTTATTTAAACGTGCCATTAGTAAACGTGTTTTTTAACGTGCCAGTATGTTGTGCAATATGAATGAAATACTACATACACATTTTGCGTTGTTCATTCTCTCCCACAAATGCTATTCAACTCAGTTCTTCCCACATAATTTCTGTTATGATTTGGGCTATATGTTTATTTCTCGCAACATTCCCATGCGGTGAACGCTTTACATCATCCTACATCTCCGACAGAGACATGCGCATCATACAGGTGAACTATCTTTTGCCGTTTCCATGGTGACAGGGAACAGACCGAATGGTCAGTTTTGAAGCAACATCGCTGATTGCAAAACTAACTTTGATTGCTACCAATCAGGGTTCTCATTTTCAAGCAAAGAAATTTATCCACTTGTGACAGAGGTTACGTTGGAAGACTGAGTTGAGTAAACTATATTGGGAGAGAACGGGGCATTAAGAACTGTGGTATAATCAGATTGACAATTACCGTGATCATTTGCTTCAGATGTATTTTTCATTGTTTTCCGTTTTCCTTGCTGTAATGTTGCTTATTGCTTCCATTTGACCTTGTCTTCGTTGACCTTGAACCACGGTGAGATAACTCTCCTCTTGAATGTTTTTCAGTATCAGCATCCAGTTGTTCAGAGTTACGATTTCGATGTGACACTCGTTCTTCTCTAAACAGAAAACCAGTTCCGTCAAATAAAAATTAAAAAAAAGCTTTCTTAAGGTTCTGTTGTGTTCTTGTACTTGATAACTAAAAGGACCGCAATATATTGGCCACATATATATATCTATATTTTAGTCAATATTCTTTGTTACTATATTATCAATATAATCCTATGCTTATATAATAATGTGTAATATGTTTTGTTCTATCTACAACGTTAGTTAGTTGAAATGAAACACATACAGAGAGCCTTGTACGACATCATACTAAATAATTAATGCTAGTTACGCCCCGCTTTCCCCTGTGGGTTCTTGGACACGGGTTGTGAATCTCAATCCCCTCGACTCGTATGTACGTGATGAGTCATGTATCCGATTCCCAAGAGCTCATGGTTTCAGATATAACATTCATTGATATCAAGAATTCGTGAAAAGCGTGATATAAATGAAATGATCAGCATTATTGAAATAACAAAAACGGCAATCTTATAATCCCAGGGGTTGCTGAAAACGCTGCCCCTTTTTACAGGCAACTACCTCCCTCGCAAGCTATGGAATCTGTAATGCCGTATCCAATAGATATCGGGTAAACAAATGCCTGAACAAATGGGTAGGTGACATCTAATAGAGCAAATACGGTATTTGGTGACCCTACTTGAATAAACTTAGAGGTGAGGTGAGTTGAGGTGAGGTGAGGTGAGGTGAGGTGAGGTGAGGTGAGGTGAGGTGAGGTGAGGTGAGCTTGGTTTTTACACCACTTCAAGAGTATTCACTTATATCACGGTTGTTATATAAGTATTATTACAGGGAGAAAGCCCGAAACGCCATGGTGGTTATACATTGTGTTGTGAAACCTGCGAGCATCGGCTTTGACTAGATGGTACTGCACTAAAATTTAGTGTAGCATTGCACCAAGGCTTTACTGCATGTAGAACTGTTCTCCGCAGCAGACACAGCTATCGGTGGGTTTCGAACCCCGGGCCTCTTGATCCGAAGCCGACTAGCCACTGCGCTATCCCCAATAAACTTACAAGCCAAGGTATATTGCAGACCCAGTGATCACTGAAACGTGCTATGTACATCGCATACCTGTGTGCTGGGTACCTTGGCTATAACGGATCACGGCACTAACAAGAGAAATATTAGAGAGAGACTTGACGTTTACTTGTGTGTGTTTGGAACGGCTGATTTAATCGCACATATTATCCATGTTTGCAACATATAATACGGATGAAATCAGATTTACCTTGCAGCCTCGTCTTCATAACCTTGCAGAGGAATCAACTTCCGGTCCGTTTCCTGTACCTTCCTTGGCGAATTGACCTCTGGTGACAAATGTCAGTGTCGCATTAATCACTTATTTTTTTTGTCACCCACAAGACGATGCGATGCAATCAACAATATCATATGGTCAATATGGAATTTTGGTTTACTGTTCCCTTCTCTTAAAGCGCATTTTAAGAGTAATAACATAATATGCATGAATGCTCTGATTGGACAAGTAAAATGTTTTCTGTAATTTCTAGAAATAATATATTTTAAAGCGCTTCGCCATTTCATTGTGTCAACAATTTGCGCGTACGCCGGTGGTCCCTTCACGGAAATAGACGCTCTTACAGTCTGTCTATATTATGATTATCATTATAACGATAAGAGTGAATGCAAAGCGCTACATGAAGAATAAGGTGTTCTTCCTTCTCAAGAAGGGAGTAAAACTGACATTCATTATTCCATGCATTTACCTTCGAACCTCTTCTTGAGCTTTCCCCGCGTTTGCACTCTGTTATAAGAGTTGAAATACACTCTGGCTGACCGACACAGGTTGATGACATTTTCCTCACTGATATTGGCTTTCTTCACCTTCAAAAATGGTTGAGCAGCTGCTGGCACATAGAAGGGGTCAGGAGGACGTCTCGAAAGGTTAAGGGTCAAATCTTCATTGTCACTTTCGGCAAGACAGGAAGTGTGATGGCGTGGATTTACGTATGAAAATTCTGTAGCACAAAACTAAGACTTTAAAAAGAACATGGAATTTCAACGGTTGTTTATGAGTTATTCAGAATGCTACCTGGACATCAAATCGACGTTTCATTCAAGTCATTTAGTGAATGAAATAGGTAGCAGATGCTAAATACGTATTTCAAGTAACAACGACCGGCAGTTTGATCAAGTGGCCAGCTGAACATTCATAATTGGATTTGTACATGTACATATAGAATACTAAACGAGGGCCCGTTTGATAACTTGTTTATTAAACGAGTGAATGGTTTGGTATTTTAACGAGCGAAAGTTTCATAAACATGTTATCAAACGGGACCGAGTTTAGTATTTTATTTATTACTCAATGATGTAAATAGCGCTGAATTGCAATAAAATCGTTTTTAGTGACGCTTACATGCAAATAGGTCACCCGCTATTGCAGTCGCGCGGCTATCATTGTGACGTCAACCAAAAACGACTATGACGTCACGCGCCGATTATGACGTTACGGCAGCATGCGGTGGTATCACACATGTGTGTAACCAACTCATTGTTATCTAATGAGGGATCTCAACACGGTTGAGTAATAAATATAGAATACTAAACGACGTCCCGTTAGATAACATGTTTATGAAACGAGTGGATGGTTTGGTATTTTAACGAGCGAAAGCGAGTTAAATACCAATGCCATTCACGAGTTTCATAAACATGTTATCAACCGGGACCGAGTTTAGTATTTTATTTATTACTCAATGATGTAAATAGCGCTGAATTGCAAGAAAATCGCTTTTAGTGACTCTTACTTGCAAAAAGGTAACCCGCTATTGCAGTCGCGCGGCTTACATTGTGACGTCAACTAAAACGACTATGACGTCACGCGCCGATTATGACGTTACGGCAGCACGCGGTGGTATCACACATGTGTGTAACCAACTCATTGTTATCTAATGAGTGATCTCACCACGGTTGAGTAATAAATGACTGTAATCAATAACATTAACAGCATAAGCAAAATTAATATTACTATGACAATATAATAAGCTTTTCATGAAAAGTTGATGTAGCAATGTGCCAATATATATGAAATAGACACGTGTACATTCTTAAAGAGAGTGTTTATTGCAGTATCTGACATTTTTCTGCATAACGAGAAATAAGATAAATGCTGTATGTTTTCGATAATAAAACACACACACACATGCACACACACATACAGACACACATACAGTGTATATATCATCAAATAATCTCTCTCGTGTATCTACCTTCAATCCTATATATATATATATAAGATTGCAGGTACCGTATTCGCCGTATTAGAAGCCCTGGGCGTTTAAAAAATTGTAAAAAGGGGGCGTTTATTAAAATGACTTTAAAAAATCGCAAAAAGGAGGCATTTATTAAAAAAAATGTATGTTGATGTCCAGAAGAAAAACAAACATCGATTTTATTTCAGAGTTTTAATCAAAATAAGTCTATCAAATATATGTAAAGAAGAGTTCAATGTCGCAGTTTATTATTTGTATTAAATTCCAACCTGTACTGATACACAATTTGAAATGGAAATGTGAACAAATATACATTATAGCTTGTGCAAGGTTTAATCTTGCAATTTATTTAGAAAAGTTCTCCGGTATATTCTACTTCGGATCGTTAACTTCGGGCGCTTCATGTCTATAGGGATATTTGGGAACCAACAGTTGGAGAGACATTGACAAAATAACGTTCACGACAAATTCGCGGTCAGTGTGCTAGCGTCATCTGTAGTTGTGGGACATATTCAAGAGAGTTGAGCAAGACATTTTACTGTTTCTTAAAACATTGCGGTCGCATAGAATGTGTAGTTACAGACATTCGACAGTCGCCGGGGGACTAGACATACCT
This sequence comes from Gibbula magus, assembly GCA_936450465.1. Taxonomy (NCBI): domain Eukaryota; kingdom Metazoa; phylum Mollusca; class Gastropoda; order Trochida; family Trochidae; genus Gibbula; species Gibbula magus. The sequence goes on from OW388295.1 coordinate 68,123,140, forward strand.
ATGTACCATGTACCTTACACTTTAATGGACATAAGAGGTTGATAGCAAGATTGAAAACTGTTCTTCAGTGAAACATCAGTAAGGTAAATCGATACAAAAGGGGGGCGTTTATTAGGGGTCATTTTCCGCGAGTCAAAAAAGGCTTGGGAGGGCGTTTATAAGGAGAGGGCGTTTATTAGGATGAATACGGTAGATCAAATCGTCAAAGAATAAATTATCAAAATATTACCCTTCGTAATATGTTTAAAGAGAATTATGTTACAAACATGTGTTAATAGGAATGTCCCCTCCTCGAATGTTATTTCCATAAAAAAATCCCCGACATAACCGACATAATCCCCCCCCCCCCCCCCCTTTATCAATTTCGCAAACAAGTTCGTGTTTTTGGTTTAAAATATGTGTTTCGTATGTTACCTGTTGATGTTGTTCCTTTCTGCACATGTTACAACTATTTATGATGTTTTAAGGGGAGATGGGACGATCAACAAAAATATTTTAGAATTCGTTTATTTTTTCAAAATAGCAGTTTTTTTGTATCTTTTATCCAAAAATGTAATAAAATTTGGGGGTCACCGAACGATTTTAAGAGTTATCGGCATTAATAATAATACTCCCGTCGGCAAATTACGCCATTTTTGACTGATTTGATTTATTTAGATAAAGCGTTCGTTTGTAACGAATAAGCTCAGAATTCTTTCAAATACATTTCAGTTACATACGGGAATGAATAGCAAGTCTATATTTTGAAAATTAATGACACTGGAAAGCGAAACAAAATTAAATTAAGTACTTTTTAATTAAAAATGGCATTTTTCTCATCGTTTTTCGCATATTCAACAGGATTTCTCACTGACACACTTATTTTAGATATTGCTAAAAATACAATATAATGTGCACAATTGAATACAGAAACGAATTCAGAAATATAAATAGGGGGTCACCGGAGGTTTTTCATCACTTTGACGTCATTTTCTAGATTACCTTCATAAACGTAAAAACCTAACGTCACGGCAATTTTGATGGTTTAAAGTGTAACTTTGACGGCCTACCGTGTAATCATTATCGAACATACTATCAATCTAAGAGTGCATGCTGAAAGAATAACTATCAGTTGATTATACCAGGCGAATTAAATTCGTCAGTAACAAAAGATACGTATGTAATTCGAATAACACACACGGTAACATATTTACCGCGAATATAGGTGACGATAACGTTATGCGGCATGTCGTAAAATGACCGTTAAAAAGGCGTTACGGCAATTTTAAGCGCTTCCTGTTAGTGTTTGGATAAGCCTATGCCCCATACAACATTACCCATATATTTTGAGACTTATTAACTACAATAAGTTGTTGTCGCAAAATGTTACCGTAAGCGAGTTCGATTTCTGGGTCCCATCTCTCCTTCAATGTTTTAGTCAAATAATGCTGATGAAGCAAAAACAAGTCTCGAATATCTTCAAACTGGTGTTTGATGATGAATTTGCTATACATACCGTTGCTGCGCTTCCCTTGTTTATGTCGTGAGGCCATTTCAAATGTGTAAAATCGAATAAAGTAGCTACCTCTGTCAATCCAAAAACTTCAGTAAAGATATCAATCTAAACTGTCTATCAATTATTTCCGAGCACAGATATAAATCCTTATACTACACATGTCATTTGTCAGTACATATGTCAATCAAATAACTTGACGCGTTATTTGACAATGCAGATGTCAATTCACAAATTTCAAATGTTATTTGACAGTACAGATGCCAACCCAAGAACTTCACGTGTTATTTGACACATAAACTTCACGTGCTATTTGACAGCACAGATTCCAATCCGAGAACTTCACGTGTTATTTGACACATAAACTTCACGTGCTATTTGACAGCACAGATTCCAATCCGAGAACTTCACGTGTTATTTGACACATAAACTTCACGTGCTATTTGACAGCACAGATTCCAATACGAAAACTTCACGTGTTATTTGACACATAAACTTCACGTGCTGTTTGACAGCACAGATTCCAATACGAAAACTTCACGTGTTATTTGACACATAAACTTCACATGTTATGTACCAGCAAAATGTCAACTAGTCTGTGATGATGTTAATTATAACCTATACAGAATAAACACAATTCGTAAGAGACCGTACATGCAGCAGGCTCCCCGTCCACCAGGCTGTAGACTCGTCTTTGCTTACTACAAACTCAGGCGTGACCATGGTGAAAAGAGAACTTGAATCAATATATTAGTAATGAATAATAGACGTGAGTATACGCACAAAGACGCATATTTCGTAGACCACGCCTTTACACGTCCATTGGGAGTTTATTGACAGAGGTACGTGTCTGGAAGAATAAGTACAGAACCTGTTCAAAATGCTGCTCCATATAGGTACATTAGTAGTGACAAGAGTCCGGGGCTTGTTTGTTCAATGAAGTAAACGATAATATCCCTGCTGGGAGCGCCTTGTAAACGCCGAGAAGACCTTGTAAACGTTAATATAAACCTAAGGTATCAAATTTGTGTCATTTTGGAGGTAATTCTTTTCTCAGGTAAACCTACTTTCCCTGGGGCACTCTATAGAATATCCCTGGCCCTGAAAGTAGACTTTAACGTGAATTGTAAATTCCGGAATAACCTCATTTGATGTTTTAATTTCAATCACAGATCGATTACAATCGAAACTGATTCTCAGTTAAAATTTCATGATGGGATTCGAACATGCATTCCTTCGCTCCTTAAACTGGACGCTCCACCACGGAGCCACAAACGATCTGACAATGAAACGTTTAACAAATATAGTCTATCTATAGTCACGTTTCCTTAACCTCAATATAAATCTATGTTTGCAGAGTATGTGAATTTCCTCATGATGGGTGAAGAACAGTGTCCAACCTATAATCTGGCCAGAGAGGACTACTCAATTCTGCAGACCCAAGTCTGGACTCATTGAGGAGCTTTTTCCAAGCCAAAAATTTAATAAATGTTGATTAAAATAAGCAAATGACAATGAAGATTTAATAAATAATCATTGTAACTAATGTATTTATTGTAAAGCATATTTCAAAACTGAGACATGCTCAGGTGGGAAAATAGTTTTTGTTGCATAAGCAAGGTAGGGAGGTAAAGGTCTACAGTCATACTCCTTCAGTCATGCCGATCCACAAGCTGAACCTCTTGTAGGCCACTAAGTGATTAGTGATGATTGTTAAATATAGCCATAAACTCTGTAGCTCATCAGTTTATAATCAATTGTTTGATATTGAAGACTGAAATACATTGTTCCCAATGTAATGCACAATTTCTAGCCCTGAACAATCTTAGTCTTGAAAATGTCATTGCTTGACAGAAACATGACTTAACGCTAATGTTGATAAAACTAGATTAGCGTTTGCGGGACACCGCAGAAGCAGAGCAGCCCCGAAACTTAGGGTCTCGCCTTTCCCACGGCAAAAATAAAATGGGAAAATTTCTTAACAAAAAGATGTTCTACATTGGAGTTATAACTAAAAGTTGAATCATCAATGAGGTCTTGTTCTTAAAACCTATTTCTGATTGGATCAATTAGATCAAAGGGTTAACATGGCCTTGACCAATATCTCATGATGTTGACCTTTAACATGTGACCTTCAAGGTCACATAATCAATGATCACTTTTCATTGTGAATAACAATCATGTAATGATTTAAAGTGTTCATAGTTAAAATATCAAGGCATATTCACAAAAGCTTGTTTAAGTTGTGACCCTGCTGTGACCGTGACATTGGACATATTTTGGAGAAAAGCTTTTCAGATCTTGGTCTTTCTCTTTCTTGTTGATACATAATAAATAAGAGCCTGATAGCACAACACAATTTTAAGTTATAGCCTTTAAAAGGATTTTTGTAGTAGTTTCAGTACTCATGACCTTGACCCTTGACTCTGAATGTGAACATGTCAACATTATTACCAAGGTGTACAAGAAAGAAACTATATGTATATTAGGTGTTAAAACCTTCATGGAAAAAAGTAATTGGTGATTTCAGAACTGGTGACCCCTGACCATATCTCATGACTTTGACCTTTGACCATCAAGGTCACATTATCAATTATCACTTTTCATTGTGTATAACAATCAGTTAATGATTCAAAGTGTTAATTGTTTAAATAAGTCATTTTCGCAAAATCATTCTTAAGTCGTGACCTCGCTGTGACCTTGACCTTTGATGGATTTTATTGAAAACCTTTTCAAATCTCAACTATTCTCCATACATATATACACCAAAAAAGAGCCTGATAGCACAACTATTTTTCAAGTTATCGTTATTTTTTTTAGCGCTTTCAGAACTCATGTCCTTGACCTTTGACATCATGTCCAAATCGTGACCTCAATGTGACATTGACATTTGACGCAACAGCAATATTCTTTCACATATAGTTAACCAACAGGACTTGCGATTTGGAAATAAAATGATTACAAGCAAAAATGCCACACAATGAGCAACTGAGGTGGTTAAATACAAAGCGGAACAATGCTTTTAACATTTGGTTTGCAAGTGCAAGTTCTGTTGTTGTTTATGGAGAATAGGAATTTACAGGAGATATAATGAGAGAGAAATAATAAGCAAACTTGCAGATGGCACATGAATATTTATGAAAAAGAGTCATTTTAAAAATTGGGATTTAAATCTTTTAAAATGGTGATCAATTAGTTGAGCGTTTCTGGTTTCTGAATGAACATTTCAATGTAGTATATTGACTGGACAAGTACTAAAACATTTGCTACATTCAGATAATTAGAATTTGTTAACTCTTAACAAGTTAGATACCACACATAAACTTGGTTATTATGTATAACATATTCAAAACGATACATATACTTCAGAGAGTGAGAGAGAGAGAGGAGGAGAGAGAGAGAGAGAGAGAGAGAGAGGAGATGAGAGAAGAGAGGAGGAGAGAGAAGAGAAGGAGAGAGAGAGGAGAGAGAGAGAGAGGGGGGGGGGGGAGAGAGAGAGAGAGAGAGAGAGACGGAGAGAGAGAGAGAAGAGAGGGGGGGGGGGGGGGGGGGGGAGAGAGATGTACTGGTAGATGAACTTTAAATTCAAGAACACCTAAAACCTGCAGCATTTTAACGAATGCATATTCGTAAAGTACATGTGCTTAACCAACCAAGTGCATGTACTTCAGTACACAAGTGCGTTTATAAACACGGCAACATATTAAAAGATAGAGATACTTGATGATTATTGAACATGGAATATAGCGTACATCCATATGCACATGTACAAACATATGTTACTATGATGGCAATATGAACACGCAATAAATATATGGCAATAAGTGATTATTGGAAATAATTAAAATAATGTCAACCTTTCACTTATATAATGACCTAATGTCATATAGTATGTGCAACTCTTGCATGAATTACTCGACATACTGTACACATGGCACTCATTCTGTATTCTATGGTTATAACTACGTAGATGCAAAAGTAAACACATATACATACACATAAATACATATGCAAATATAATGCATGCATTACAGGTAAATTAAGTGCCTCTGGATAAAACGTACCTGTAGGTTTTGATTTTGATATCAGTAGACGGTTAAACTATCTGCAACAGAAGAATAGTATGTATGAGACAATCAACAATCGATGAGGTATATCTCTTTTCAAATAAATCATGCAGCTCGTCTGTTCGTTACTATCAATTGCAAAGACAAATAATATGTATTTATCCAATGAGATTATAATTTCACGAGTGTTCATCTATCGGTTTTAAGGAAAGGGGGCGACCAATTGCTATCCTAATTATACATTGTGTAATCAACTAATTGATCGGTATATCACAGCCAAGGCCTCGGGTGCAATAGGGATAGGTGCAAAGAGGAAGATTTGATGGTATAAAGATCGAGCTCGCCTATACAGTAGTATCATAATCCTTTACCTTCACCAGTCAGTGCACTCTGTATACAAACAGTAAGTAACTCAAACTTTAGTTAGGTAAACTTCAATGTGTAAAGTATAAAACTTTTAAATTTCCAATGCTTTGTTTAGTGTAAACTTAACAAACCATTTTCATTAACGTTATTCTGACTATCATTTGAACTGTGGCCTAACCTGTAGTTGCGATTTTGTTTGTTCTCAAAACTAACATGCAGTAATGTTGATTTTAACAGACACAAAAATGATGAAAATAATCGCCCTGGTTGCCTGTCTGGCTGTTGCTGCTTTTGCTGAGCCCATTGGCTATGGTGTTGGAGCTGGAATGGGCCATGGCATAGGAGGTGCAATGGGTTATGGCTATGGAGCTGGAATGGGCTATGGCTATGGATCTGGAATGGGCTATGGAATTGGAGCTGGATTGGGCTATGGCTATGGACTAGGAGCTGGATTCGGCTACGGAGCTATGTACAACCCCTACATGATGGGTGGACTTTCCGGACACGGTCTTTACAACCCCATGTTCGGTGGACTATATGGAGGCTACGGAATGAAAGGACTTATTGGAGGTGATTATTTTGGATATATTATTTAAAAAGTTAAAACTTGTTTCTTTGAAAGGGAAGCTGTTTGCCTAATGCTTTTGATACTTACATCTTACAGTGAACTATTGCGCAAGGGAATTACTCTTTTTGTTGTTCTGTGTTGAATAATCTCTCTGTTTCAATTTGAACATAAACATTTTCAATACAGCACACATATATTTCATAAAAGAAATAGCAATATAATCTTATGATTTCTTATTTTATAACCAGTTATTAACACTTTATTTCAATAACTTAAATGAATTCTTTTTGACCTTGTTTCAGGTTATGGAGGTTACTAAGGACCGATGATCAACACATATCTGCTCAGACTTGTGATTGCATGTGTGGTGACGTTTTGAATGAAATAAAAATACCCTATCCTAAAGATTTTTTTATTATCCTTGTCTCAATGCCAAAGGCACATTAACAAAACAACTATTTTATACGCAATATGAAAGAAAACAAGGTGCAAGAAAGTAGACTGTGTACAGTTATATATTTTTGGCTCCACCGAGTGAAACATAAACGAAATACAAGCACCAAAGTTGCCATATAATCACTAGCAAAGCTTAATAAACTTACCTTGCGCAAACTGATAAATGAATACATGATCCCGCAATAAATAAATATTCAAAACTGATGAGAGGAAAACTTACAAATATATAATACTGCATGCTTGTTTTGGTTTGGTGTAAATACTTATGTTCAATTTGCATTTATTATGCAAAGTTACACTGTTACAGTTTTAAGATACTTATCAGTCAGTTAATTTTGAATTATATTTTTCAATGTAGTCTAATGAACATATGTTTGCGAATGTCAGGTGTATCAAAGTCCCACAATTCATTGATACTTGATATTAACAAGAATTTAATATGAGAAGGTTTGTTAATATGTGTCTTACATATAACTTGGATAAAGCACCATTTCCGGGCATAAAAACAAACATGTCAGGTCCAACTTTTTCAAATAATGGTCAAAGAGGCAACAGCAATATTCTTTCACATATAGTTAACCAACAGGACTTGCGATTTGGAAATAAAATGATTACAGGCAACAATGCCACACAATGAGCAACTGAGGTGGTTAAATACAAAGCGGAACAATGGTTTTAACATTTGGTTTGCAAGTGCAAGTTCTGTTGTTGTTTATGGAGAATAGGAATTTATAGGAGATATAATGAGGGAGAAATAATAAGCAAACTTGCACATGGCACATGAATATATATGAAAAAGAGTCATTTTAAAAATTGGGATTTAAATCTTTTAAAATGGTGATCAATTAGTTGAGCGTTTCTGGTTTCTGAATGAACATTTCAATGTAGTATATTGACTGGACAAGTACTAAAACATTTGCTACATTCAGATAATTATGAATTTGTTAACTCTTAACAAGTTAGATACCACAACATAAACTTGGTTATTATGTATAACATATTTCAAAACGATACATATACTTCAGAGAGAGAGAGAGAGAGAGAGAGAGAGAGAGAGAGAGAGAGAGAGAGAGAGAGAGAGAGAGAGAGAGAGAGAGAGAGAGAGAGAGAGAGAGAGAGGGGGAGAGAGAGAGAGAGAGAGAGAGAGAGAGAGAGAGGAGGGGGGGGGGGGGGAGAGAGAGAGAGAGAGAGAGAGAGAGAGAGAGAGAGAGAGAGGGGGGGGGGGGGAGAGAGAGAGAGAGAGATGTACTGGTAGATGAACTTTAAATTCAAGAACACCTAAAACCTGCAGCATTTTAACGAATGCATATTCTTAAAATACATGTGCTTAACCAACCAAGTGCATGTACTTCAGTACACAAGTGCGTTTATAAACACGGCAACATATTAAAAGATAGAGATACTTGATGATTATTGAACACGGAATATAGCGTAAATCCATATGCACATGTACAAACATATGTTACTATGATGGCAATATGAACACGCAATAAATACTTGGCAATAAGTGATTATTGGAAATAATTAAAATAATGTCAACCTTTCACTTACAAATTGACCTAATGTCATATAGTATGTGCAACACACACTCTTGCATGAATTACTCGACATACTGTACACATGGCACTCATTCTGTATTCTATGGTTATAACTACGTAAATGCAAAAGTAAACACATATACATACACATAAATACATATGCAAATATAATGCATGCATTACAGGTAAATTAAGTGCCTCTGGATAAAACGTACCTGTAGGTTTTGATTTTGATATCAGTAGACGGTTAAACTATCTGCAACAGAAGAATAGTATGTATGAGACAATCAACAATCGATGAGGTATATCTCTTTTCAAATAAATCATGCAGCTCGTCTGTTCGTTACTATCAATTGCAAAGACAAATAATATATATTTATCCAATGAGATTATAATTTCACGAGTGTTCATCTATCGGTTTTAAGGAAAGGGGGGCGACCAATTGCTATCCTAATTATACCATTGTGTAATCAACTAATTGATCGGTATATCACAGCCAAGGCCTCGGGTGCAATAGGGATAGGTGCAAAGAGGAAGATTTTGATGGTATAAAGATCGAGCTCGCCTATACAGTAGTATCATAATCCTTTACCTTCCACCAGTCAGTGCACTCTGTATACAAACAGTAAGTAACTCAAACTTTAGTTAGGTAAACTTCAATGTGTAAAGTATAAAACTTTAAAAATTTCCAATGCTATGTTTAGTGTAAACTTAACAAACCATTTTCATTAACGTTATTCTGACTATCATTTGAACTGTGGCCTAACCTGTAGTTGCGATTTTGTTTGTTCTTAAAACTAACATGCAGTAATGTTGATTTAAACAGACACAAAAATGATGAAAATAATCGCCCTGGTTGCCTGTCTGGCTGTTGCTGCTTTTGCTGAGCCCATTGGCTATGGTGTTGGAGCTGGAATGGGCCATGGCATAGGAGGTGCAATGGGAAATGGCTATGGAGCTGGAATGGGCTATGGCTATGGAGCTGGAATGGGCTATGGAATTGGAGCTGGATTGGGCTATGGCTATGGACTAGGAGCTGGATTCGGCTACGGAGCTATGTACAACCCCTACATGATGGGTGGACTTTCCGGACACGGTCTTTACAACCCCATGTTCGGTGGACTATATGGAGGCTACGGAATGAAAGGACTTATTGGAGGTGATTATTTTGGATATATTATTTAAAAAGTTAAAACTTGTTTCTTTGAAAGGGAAGCTGTTTGCCTAATGCTTTTGATACTTACATCTTACAGTGAACTATTGCGCAAGGGAATTACTCTTTTTGTTGTTCTGTGTTGAATAATCTCTCTGTTTCAATTTGAACATAAACATTTTCAATACAGCACACATATATTTCATAAAAGAAATAGCAATATAATTGTATGATTTCTTATTTTATAACCAGTTATTAACACTTTATTTCAATAACTTAAATGAATTCTTTTTGACCTTGTTTCAGGTTATGGAGGTTACTAAGGACCGATGATCAACACATATCTGCTCAGACTTGTGAATGCATGTGTGGTGACGTTTTGAATGAAATAAAAATACCCTATCCTAAAAGATTTTTTATTATCCTTGTCAATTGCCAAAGGCACATTAACAAAACAACTATTTTATACGCAATATGAAAGAAAACAAGGTGCAAGAAAGTAGACTGTGTACAGTTATATATTTTTGGCTCCACCGAGTGAAACATAAACGACATACAAGCACAAAGTTGCCATATATTTCTAGCAAAGCTTAATAAACTTACTTGCGCAAACTGATAAATGAATACATGATCCCGCAATAAATAAATATTTCAAAACTGATTAGAGGAAAACTTACAAATATATAATACTGCATGCTTGTTTTGTTTGGTGTAAATACTTATGTTCAATTTGCATTTATTATGCAAAGTTACACTGTTACAGTTTTAAGTTACTTATCAGTCAGTAATTTGAATTATATTTTTCAATGTAGTCTAATGAACATATGTTTGCGAATGTCAGGTGTATCAAAGTCCCACAATTCATTGATACTTGATATTAACAAGAATTTAATATGAGAAGGTTTGTTAATATGTGTCTTACATATAACTTGGATAAAGCACCATTTCCGGGCATAAAAACAAACATGTCAGGTCCAACTTTTTCAAATAATGGTCAAAGAGGCAACAGCAATATTCTTTCACATATAGTTAACCAACAGGACTTGCGATTTGGAAATAAAATGATTACAGGCAACAATGCCACACAATGAGCAACTGAGGTGGTTAAATACAAAGCGGAACAATGGTTTTAACATTTGGTTTGCAAGTGCAAGTTCTGTTGTTGTTTATATAATAATAATAATAATAAGTTAGGCATTTATATAGCGCCTATATCCAGAGAACTGCTCAAAGGCGCTTAGTCGTATGCTCTCTTGAACATGAGGGTCTTCAGTTCAGATTTGAAACTTGTGGCATTGTTATTGTCACGTAAGGAGGCTGGAAGTCTGTTCCATAAAACAGCCCCTGCTTTACAGAAGGCCCTGTCACCATGTGTGACAGTACGTGTGACTGGGACAGTGACGGTGAGAGTGGACACTGATCGTAATGTCCTCCTTGGCTGATAGGGATTGATGAGCTCCTTGATGTACTCTGGAGCAAGGCCGTTTAGCGCCTTGAAGACAAACATCAGCAGTTTGAATTCAATTCTCATCCTTATTGGCAGCCAGTGTAGTTGTTTGAGCACCGGTGTTATGTGATCATATTTCTTGGTGTGAGTTATCATTCTTGCTGCAGAGTTTTGTGCTCGCTGAAGCTTGTCCAAAAGGTTGCCTCTGCATCCATACAAAAGGCTGTTGCAATAATCAAGCCTTGATGTAACAAAGGCATGGACAAGGGATTTGACACTTTCCTTGGTCATGAATCTTGATATTTGTCCAATGTTCCTGATATGGTAGTAGGCTGTTTTACACACCATGTTGACATGCTTCTCGAGGGTTTATGGAGAATAGGAATTTATAGGAGATATAATGAGGGAGAAATAATAAGCAAACTTGCACATGGCACATGAATATATATGAAAAAGAGTCATTTTAAAAATTGGGATTTAAATCTTTTAAAATGGTGATCAATTAGTTGAGCGTTTCTGGTTTCTGAATGAACATTTCAATGTAGTATATTGACTGGACAAGTACTAAAACATTTGCTACATTCAGATAATTATGAATTTGTTAACTCTTAACAAGTTAGATACCACAACATAAACTTGGTTATTATGTATAACATATTTCAAAACGATACATATACTTCAGAGAGAGAGAGAGAGAGAGAGAGAGAGAGAGAGAGAGAGAGAGAGAGAGAGAGAGAGAGAGAGAGAGAGAGAGAGAGAGAGAGAGAGAGAGAGAGAGAGAGAGAGAGAGAGAGATGTACTGGTAGATGAACTTTAAATTCAAGAACACCTAAAACCTGCAGCATTTTAACGAATGCATATTCTTAAAATACATGTGCTTAACCAACCAAGTGCATGTACTTCAGTACACAAGTGCGTTTATAAACACGGCAACATATTAAAAGATAGAGATACTTGATGATTATTGAACACGGAATATAGCGTACATCCATATGCACATGTACAAACATATGTTACTATGATGGCAATATGAACACGCAATAAATACTTGGCAATAAGTGATTATTGGAAATAATTAAAATAATGTCAACCTTTGACTTATATAATGACCTAATGTCATATAGTATGTGCAACACACACTCTTGCATGAATTACTCGACATACTGTACACATGGCACTCATTCTGTATTCTATGGTTATAACTACGTAGATGCAAAAGTAAACACATATACATACACATAAATACATATGCAAATATAATGCATGCATTACAGGTAAATTAAGTGCCTCTGGATAAAACGTACCTGTAGGTTTTGATTTTGATATCAGTAGACGGTTAAACTATCTGCAACAGAAGAATAGTATGTATGAGACAATCAACAATCGATGAGGTATATCTCTTTTCAAATAAATCATGCAGCTCGTCTGTTCGTTACTATCAATTGCAAAGACAAATAATATATATTTATCCAATGAGATTATAATTTCACGAGTGTTCATCTATCGGTTTTAAGGAAAGGGGGCGACCAATTGCTATCCTAATTATACATTGTGTAATCAACTAATTGATCGGTATATCACAGCCAAGGCCTCGGGTGCAATAGGGATAGGTGCAAAGAGGAAGATTTGATGGTATAAAGATCGAGCTCGCCTATACAGTAGTATCATAATCCTTTACCTTCACCAGTCAGTGCACTCTGTATACAAACAGTAAGTAACTCAAACTTTAGTTAGGTAAACTTCAATGTGTAAAGTATAAAACTTTAAAAATTTCCAATGCTATGTTTAGTGTAAACTTAACAAACCATTTTCATTAACGTTATTCTGACTATCATTTGAACTGTGGCCTAACCTGTAGTTGCGATTTTTGTTTGTTCTT